>CM041534.1:23997802-24317802 GCA_023238725.1 Scortum barcoo
TGATTTACTTTAATTTCTTCCTGTTATAAAGGGAAATTTCTTGAAAACGTCGAAAACCAGAGTGAGCGCCACAGGTGAACCTTTGTCTCTGTCTTTCTCAGAGTACAAAGTAGAAATGTTTGGGGTGTTTTTAATTTTCTGCAGCAGGTTCATCAGCAGCATATCTGTGTCTGATAAAATAAAGATCAATAAAGCTCAAGATGCAAGACTTCATTTGTCATATGCACAACAATTACATGGAGCAATTAAACGACTGAGTCACAGACTTCTTCTAACAACGCCCAAAAGTAAAAATGACTAAAAATTCACAAAGATTAAAAAATATATACCTTAAAATCTAAAATATGAAACTAAAATGAGTTGTATATAAGTGAAATAGATGTAAACTCGAGATGTATTTTAGTTTTTCTGTTAAACCTCTGAACTGATCTCAATATACTTTTTTTCTAAAATCCTGTTTATCGTGTTCATCTTTTGGTGACGAAGTTTGAATCTCAGACCGGATCTTCAGAGACCTGTCACGTGACTCTCCTGCGCGGCCCCCCCACAGCCGAGCGGTGATAGACCGGTTTCTCTGAGCGGCTGTGAAGCTGGGACCATGTGAGGATGTTCGGTTCACGCTCAGTCAGCCTTTCCTTTCAGATAAAAATAGAGTTTAAAATGAGCCTGTTTGAAACCCAGAAGCAGATCCAGCTCTCTGAGACGACAGCGAGGTCTGACTTCATTGGTTGATGCTCCCTTATGGTCGTTTTTGGGTCTGCAAATCAATATTTTCATCTGTGACTGATTGATTAATCATTTAGTCTTTTAGATGTCATCATCAAAGTGAAAGAGGGGGAATAATCGACTCTACGATGCATCACAATGTTTTGTTGAATGATTCCTCATCAAATCAGTAAAGTCCTATAATCGATTATCAGATCAGTTTTCTGGAGTTTGGTGGCTGCAGCTGCTGCTACGTAGAACGTGTCGCCGTGTTTCCATTTTAAAACCAGCGACAAGATGTCAGAGCAGCTGCAAGAGACAAAAGAAATCAAACCACCGCGGCTTTTTTAAAAGACGATGTTTGGACACACTTGTTTGTACTGATGGAGAGAAAAATAAACCATGGAGAGAAATCTGAATCTGAGATGATCGAGAAACTTTTAATAATCGAATCATGAGGTGACTGATGTTTCCCGCCTCTACATGTGAAAAAGTCATTTAGCTTGATTGTTATCTTCTCATCACCCTTAAAGTGAATTTATTCAGCAGGACCACAAAGTTTTTGGATGCATTTTTGCTGCGATCTGCACATTTTGGGATAAAATTGCATCTTCTGGTTTCCTCTCATGTCTTTGCATCAACTTTATATGCAAGCTAGAAGTATAAACACACACACACGCGCACGCTGCAGCTCAGCTTGTTGTCGAGCAGATTTATTGTTATTTGTCTGTTGGAACTTGTAAACAAAATCATCCGTTGACACCGAGGCCGTTGTTTCTCTCCTGCGTTTGTCTCCAGGGGAAACTTCAAAATCTGATTAAGTTGTGGCTCAGCTCTCAAATCAGTGTAAACATGGGGGCCGGGGGGAGTCACACGGAGGTTTGCTGTTTCCTCGACTCAGCAGAGACACGCCCACCCGTCTCAGCCCGCCCCCTCCTCGGCCTTTTCTGCCCCCATACAGACTTCCTGTAGAGGGATCAGAGGCTGACAGGGTCGCACCCACCCCGCCCTTTTTTATTCCTGGAACTCCACAGTGGGACCCCCTTCTCACACACACACACACACACACGCTGTCCTCCCTCCCCTCCACTGGCCTGATCCTTCAGCAGATGTGGATCAAGTCAGATTTGCAAAAAGATTCTCGGTGTTTGCTTCGTTGTGCTCCGAGCGCTGGAGTGGGTGTGGTTTTTGTGCTGAAGCAAAAAAACTCCACAAAGTTCAAGACGACTTAAAAATTTCATTTCGGCATGTTTTTTCCAAGTCAGAGCTCCACCCAGCTGCAAACTCCAGATAAATCCAGAACAAACCCGGAAGGAATTATTCGCAAATCCAGCTCGATCCCGGCCGCGTCGCAGAAACTTTACTCTTCAGATCCGAACGCTTTTGCAGATTTATTTCGACTGAGGTGCTCATAAAGGTGCTGCAGAAGTAAACAGAATAAAAGTCCCGACGCTGCTGCAAAATATCTAAAACTAATCTATAAAACTAAAATTTGTGAGAGATTACTGACTCCTAATAGATAAAAAATACTCAGAGTTAATGTACATTTAGTCGAATAATTATACACAAGGTTGATTTTTGCACAAGCTAATTTAACATAAAACATAAAGAAAAAAGTTTTGTGTATCAAATAATCGACTCTCTGTAGGTTTGAAATGTGAATGTAAACAAAAAAAGGTAGTTTAGTCACTGAAGGCCTCGCCACGGCAGAAAGCGGCACCGTGAGATGAATCTGCACGTCGACGTCTCTCAGAGCTTCGTCTGTTTCCTCTGTTTTCTCAGTTCATTCATGAGTCTTATTCTCCAAGCTAACGAGGTCATTAACTGTTAACTGTCGGCGAGCTCGGTCGCTAAAAGGGACGATAAATAGAATCACAATCGGCTTTATTGATCAGGTTTATGAACACATGCAAAGAACCTCACTCCAGTTTTTAACAACGCTCTAAAATAACGTTCACAAAGATAGAGATACAACAAGGTAAAAATACACATAAACTGCTCTGTACAAATATAAATAGATATTAAATATATATAAATACTGACTATAGATAGAAAAAACGAATAAAAACAACATGTGTCACATCTCATTTCTGCCTCCACCCGCCTGTAAACCATCGCTCTTTGGTTCAACAGTTTATACTCCAGTAAAACTGGATGGAGACACACAGCTAATAAACTTTAATGGCTTCTTCCACTTTGACCCCCCCCTCCCTCACGGTCTCTGACGATCGCCTAAAACACATCAGCAATGCCGCTTTCACTCCAGACTTTTCACTTTTTTACTCACAAAAGTCTGCCTACAAACTTTCCCGATCTGCAGATTGATGAGATAAAGCTCCATCCTGTGAGCGATGACAAACCAATAATTCCTGATTTATCACTGATGATGAGGTTGTTCTTATTCATCCATACGCTGATTGGACAGGTTTGACATGAAAGGCAGGTAAGAGACGAAGAGGGGAGGCGAGAACGAGGAAGAGGAGAGAGCAGTTTGAAGACGTCCTAAAAACTGAACTGAAAAGATGATAAAGGACAAAATAAAAGGTTTTAAAAGATGAATAAATGATGTTTTTATGAATTCAGGATGTTTAATAAACATCCTCGCCACTTCCTTTTCTCTGTAATATAAACGTTTTTCATGCAGTGATGATTTTGAATGGGAATTTGTAATGGGATATTTCTTCTTCTATTATATCATCTTGTTTACTCTGCATACAACCTCACTACATCACGTCTCGATGCAGAAAATGAATCAAAGTTGGACTCTTCATTTGGAGTGTGTCTGGTCTTTAGCAGCAGTGCGTTGTAGTGTTTTTCTCCAGACAGTTTCACTTCCTCACATAGATTTCCACCTTTTTAAGCGGCAAAATGGCGGCTTTAAAAAGCATCAAAGTTTCAGCTGGTGGAAAAGAAAAACCTGCTCTCAGCTCGTCGCGGGGTTAGAAAGCGTCACATGCTCTGTTTGGTCTCTTGTACAAGATAAAAATGTTCAGAGAGCCACAAAATAGAGGTAAAGAAAGTGAAGCACAAGTTTGTTTCATGTGATTGTGTGTGTGTGTGTGTGTGAGTTGGGGGGGAAGGTGTGACATCAGGCTGCCTTTACCTTTGTTTAGAGACACAGAGGGGGCTCTGTCCCATCACAATGAGACTGAGAGAGCAGTGTGTGTGTGTGTGTGTGTGGAGGGTTGTGCTTGCAGCCACACCCCCAACTGATTGGCTGAGGCCACACCTCACAGAGGAATCCACTGGAGCCCGGTCACATGTCGGCCTGTAACACCCCGCCACCGCTCCGAGTGTGTGTCTGCAGGCCGGGCAGAGCAAAAAACACCAGAGAGGAAAAAATATTTAGAAAAAGGAAAGTCCAGAGATTATGTCACTTTAGGCTGACCTGGATTTTTCTTCTTGGCTTCTTTCAGCGCTGAATTCAGGACAGAGAAAGAAAAAGTCTGAAGAAAAGTGTGTTTCAGATGAAGTTAATGTAGAAAGTTTTTAAAGCAGCTTAAAGCTCCTGACCGATGCTGTGAAACTTGAATTTTCAATGTAGTAACCACAGGCTCATAAATCAACAGCTGCATGTGAGCGAAACAGTCAAAATGTAGTGATAGAAGCTGTGGTTAAAAACCGCTTCAGACAAAAGGACTTTTTCTTACTGTGACCTCTTAATATCTCTCACACATCGCCTGTGAATATTTCCCTGCAGAGAAACACACATCATGTGTGATTCTTCTGTCCAAATCTGACAATGTCCAATTTCCCAACATCTGTTTTTGTCAACTCTGCAGAAAAGCTGAATTCAAGACTCGTGCATCAGAAATAAAAAGCATTAAAATGAAACTTTTAATGCTGTAGATCATATATTACCTCATATATAACTATATAACAGGTAACATGTCTACACTAATATGTGCCCTGCCAACCTCTTATTTTATCATCTACTGTCACAAATATACTATACAAATTTACTGTCATAAATATTTTAATACTTTTGCTGTTCATTTTTATAATTAATTATAGTTTTATTAATTGACCTATTAGTCAGCTTGTTGTAACTGGGTTTTAATACTAAATCAATATTAAGCATGTTAGTAACTAACACTCATTATACTTCCAGTAGAAAAGCACCATGTCTTGTGATGATCAGCGTCTCTGCTGCAGACAGAAAGTCTAGTTTGTGTATTTCTTCACAACAGCACCGTGAGAAAGAAAGAAAGTGGTGTCATTTCAGCAGCACTTCCTGTTTGAAGCTCGCTGACGCAGAGCGACCTGATCGATGCTTACTCGATGCTCGACCGTCCCGCCGGCCCGCCAGGTTATTTTTTTTAGTTTGTAAAGATTCAAGCTGTTTTTATAAATGAGATGTTTCTGTCTAATAGTGACAGGTTTTCAGAGACGAGCAGCTCTAATGTGAATGTGCAGATCTCGCACAGTCAAGCATCTTTAAACCACAACCTTTAAAAAAAAATTCCACTGAAACGCCGGCTGTAAACCACACGGGCTTCAGAGCAGCTGAGCTCAAAGGGGAAGGCAAAAAAAAAGAAAAGGAAGGGAAGTTATCTTTTTTTTTACAACTTCCACTCATTTAGATTGGTGGTGTTCAAACCGCGGGTCACGACCCAGCGACGGGTCACAGCGTGGAGACGAGCTGGTTCAGGGGATGAAGGACGATGAAACATTTAAAGAACAAATAATGATTGATCGTCTTGCTGTGTTGAAAATAGGTTGCAAATAAGAAATAGTTCTGCAGCTTTAAACCACTCAGAATAATTAATCAGTTAATAATTGATTGGTAATTGATTCATTCTTCAAGTCATGTCAGGCCAAATGTTTTCTGGTCTCGGCTCCTCCAGTTTGAGGATTTGCGGCTTTTCTCTTTTATTTTTTAACATTTTATAAACCAAACAACAAATCAGAAAAACAATAATCAAACATTTATTGTGAGTTTAAAAATGTCAGTCAGTCATCAAGTTTAGGGGCTTTTTTCCCTTTTTGTTGTCTTATTTTACTATAATATTGTCATTATTTATGTTAAAATTAACCTGGAAACAGCTCAGATCAACGTATAATGCACATTTAACTTACCCTTTTATAGTAAGTTTATTTCTTATTAATAACACTTTATGATGGAAGGGTGTGCAGCTGTTGTAGAAAAATGTATTGATACACGAGTATCAGATAAACTCACAGACACATTTCAAATGAACGTTTGGATGAAGTTTTGCCTCCGACTGCAGAAATTCATCAACTGTGACGAAGTTCTTCTGCACTTTTTAAAATTTTATTTTGTTGTATTTGCACATTTAAACGTGCAAGGTAGGAAAGAAGGGAGGAAAGAAGGGAGGAAGTGGACACACGGAGAGAGAAAATGGAGACAGAGGAGAAGAGAAGGGGTGTGTGTCGAGTCCCTCGCTCGGCCTCGGCACTCCCCACACCTCTCTCTCTCTCTCTTTCTCTTTCAGTGTGTGTGTGTGTGTGTGTGTGTGTCGCTTGGCTTCCAGAAAAGGGTGTGTCCGCCTGCCTGCCGCTGAAAGGGAGGGAGGGGTCAGTTCACAGCTACTCCTCCCTCTCTCTCTCTCTCTCTCTCTCTCTCTCTGTGTTATTTCTCTTTCGCTCTCATTCCCTCACTGGCTGCCTCAGGATTAGGCCTTTGTCTCTCTGCCTCCTCTGTCTCTCTCTGCTTTTTAATTTCTATCTTTTTTAGAGTGTGTGTGTGTGTGTGTGTGTGTGTGTGTGTGTTTTACCCCCCCTCTTCTGGCAGAAGGTTTTTTTTTCTTTAGCCACCTTTTTTTTTTTTTTTTGAAGGTAAATCTTGTTGTCATGGTTTTTCCCCTCCAAACTCGTTTCCTGTCTCGCTTCTTCTTCCTCTCCTACCTGCCTTCCTCCAACCCTTATCTTTTCTCCTCCTTTTTCTCTTCCCCCCCTCCCCTCTCTCATGTCTTCCCCTTCTCCCCCCCCCAAAGTTTTTTTTTACCTTCCTCCCTTGTTTTTCTGTGCTTTTCCTCTGCCACCTCTCCCTTTTCTTCCTCCTCCCCTAATCATCTCCTCACTTCCTTTCCTGAGCCCCCTTCCTCTCCTTCCCTACCTTCTTCCTCTGTCAGATCCATCCTTCCTCCTCTCATCTCTTCTTCTTCTCCTCCTCAGTGCCAGTCGACTCCTAAGCAGAAGAAGAGTGTGGTCGGCGCCCAAAAGAAGCAGAGGAGCCCGGCCAAGCAGAGCGCCGTGACCCAACAGCAACCAACGCCGCCGCCAGGGGTCAGTTGTCATCATCGCCGTCACCGCCGCCTCGGGAAGAGGAGGGGAGGGAAGAGGAGGAGGGCAGAAGGAGGAGGAGGAGGAGGAGAAGGCGACCAGGCCTCGGCCGCCGCAGGAGGAGGAGGCCGGCGAGGAGGAGGCAGGCGAGGAGGAGGAGCGAGAGGAAGTGGTGGCACCGTCCGTGAAGAAGAAGAAGGAGGAGGAGGAGGAAGAAGAGGAGGAGAAGGAGGGAGAGACAGACATGCCGTCTGTACAGATCAAACCAGAGCCGGAGGAGATGGAGTGCACGGTGAGGAGGAGGAGGAGGAGGAGAGAAAGGGAGGGAGGGAGGTCATTGGTTGATTGATTAGATGATGGATGGATGAGAGTCAGGTGGGTGCGGGTGGGCGTGGCCAACTTCATATCAGATGTGTTCAATCACGTCGGGTTTGCACATGCATGATTGAAAGCAGAAAGACAAGAGAGGAGGAGGATTTTATCTGAGCAATGATATCCGAAGTGTTTCTTTATATCTCAAACAGCAAACATATCTCCGTCAGAGCGCCAACACACAGAGGCAAACATCATCCATGTCTCATGTTTAAAGAGGACTTTTCTTCTGGCCTTATTTCCATAGTTTTTGCCGTCTTTGCTCTCCGTAGTCAGAGCGATGTTCTCACCACGTGGGAACACGGCGACAAACAGCAGCGGTCAGAGTGGGGAGCCAAAATTATTTGGAAGTGAAAACAAAGGCGAGTAGTTACTCAAACTTTAAACTTCCATCACGGTTTACACACTAACTTCCTCTTTCAGCTGGGACCTACAAGCTGCAGTTACCTGCTCCAATAATTTGTTTAAATTATAGTCTTGTTTACAACCCGTACAATCACCTGACTGCTCGTTTCTCGTGAAATCTTTATGAATTTATATAAACGACACTCAACTTTTATTTAAATTGAATTTTTCCAATCTTGCTCTGTAAGCATCATCGTAAAACTTTAAACAACCTTTTTTAAATTTGCTTTAACAGATTTAGAAACACAACAACAAAACAAAATGAGCTTCTTTGGAGGCCGTGTGCCGTTTCAGGTACCGGCGAGGTGATGCAACGCAGCACAGGAAGTCCGGTTTGAGTAACCGACTGATGCCTTTGTAGGCTTTGCAGATGAGGAAGGATGTCATCACTCAGGGAAGTTATCACTGCGGCAGTCACTTTATCTGTCATTACCATGATGACCAGATAAACAGTGGAAACGTTGAAAGTAACCTGCAAGTAGGGTGACTAGGGTGAATGCGTTGTGGTAAAAGTTGGGCCACGTTCAACTTTTTTTGACCAGATGACCCTGCGTTTTATTCGCCAAACGCCTCCGTGTTGGCGCCCTGCTGTGTCAGTGCGTCGGCCCCTTTCAAATGAATGAGGAGGCTTTTCCCATGTAGGGTTGTCAGTCCGAACACTAACTGAGGTCTGACTCTGATAAACTTTATTCAGCTCTTTGGATGCCCGCAGCGTCGATCATAAAGTCTTTTCATTCTCAGAGATGCTTGAGCGTGATCAGTTTTTCATTAGGAGACCAAACCCAGAAAATAACTCTGAGCTTTACATCTACTTCACCTGCTCAGTACTCATTGTAAACACGTCTCTCCTGAGTAAATATGTGTGAACAAGGCCTGGTGCAGTTCTGCGGTTTAGTAGCGACGTGTGCTCTTTGTGAATGACGGCTCCCAGGTATTTACCTATTAGAAAAGGTCAACAGGGAGTCACCATTTCCTCATCTCACACACACACACACTTTTAGTGTTTCTATTTTTACTTACATTGCTAAAAATCCTTTTTTTTTTTTTTTTGGCAGAAGTCCAGGTTCAGATCTCCAGACGAGCTAAAATCAGATCAGTTGTTTCACACCTTTTCTGTTTTCTAAATGTAACTCACTTTGGCTTTTGAAAATCTTCCTGACAGACAGACAGGGAAAATACACTTTAAATCTACTTAAAATGATGCCTCTACCTTTCATTTAGTAAAACTGGACCCTACATATGAGTAAGATCAACTTAAAACCGTTTCTGAACTGATCTCTTTGAACTTCACTCGAGTCCAGCTGTCATATTTTTAGGTTGTTTTGCTTGAAAGTTGCCCTCAAGGACGGGCGATTTGTGCTAATTCATCCGATGTCAGTCTTTTGTTCCACTTTATCAGCACAGACTTCGTGAGAATTTGCAGGACTTTTACTTTGGAAAATGATATCAGATGGAGGACAGAGGATGTAGAGGAGGGATGAGTGAAAATGGAAATTGTGGGAGGAGCGGAGGATGAGCGATGAGCTGATGATGGATGGAGATCTGAGGATGGAGTGAAGGATGGAGCGAGTGGAGAGATGAATGGAGGGGCGGGTGAGTCGTACAGGTGGGATGATGAAGCAGAGTGAGTTTGTGAGGAAGAGGAGGAGTTTGGCTGATGGTTGTGATGAAGTTCAAGATCCTCAGAAGCTTTTTCGTTTTCTTAAAATGTTGAATAGAGGTAATGTATAACTTGGTGCGGTTTGAGTTTTTTGTTGACAATGCAGTTTCCCACAAAAGAACTTCCTTATATTGAGTTCTCATATTCAAAAGAAACACTTCCAGTTAATTAGTGAGTGATTTTTTTTCCATTAACTGATCAGTGATCAGTAAATAATAAAAATTTCCAGATTAGTCTGAACAACAGTGAAATTAACTTCCCAGGAGAGGAAAAGGGGCAGATTTTAGGAGCTAAAGTGAGAGAATGGTGGATTTTTTTTGCTTGATTAATGATTAATCCATCAGATTGTTTTTAATATTTGCACTTTGGCGGCGTTACAAAAGATGCAGTGACCCTTTAAGAGCAGATTCAGCAGCTCTCAGATCAGAAAGAAATCTCTGAACAGGAAAAGTGACTGCTGCAGCTGAGAATGAATGAATGAATGAATGAATCAATAAATGTGAAGGACAACAGGATATATTTTAAAAAATGCAGCACACATTTGCATCTTTAAGTGTTATAAATGAGAAATAAACTTAATTTAAAAGTGTAAGTTAACCTTGCATTAGCATTTTTTTTTACATTTATCTGTAATACTTACAATGATAATGACAATATTATAGTAAAATAACATAACAGAAGGGAAAGTGCCCCAAATTTGACATTGTATATAAAGATACGAAAGATACGGAAACGATTGATGGATGGATGAAAAGACGATAAAACAAACTTTACGAGTAAACACTGTTTCTTTCGCAACGTGTTGACATTCATGTTTTTTGCATTTCAAGCAGCCGAGTCGACCTTTTGTTTGTCCGGAGACTTTTCACGAACAGCGTCAGGAGAACAAGCTCCATGAGACGAACAGCGAGGAGGTCAAAGGTCACAGCAGCACCAGATTAACCCGACAGGACAGTGTGTGAATCATTCAGAGGAAAACTCCTGCTCGGGTCATCTGTCTGTTTTATTTCTCAGGATTTAGTTTGATTTATTTGCAGAAATGTACATTGAAATAGTTAAACTGGAGTGTGGATCTTTTTTTATGAAGCAGAGGAGTCCTCTCCTCTTTACTTTTATTATCTTAGATATTCATGTTTCAGAGGATTTTAGCAGCGTAAATAAACATGATAAAAATGTGCAGCTGAGCGTTTAAATCATGTCCAGATGAGGATATTTAGAGGGGACAAAACAACGTGAACACCTCACAGCAAAGGTCCTGAAGATTTTGGAGTTACTGAGGCCTCGCTGCTAGATAAACATATCGTGTTTCACGCCAGATAACAGTGTCCACCAGCCAACGTCTGCCATATCTCTGTTGGTTCATTTCTTCTTGTAACGGACGTTTCTCTTCGTAAACTCAATCTGTGGTTTAATCTGGGTTTTCCAGATTTGACGTAGAATTATTTTTACCTGTGCAGCTGCATGTTGGACTTGGACTAGTGTGATAACTTAAGTGCCGTTCTTCAAAAAAATTGACACCTTTTGTCCAAAACAACTGACATTAAGTTTGTCTTGAACTGATCGTAGTTGTTTTCCTGCTCTTTACAGAAATGACTGTAAGCAAACACAAAACAGCTCCACAAAACATTCAGAACTAAAATTAAGTTGTTGGTTTGTCCTCATTAAGAGACCCGTCAATCACTTGTTGTTGACATTTTGATTGTGGATTATATCTTTTAGAAAGTTAACAATCCGTGTTATTAAGAGTACTTCTCCTCCCAAAAGGCCACGTTATGTTCCTCGTGAGTCACTGACTGATGCAGGTTACCTGTCCAGCCTCGTGGTTATTAGAAGAGACGATCCTACATGTCGCAGCTCATATTTATGAGTGTTTGTCTGCTGTTGGTTGGAGTTTCTATCCTTATTAGCGACACAATAGCGGCTAGACTTCATGAATGCTAATTAAACATAATCGTAAGTAATAAATACTCTGACTGAGCTTTCGGGCCGGCGGCGTGTTGCTCATCTCTGGCGGTAAGTGTGAAGTTGATAGGTAGGTCCGTGTACCCTGTTATAATCAGAGACAGAGGAAGGTATAGAATAAAGGGCGTGAGCAGTAATGATAAGGTGAGGCCCGTCGGAGTCAGCAGCCATTAACCCGACCGGCGCACTGAGGAAGGAGGGAAGGGTGTTTTCAGCTGCAGGGGAGGATGGGTGAGGTATGAAGAGGGGAAGCTGTAGGAAGTGGAAAATCAAAATCAGAGAGAGAAGATTGGGAGAGAAAAATAAAGTATTTGGCGGGCAAAGAGAGGAAAGAGAGGAAGGTGGAGAGGTGGAGATGGAGAGGGTGTGGACGGTCAGATAAGGAGAGGCTGCACCACAGGATCCATTTTGTTCTCTGTGCTTCCTGTTCATGGTGTCGATGTGTGTGGAGATGAACACCAAGACAAACTGTCCCCTCTGTGTTTTTTTTTTTTTTTATTAGAAAAGCTAACATTGCTAACAGGCCCTTTTAGACAAGGCAAGTGGAGAGATGTTTTTTTTTCTCTAGGACCAAAAAAAATTTTTTTGAAGGTTAATGGAGTACATCGTGTTTTTTTGGGAGATGGGCTTATAAATGAGATCACACACACCAAAAACCTCCAGGCTGGATGCTAATTCTTTTTTCTTCTTTTGTGTAAACAGAGTAGCTTTAGCAACATGAATCCAACATATTTCACCAAAGTCTGGATCTGTTTTAGTTGAATATTTCAGGCGTCTTCATCTCTCTGAGCTGCACATTTATTGCCATCCACCACCTTCACCGCCAGAGGAACTAGTCCTTACAAGTCCAGGTCTTTGAGCCGCTGGGAACCATTACGGAGGCCCTTGGGGTAAAAATGAACATATTTTGGTTCATCTATTACACATTTTCACTACTTAGAGGCTGCGATAATGACAGGGAGGGAGTGCAGGTCAATCCTCATAAAAATGTTCTCACATGGCGTTCTTGTCGTTTTAAATGCTCGCCTGTGGCTTGCTAGCTACCTGTCAAACTACCTGAAGTGGCATTTTTTAATTTTACAGAGGCAGACCACATTTTACAGTCATTTTGGACATACAATGAAGGCACGGCGACGCTGGAAGGTGTATTGCTCTTTTAAAATTATGATGATGAAGGATGACATTTCCTTTAATGTGCTGAGCGAGAGTGTGAGAGTGTGACACCTTCAGACCCACAATCCTGTAAATCCCCTCGATCCAAAGTTTTCCATGACACAGAGTGAAACTTTGCATTAATGATGGTATGTGAGAATGTGGGATGGGCAGGACTGGCTCTGTTAGCAGGGAGTGGTGTGTTTGGGAGGGCAGATAGGAGGTAAAGTCACTTGCAGGACAGGAAGGCAGCTGTTCTTCATCCTCAGCTGATATCTCAAGCTAACTTAAAAGCACCTGACGATACGTAGAAAACCCACCACAGACGGCATCTGTTTACTTTCCTTTTGAACAATGTGGTTTTGTGCTCCCGGGTCACATGATGTTAGTTTTTGTTTGGACGCAAAACAAATAAAAATATGGAAAAGGTCTAAAAATAGACAGAATAAAAAGAGAAAAAAACGGGGTTGGAGGTGGAGGTTTTGATGCCTCTGAAGATCTCGTTAGTTCAGTGCCCCCCTGATGTGGTTTGAGTTTAAGTTGGGTTTAAAGTTGGGTTTAAGCATGTGTTAGTTGTGGTTGAGGTCAGACCTCCGAGGCGCGAATTTACTTCAGAGCTGTAAAAAGTGAACTAAGCTTTAGTGTCTGTGTGGATTTAAGAGAAGTCTTAAGAGAAGTAATTGAATAGTAAATGAACCTGCAGATGCTGATTATTTAAATGTACTTCACTGAGTAAGACTAAGACTAATATGTTTTTATTCTTTGATTATCATACTTTGTTTTCATTGTCTTTCATCAAACATCAGGCCACTTAATGATCCAGGAAGGAGAGATTGAGGTGCTGCTCTTTCTCATCTGATCATCCAACGCTGTCATTTTATTTGATTTGCTCTTGTTGCAGAGCTCAGCAAGTTGAAAAACAAGAAAATAATCCAGTTTTAAATACAGTTTTTTGTGCTGACCAAGTTTTCGAGGCTTCTCTTATCGAGGAAACAGACACAAAGTTGAATCATACGAGCTCACACTTGTGCCAAAGGTCACGGTACATTATCTGCTCAGTCATCACTGACAACAGATCTTTTCCATCTGCATGGCCAACATACTTTTCTTAGCACGTAATAAATCTAGTCTCGCTAGTGAAGAGCTCGTTACATGTTGTCTCTTGCTCTTTGATTCATATTTCAGGGTAGCTTATCAACAGTACAACCTTTGTCTCCTTTAGTTTTCCAGTTATTAAAAGAGATCAAACAGTACAGAAGCTGCTTTGTGTCACTCCCCGACTATACGTCTGTGCATAGCAGTAAGATGGGTGGAGTTCCCCAAAGCTCAATACTCGGGCCTCTGTTTTTATTTAACAATAAAATAAAATTATTTATTTAGCAATAAAAACAGACAATATAATCATAATTATGAAGACAGCACCCACATCTCGCTCTGTCAGCAGTGACAACAGCTCCATAGATTCCCTTCACAAGTGTATTTTCACCTTTTTTATACTCGTGCGCTCGTCTGACAACAAAAAAAGAGATATTACGACCTCGCTATTAAAATGAAACTCTAAAGCAACAACGCAAATGTAAATATATAAATATACACTTTATTCACTGCTCCAGTCAAATATTCGAATACTTTATATGCACCTTTTCTTTTCTCAAGACTCAGAGAGTCAGAATTTATAGAGTTATATTAGTGTATCTAAAAAGCCCAAATTTGAAATGACACAAGAGTTATCACAAGAGAAGCAGATTTATAAGTTACTGCCCATTGTCGCAGTCATTCAGTGATGAATTTTTATTGATCGTCTCGGTTGATCATTTATTTTGATGAATAGAAGAACTGACCGTCAGATAATTCACGGGAACTGTAACGTCGACGCCGGGTTGTGGAGGCAGAAACTGACCTATGATTTCGACTACGAGAGCCAAACTGTCCACCTGCCGATAGGAAAAAAAAAAAAAAAGCTCCTGATTGGCTGATTGAGAGGACATGTTATATTTTTGAGAAAAGGCAGAATTAAGTGTGATCGCACGAGGCTGTGAGGGTTTGAGGAGGTGGGGGAGGGGTCTGGTCGAGCCCTGTGAGTGTGTGTTGTGTTGTGGCATGGTTTGGGTTAGTAAAGGGTGGGGGCTGGGTGGAGTAGTATTGCGTAAGGGCTCATTAAGCAGAGGGTGTGTGTGTGTGTGTGTGTGTGTGTGTGTGTCTGTGTCCTGACCACACCTCTGTGGCTGCCTCGAAACAGAGGGGAGTGGAGTTTCCTGTCCAAAGATAAAGTCTCCAGGAAGCAGGTCCTCCTGGTATTCGCTCCTGTGGGATCCTACAAACACCGAAACGCCTCACATCCTACTTAACGTTTCATCTGCTGATATAACTCGGACTCACCGTGATCAAATTTATTCTGACGTTGGCATCATGACTGTAAACAAACATTAACACAGGATTGTTTAAATTTTTTTTATTTCAATTAATTATTTTAATGATGGATGCTATAGAAATGAATCAAAGCTAGTCGTGTACGGTGGCCTCAAAGAACAAAACGTGAAAACAAAAATGTTAAATAAAAAAAAATACAATACAATGATAATGTTTATTGTGACTCGTTTGCATCATGACTGTAAACTAACAATAACACTTTATTTCAATGAATCATTTTAATGATGGATGCTGTAGAAATGAACTGAAGCTAGTCGTGTACGGTGGCCTTAAACGACAAAACATGTGAAAGCAAAAACATTAAATCAAAGACAAATGCAAAATCTCCAAACGCAAAGAAGCAGCAAGAGAGGCTCATACATATATTTTTTATTTTATTTCAGCTTTAATTATTCTCATGATGGATGCTGTAGTTGTGTACGGTGGCTTTAAAGAACAAAACATGTGAAAGCCAGAACATTTCATCAAAGAAAAATACGAAAGCTAAAAGATTTAGGAGAACTAATCAGAAAAGAATGCCCCTCCCAATTTAGATAATTAATAATAATAATTCATAATAATTCATCATGGCTGCGCCCTTTGCATGTTTTGTGGCTCCGGCTCCGTGTGAGATGTAATCTCTCGGTGGTGACACAGAACAATGCTCTTTTGTCCACATCTTGACATTTCTTCGATTGCCTCTGAATGGGGGGAAGGTCCGCCAGAGGAAACGTAGAAAACAAACAACAGCGGGTTCGAAACCAGCGCGGTACATGTGCAGAGGTTCAGAGGTGGCAGATTAGTGATCGTCATGTGTCATGTTTGGGAAAGAAAAAGAGATGCTCAGGCCTTTTAGAGGACACCTGTATGAGCAGTATGAGGTGAAGTGTCTTGCTCAAGAGCAGCTGGTTGTTGTGAGAAAAAGGAAGAAGGAAAAATGGCGACGCTGAAACAGGCCAGTTGGTTTGCCAGAACGAGGTCAGAGGTCGTTTTGTGGCCTCGTTAGAGCTTTACAGTGAAAGTTAGCCGAAGACTTACTCTCCTTTTTTAATTTCCTCCTTTTCCCCCCACATAACACACACACACACACACACACACACACACACACACACACACACACACCTCTTTATCTCGTCATCCTCTCTCTTTCTCCCGCCATCTTTCGTCCTCTACTTTCTCTTTCTAACTCTCACACTTCACTCTCTCTCTCTCTCGCCCTAATAGGATATGTCGAGGGAGGCTCTGCTTCCGCTCGCCCCGTCGCCATGGCAACCGCGGCTCTGGCGGGAGTTGCCGAAAAGACTGTGTAGCCTGACCCCTCCCCTTCCCCCGCCTCCCCCCAACACCACCTTCTCACTCCTCTTCTTCCTCCTCCACCTTTCCAGACCAGCCTCCCTCTTCTCTCTTTCTCTCTTATTTCTTTCTACCTCTCTTGCTCTGTTTTCTACCCCCCCCTTTCGTTTTCTAACTCACTGCTTCAGCCAGCAAGGCACACACACACACACACACACACACACACACACACTGAATACCTGCCAGCACAGCACAGTGAATAGCCCTCTCTCTCTCTCGCTCTCTCTCTCTCATATACACAAATACAAATACACACACACAATGAGGCCCTCTGTGCATATGTGTGTGTGTGTGTTGGTGTGTGTGTGTGTCACTGATGTATGCACATAAACAAGCCAGTTGTCCTCCAGCAAACAGGAGCACTCATGCACACAAGACAGGCCACACACACACACACATATACACACACACACACACACACAGTTGCACACATATACACACTCTCCTACTGTGTGTGTGTGTGTGAGAGAGCATGAGACATGAGAGGTTAGAGGCCTATTTGCTGTGCTTTTGCCAGGAGGGCTTCACTAGCATGAGTGTTTGTCAGTTGTGTGTGTGTGTGTGTGTGTGTGTGTGTGTGTGGTTGAGCATTAAATCCATTCAAAGGACAGCACATTCACAATTTTGGGATGCAGAGAGAGAGAGAGAGAGAGAGAGAGAGAGAGGGGAGATGTCGTGGGGGAAAAAGAGGAGTGCAGTGCAGATATTGGACGGATGCAGTTTCCCTCTGCTGGTGCAAGATGATGATGTCATTGTTGGCAGCCCACTTCCTTTCACGGCGAAGCTTCCAGGAAGTAAAAACAGCCGCTCTGATTGGGACAGGAAGCAAATACAACTCTGAGCAACGTGAACTTTATTTAGTGCGTCAGCTGATGTCGAATGCAGGTTTTATAAATCATGTCGTCGCCTGAAGTGTGAAGAAAAGGTCGTCACGCTGCTGATTTCCTTTGCAGCAGATAAATGTTCATTCCAGCATGGACGTCTTAAAGTTTCTGTGATTGTCTGTATCTTAAGGTGCTTCTTTCATCACTTAAACTCTTTATAAGTCATCAAACATCAGTAGCACAGGCCTCCATGTTAACGAGTCGTTCAGCGTGCTCGGCTCTAAAATTAGGACGTGATCAGACCGAGTGAAAATACGAGCCGGTGCTGTGACGTTAAATTCGCCTGCTTCCAACACAAACAGTCTGTTTCCCCCGAGTTAAGCCGAGGTGTCTGTGACGAACATCGCCGGCGCTGAAAGCTTCACGGCCGAGATGTTTGTGGTTTTCCATTTACGAAGGCGATGATTTTGAAATAATGGACGGGTGGATTGACTCGTCTCAGCGCTGGTCTTTGTTCGTTCTGGAGCGAGCCGAAGTTCCTCCACCCTCATCAGAGTCTGTTTATACGGTTAAGAAATACAAACTGAGTCATTACGTTTTTCCTTTTTTTTAAATGTTTTTTTATTTGGATGTCTCGCCTCTTCGTCTAGTCGCTCGGTTTGAATTTCTTGGCTCTTTGTTTCAAGGTTATCATTTGAATGTTTTCCTCTCTGTGAGGATGTTTTTATTCACTTTAATGACTTTAGTTTGTGATACCAGCAAAGCGGCCATGCCTCGATTACTTAAAGAGACTTTGAAGGACGGTTTTGACCTGCGAGGTATTATGAAGCCGCCTACACCTCCTGTACTTTATATCCCACAGCTGGATGCAACAAGTTCAGGCACATTCTTACAGGATTACTGAAAACTGATAAACGAACCTTAAACCAGCAGAAAGAAGTTATTGGGTAAAAGTAAATCCTCACAGTTCAATAGGGCATCTCTCTCAAAATGCACATCAACAACAACAACAACAACAACAGTGTGCAGATCTTTTAAAATGCTTCAGAAACTTATTTATGACCTGGATCTGTTTGTGTTTTTGTCACTTTTGTCAGTTATGATGACGTTTGACTTCAGATCTTCATTGTAGTGACACAAAGAGACGGGCTAGTACAAATGTATGAGTGGGCGGTTAGTTGCCGCATAAACAATCAGACGGGTTCAGCCCAGTTAAGGAAAATATTTCTGTGCACGTAAAAACAAAGGTGAAAGGTTACGGCACCACATTTGTTTGTTTCACAGCTTCTTGCTTTGGTTTTTTAGTAAAACAGGTTTAAAATAAACATGCATGACAACCAAAAGCTTCTTTTTTTTATCAAGCAAAGTGGTCGTTTTACACAAAAGTAAGGAGGATATGAGATATTTATGACTTTTAATTTATTCTTAATGAGCTCTACATCCTGATCGCTCTCCCTCCTGTAGCTGGTAATGTGCTGTCTTTGTCTTCTAGCTAATTTTGTCTAAATATGTGAAATCTTCTCAGTTCCCGGGGAGGATTTTTGGTTTTCGTGTGTAATTCTGCTGCGGCACGACTGCGTGAAGCCCGTTTGACAAGCTCATGAAACAGCCGTGTTACTCTTAATTGAAGCTTTATTAAAAACAACTGTTAGGTAAAGGTCTGCTAATTACACACGTTAACATCACGCACAGTGGTAGCATTCATTACAGGGTGAATATGAATCATTTTTTTTCCCACAGATGCATAATTAGAGGCCTTTAATTGGACTCCTCCGTTCACCTGCACCTGTCTTATTCTGGGGGAGCTGCTTTTGATTAACCTCCTAACAGACACGCTGAAATACATCTCGTTTTAATGAGGACGTCTGATTTTTCTTTTAATCGGGGGGAAAGTGAAGTTGCAGTTTGCGTCCACGTGCAGTGAGCAGCTGAGGGTTAGATTCAGGCCACCCTGCGCTAAGTCAACACCTGCAGCTCCTATTAGGTAACGTAGAGAGTTAGCGTTAGCGCCAGCTAACAGGTGGGTGAAGCAGAGAGAGAGAGAGACGGAGAGGAAAAGACTGCTGCAGGGTTGGGTGGGTGGCTGCTGTTTCAGTGGGTGTCTCAGGCTGCGAGGGGCGGGGCTGCGTGGTTAATATCTCCCCCAGCTGTTGTTTTTTTTTTTTTTCTGCTCCCTGTCCATGTCTTCACACGCGCACACACACACACACACACACATTCAGCACACATTTACGCTCCCAGACATCATAATTAATTTAATCTCTTTTCTCTTTATCCAGCTTTCCTCCACCCTCTCTTCACCTTTAACACACACAAACAGTCGCAGTCGTGTTTGTCAGGACTTGATTTTCTTCCGATGAAAAAAACAACAACCGTGACATTTTTTTAAACTCTGTGTGCCTTCTTTTTTTTTTTCTCCTTTCTACCACACAGATCATATTCTCCACCACAGGCCGGTGTAGGTGCAGCTCGGGTAATGTTTCCAGGCCTGTTGTTGGTGCTCTGTGCTGACTGTCAGCCCCTTTTTCTTTCACACCAAATATTCACCTGTTTGCACATAATCTGAAAAACCTGGAAGATTAGCGGCACATTTTCATTGTGTTGTTGTTTGTAAGGAAGCTGCAGAAAGAGTCTGCAGAGCAACGTGGCTTTTGTTTTTCGACCAGTCACTTAAGTTCATCTCTGCATCTGATAGTTCGGGGGGGTCGTTAGAAAGTCCTACCTGAGGACGGGGACTTTTTTCATTAAGCACACAAACTGAACTCTGCAGCTGCGATTTTGACAGCTCAAGTAATAAGTCATCTATTGTAGGAAGAGTTTGGTGAATGTGTGTTATCATTCAGGTGCAAACTGTGTGAAACACTGTGGGTCTTTGCTTCCAGAGTGAGGCTTGTATGAAGTGGATATCTTACATAAAAAAGAGATTATTTCATTATTTCATTCATGGGCAGTGTGTCAGGGACTGTATGGAAAATGTGCATCATTAAAAAGTCATTCCTTAATGGGAGTTTTGGTCCGGGAGCGTTACCGTTGACCCCTCTTGTGTAACCCGTCATAAATTAGTGATGTGGCTGCTGACAGAGGTGTGTTGTCCGGCCCTTCGGTGCTGCCATATTTAGTGTTACCTATTAACTCCTTTGTGAAAGTGGCACAGAAACACACACTGTGACGCAGCGACCAAATCAGGAGAAAACAGGAAGGACCGCATTAAAAAAATCTGCTCCTCCTTATGATAAAATTACGAGCGCTCCACCTCCATTCATGCTCTGATTATTCCGCCGTAATTATGAACGCCGTCTCATGTAAAAAGGTTCCTCATAGCAAAGCTGCAGTAAATCACTCATGACTTTATCTGTGCGAGCACGATGTGATTTAAAGAGCTCCGGACAGATCGAGTCTTCTTCCTCTCTGCTCGCCTTTCTCACTGCTGCAGTCGCAGCTTCTACCCGCTTCCATTCAAGTTAGAGATCACATGAATTAACTGTGAGGCGAAGACTGGGTGACCCATTTTATGGTGGAGCGGTTGAACTGAGGAGGGAGCTTTTATTTTTTTCATGCTGCATGCAGACTCGTTGAGTTTATTGTCTTCAGGTGAACGACCCTGTGATGGTTTCAGAGAGTTATTTTATGGCTGCACGCCGTCGCTTGACTAACAAATAATGCAAATATTTGTTGTTTTTTTTACTTTAAAGCGAAGTTCAGTTTCTTACCTCTTGCTTGTGTGTTGATATTCAAATGAACATTGAATGCGTGGCGTGACCTTTGACCTGTCAGTGTTGTATTGTGATAAAATGTCTGTAAATCTCTATAAAACAAAAAGATTTCTCCTCCTGGGGCTCAAACATCTCTTGTGCATCTCTTATTCACATATATATTTATCAAATATTTTGTTAATGAACTAATATTGAATTTTCAAAATTAAAGTGCGGACATGTTTTAAAAAAGGCCTGTTTGCTGTTGTTGATGGAGCTGCAGGCTAAAATGTTTGTGCCTGAGAAGATTTGAGTGTTTTTCTGCTGTTTGGGCACTTTAATGTGGATGAACTCATCGAAAAGGAGATTAAAAATTGTTTGGAAAACTTTTCATGCTTGAACAGCAGTAGTTTGAACATGGCCTCACTTTTTTTTCTCAGCTGCTTTCATAAAATTTAAACTTACACTCTGGAAAATGAGTGTGTCGAACCGATGGGAGGCAAACAATTATAGGGGCCGTTTTGACTTTTTATATCCCCGTCGCATTATTTGTCCAAGTTAAAACAAACTGGTTAAAACTGCATGTCAGTATTTGTTACTGATAAATCATTTGTGTCCTCTGCAGTTTTCAGTGTCGCTCTTGTGTGTTTTGTGCAACTAACAAGACATTTGTGACCATTTTGAGGTAAAACTTGAGCTGGTTTTGTCAAAAGAAATGATTTTGGTGTGGGTAATGTTAAAGAAAACAACAACTACTTTCAGCTAATCATTGTGGCAGCCAGGTTGACCCGCTCCCGTTTTTTTGTGAAATCCAGGTGTTGGATTTGAAATGTGCTTTGGTTAGTCTGAAATTTCTTCCTTATAATCCACATAAAAGTGTGAAATCGCAGCCTGATAGTGTGGAAAGCGTCGAGACAAGTGTCTCTTTCCTCTGCTGGTTAACGAGCTGCTGTACATTCTCCTTTTTTAGCTTGTCGCTCCGTCCTCGTAGCAGAAAGTTTCCTCATTTCTTCCCGCCTCATTCTGTCTCTCACATCAAGAGCTCGCAAGAGTCCAGTGAGCTTTTTTTTTCTTTCTTCTGGTGGTGTTTCTTCCTCTCAGCCTCGTCTTTTGGGGATTTTGGAAAAGAGTTGTGCGTTTAATCTGAGCAGCCGTGAAAAAGAGGGGAGGGGAGAGAGAGAGAGAGGATGAGAGCCTCCTCTCCTCCTCTTTTTTTCTGAACAGACGAGAACAACGGAGGAGGAGGAGGATCGAGAAATGCCGGAGTGAGTGGGTGGAAAAGAAACTAAGCGACGAGAAGAGGGTGAGGTGGGAAGAGACGAGGGTGTGGTTGATGCAAAGCAAAGGCGAGAGATGCTAGAGGGAGAGGCGGGGGTGTGGGAGAGAAAGGTGTAAGGGGGTGTGGTCGCGGCAGAGAGAGGGTGAGAGAAAGAAAACAGGGAGAGGGAGAGGAGGGGGTGAAGTGATGGAAAGATGAATGTGCCGCGAGGGGAGGGGAGGGGAGGTGGTGGGTAAGGATCGAGTGGAAAACATGGAGTCAGCTGATAGCTCCCAGTTTCCATGGCAACGCAAGGCCTTTCCCACCCACTCTCCTCTCTCTCTTTCTCTCTCTCCTCTCTGCCTCGTCCTCTCCCTCACTTCTTTCACACTTCATTTTCTTTTTTCCCTTTTATTTTTCCTTTTCTGCTTCTTTTTTTTAAAAATCTCTATATTCATGTTATGGTCCTGCTGCCTTTTTCCCTCTTTTCCTTCCCCTTTTTCCTCCCCTCATCTCCTTTCCTTTCCTTTCCTTTCCTTTCCTTTCCTTTCCTTTCCTTTCCTTTCCTTTCCTTTCCTTTCCTTTCCTTTCCTTTCCTTTCTCTTTGCTTGTCATGTGTTGTAAAGCTCCCTCATTCCTCGCTCTTATTTGCTAGTAAGCGCTCTCTAAATTCATTCTTACCTCAGCCGGTTTGTTTTGATCCATTACACCTCGTCTAAGATGAATTAAAACTAAAAGAGGATGACATCACAGGCACAGTTCAGGGTGTTGCTGGATAATCAATCACTATCGAGGAAAGTTTCGACACCGGTTCCTCCTCGTACCTGCACTATAATCCAAACAACAACACTTTTCACTTTTAGTGCACCGAATGTGACGTGTAGCAACCTGCAGCACACAAACATACAAACCGACCTCGTCCAACGGTGCTCGTTTGCATACGTAACTGCAGGAGGATGTTTACCGACCTTTTTATATCTGCGCCTCGGTCCATCGTCAGGCAGCCCGGCCTCCAGCTGAACTGTGTGACCCGATAAAAGGGCGTAACGGAGCCTCCACCCTCTCCTCCTCGCCCAGAGCCGAGCTCTGCTCAGCTGAACTGGACGCCGGCCAAGTCCAGGACTCGCTGCTGCTCCCTCCCTCCTTCCATTTTCTCCTGCCTCTCTTTCAATTTCCTTCTTTTTATTTTTTTACCCTCTCTCTCTCTCTCACAGTCAGTACCAGCCTCTCTCTATACCCAGCTCTTCTTCCCCCCCCCCCACCCAAAGTGTCCCACACAGCAGCCATTGTTCCCCCCCTCCCAGCCCTCATGCTTTCGAGCTACATGGCAGCTGAGCCCTGGGTGGCTGCAGAGGCGAGCGGGGTGCCGCGTTCCTCCGAGGAGGCTGAGAGGGAAAAAAAAAAAAACTAGGGCGTGACATGAAAAGGCCTGATGCAAGTTATGTGAAAGCATTGATCCAGGAGGAAGCAGCAAACTGTGCAGACGTAGTCGGTCGCGCCCTGAAACATTTACATTGTGAAGGGTTAAGCTGCTTTCAGACATGCTGTTCCCAACTGGAAATACTTCTGATACACGTCCTCAATGTTCCTCGAACAGAGAAACAAACAATGAGGATGATTCGACAACATGACGGGGAGACTTTACATCCACTTTTCTGCCATTTTTCTGAGACATCAGTGTTTTTTGGGACTGATGGCTCCCTTGTCATTAGTGGCACATGCAACAGTTTTGTACCAAAATGCACCCTGGGAGTTGTAGTTAACTGTAGTTTTTTATGTGCACAGGCTCACACCTTTGGTGTTTAATCTAAAGAACGAGATATTTCCTGAAACTGAGGGAGAGTTTCTTGTCCTGACGTGCTCAGTCATCAACGCTTTCTGTGCAGAAAATGAATGAAACCTCGACATCTGCCACCCTGCACATCTGAAATAACTTCCTCCTACTTTGCCCCTCTATAATATATAAACAAGAAACACAGCATTGTGTCCATTGCCACTGACTTTTAACAGCCAGGTGATTTTGTATCAGACAGAGAAAGAGAGAAAGACGTTGTTACATTTCTGTTTTGGTTGATTGTGTGTTTGTGATTACATCGGTGTAATTGATACATCAGTTTGTCTGTAATAAAAAGAAAATCAGAGAAAGTTGAGGGTTTGTGTTGAAGTGCAGGAGTCTGTAAATGTAGATCTGCCTCGCTCAGAACTTATAATGATGTAAATGCTGAAATATAAACAGTATTTTTTAACTTTCTAACTTTCTTCCTGTTCTCTTCAGCAGGCGGACGTAGGTGACGACTGCTCGCAGCCGACAGACCTGAAGGTGAAGACGGAGCCGCCGACGTGCAAGACAGAGCCGTCTTCTCCGGAGCCGTGCCCCCCTGAGGATCAGACCGAACCCGTTGACCTGTCGCTCAACAAGCCCCGCTCCTCTTCGCTCCCGGCGTCCACAGCGAGCTCCACAGTCAACCCTGCACCCAGCGGCGCCGTGACCCAACCCAGCCTGTCGGCGACACCCATCCCCTCCGCAGTACAATCAATAGGCTCAATGGTAATGACAACCTCACACCTCCTCCATTTTATTGAAGGAGTTTACATTTGAGGGTTCGAGCGACCAATCATACCCCTCGTTCTCCCTTTAGGTCCTCTCTCCGGGCTCCATCTTGGCCACGCAGGGCGCCGGGGGCCAGCAGATCCTCCACGTCATCCACACCATCCCCTCGGTCAGCATGCCCAGCAAGGTGGGGCAGCTGCAGACCATCCCCGTGGTGGTGCAGTCGCTCCCCGTCGTCTACACCACCATGCCCACCGACGGTGTCGCCACGGCAGCCATCACGGTGCCGCTCATAGGCAGCGACGGGCGCTCGGAAGGATCAGGTGAGTGTGAAAACGACGAAAACCTCCAACAACAGCAGCAAGGACGACTGAGGTGTCACTGATGAGTTAATACTGCAGGATGAGTACAAGTTTTTAGTTTAGCTTCAGTCAGCCTATCCAACACCTATCCGACAGGAAACCTTCAAAATAAAAGTATTCAGAATGGCTCACATGGACATGCTTAACTTTAGTGGTAAGGGAAATAATCGACTCTACGATGCATCCTGATGCTTTGTTGAATGATTCCTCATCGATCAGTAAAGTCTATAATCGATTATCAGATCAGTTTTCTGGAGTTTGGTGCTGCTGTTATGTAGAACGTGTAGCCGTGTTTCCATTTTAAAAAGTTGTCAGAGCAGCTGCAAGAGACAAAAGAAATCAAACCACCGCGGCTTTTTTAAAAGACGATGTTTGGACACACTTTGTTTGTACTGATGGAGAAAAATAAACCATGGAGGGAAATCTGAAACTGAGATGATTGTGAATCGTTTGATAATCAAATTGTGAGGTGACTGATGTTTCCCGCCTCTACTAAACATTACATACTTCTTACATTACAACCACTACAGTGTCCAAACCATGCTGACAGTTCACGGCGTTGAAATCACATCATTTTCTTCCTAAATCCAAACAGCAGCGGTGACGCACACCTCACGACAGGTTAGGCCTCTCTTTCTGTTTTCAAACCTCCACTTGACCTTTTTACCTTGACTTCTTCTCTCGTCAGGCGATGACACGTCTCTCTGTGCTATTTAAAGACAATATTAATAAAAACTAGTGAGAGGCCGAGCTGCAGAGGCTCAGAGACACACAACATCTCTGCTCTCTTAACATGTCCTACATTATTTATTAGAAACTGTGCGGTGCCTCTCACGCTGCTACTACAACTACTACGACTACCACCAGTGCGAATAATTTAATACTACTCGTGCCTTTAGTAGCAACACAGCAGGAGGTTGCTCTGTTTCGCTTCCTCAGTTTACCATTCATGCTAAAATCCTGCAGTACCAAAAAAGGGTATGAAGACGCGTAAAGTCACAATGAAGCAGCATCTTTCTTCCTTTAGTGTCGTTCACATCGTGTTGAAACAGGATGTGGATGTTTTTTTCTCTCCGTCACACCTGCCATTGTTCCTCCATGGTTCTGTCACTCTTGAACATGTTGTCCTTTATGGGCCTCAGAGCGGTACAGTGTGTGTGTGTGTGTGTGTGTGTGTGTGTGTGTGTGTGTGTGTTTGTGGTCTGGGGTATGTTCGACTTGTCCCTTTGGATGCTCTCCGTATGTGCCAGATGATTGATAATCCTACTTAAATAAGGAAGTTCATGGATGGAAATGTTTTGTGTTGTTGTTGCATCTGTCGACATTTCAACAGCTGATTTCCTATTTTGTAAGAAAAAGTCTTTAGATGATAATGGGAGTTGATAATCTATTTCTCCTCCACCGCCTTGACATTAAGATTGATCGCCGCGTGAAAAGGTGATCAATACCGACGTGAAAAAAAAGGAAAGAAAGAAAGAAAGAAGTGACAGTCTTCATGTTTAACCGCCATCCAGAGTCTGAGTTCATCCTGTTGTCGTCATTTCAGCCGACCGAGTGATCCGGTTGATTCACTTTGAGCGACGGCGAGCAGAGTTAAACGAGGTGTAATCCATCTCTGAGTAAACACCAGGGGAAGCTCGACATTTGCTCAGGCAAGCTGTGAAAACAGGCCTCCGCCCCTTTGACAAACTGCAGTGAAGTCAGTTCATTTCACTTCGGTTTTCTAATCCCGACCAGCGCGACTTTGGCTGAGGAGTAAGCGACGGAGGCGGCGACTCTGAGACCCGACCGGAGGATGCTCTCACGCCGTTTGGCCTCATCGACATGCAACACTGAAAACATGCTAGAAGTCCTTATGTCACAGAGAGTAATAAGGACGTATGCAGTTGTAAGAGTAATGTCTTGTTCCCTACGAGGGGATGAAATGTGTGAAAAAAAGGATAAAACTCTCACAAACATACTGAATCTTACAGGTTTATTGTTGAAATCACTTTATATTAAACAGTTCACGTCATCGTGCCCCACAGTGCAATAATAAACCATCGTTTGAGTAAAAGAATGATTTCTTTATTTATCGAAATGCACATTAACATTACGTTGTGTCTTTGCTCCCACTTCATCTTCTCTCTTCCTGACCATTTATACTTGATGCATCAGGACAGAATACAGGGAAGTGAAAAGTCTCATTTTTTTGGGACTTTTTGTGGTTTTCCTTTCGTTGTAGTGTTACGATGCATGTCATTACAAACTGTCTTTCCGAACTAATCAAGCTGCCTTTTCTTCTGTAGCTGACACTTTAAGTCTGATCCCCCACAGCTCTGACATGCTGTTTCACAAACCACGCCACATTAGTGAAAGTATATCGATGCCTTGTTTGGTATCAATAAGACTGATCGGCTCCTTTCCAGGCTGTAAATGTGAGTAACAGTAATCCTCACGGTGCTGAAAAAGCAGCTTGTTTTGAGGTGTGCCACCCTTCAACACGCCTCGCAGTGTGTGCAGACACACCCTGGACTTTTACGCTTGAGGTCAACAAAAATAAGATTTTCAACCAGCGTTAAGTTGCTCTTTAAAGACCGGTTCCAGTTTACAACCTGGGGCTTATTTGTTTTTGTAGATTTGAACACTGTTTTCTGAGGATACACTACAGCAAAGTCCAAGAAACAAGCCAAAAGTTTATGCAGATTTTCTAAACCACATTTATTTGGGGATAAAAATAGCACACCTGAAATTGGAGGATGATAGAAGTTGGTTTGTAAACTGTGTGCGTTATAAATGTACTGTTTGTCTTTATTTTCTCATTGATTCACTTTAAAAGAGGTAGTTTTATTATATTTCCCTCCCCGTCTGTTTTCTTTGAACATGATCTCGAACGTGCAGGTAGCCGGCGGTCAGCACAGTTATATCGTTGACTCGGTGTCCCCTAAACGAAGGTAATCTAATATCATCTAATCTCGGGTGGAGGGGCGCTCTGCTCTGGTGTCGGACTCTGTTTTCAGTGTCGAGGACGTGACGACGGGAACTTTTGATATTTTAATGCTTCTTCTTCTCGTACCTGCAGAGCGAAAAGGAGGCCACTCGCTGTTCGTCTGCTGTGTGGGAGGAAAAAAAGGAGGATAGGTAGACGCAGATGGAGGAAGGGCGAGAATACTGCGGGGGTGAGGGAGGAGGAAGGATGAGGAGGAGGAGGAGGAGGAGGTGCAGAGGTCGAGAGGAGAGGAGACGGGTTCGTTTCGCCTTTGAAAAAAAAAAAGGAAAGGCTGCGATGGTGATGGTGGAGAGTCGGGGGGGTGAAGGGGCGGCTTAATTGTCTCCAGAGACAAAGAGCATTTCTTTTGGTGTGTGAACCCCCACCCCTCCACCACCCCATACCAGTACACACACACACACACACACACAGATACTCCACCCAAATTCCTTGCGTCACCCCTCCTTGCTCTCTGGGTGGACTTTGAACAGTATGGCTGCCAAATTCCTGCAGATAGAGGAAGGGAGCAGGGGAAAGAGTTGGGGGGTGGTGGTGGTGGGGGCACATTAGTGCTTTCATTCATTATGTTTCTTTATTTCATTTCGATGCATAAATTGCTTTTTTGTTTGTTTGTTTGTTTGCTTGTGCAGCCGCCGTGTTTGCGTCTGATGAGCTGCAGCACACGAAGTCGTCAAAATTGTGAATTAAGGTAAAAAAAGAGGGAGTGGTTATGAAGGGAAGGGTGCGATGATGTGCCAAAAGGCTAAATAAATTAGTGCTGCTGTCTGATGTGGATTATCTGACAGACGTGAGGTGATAATTATCTGTGTGGTGGTCATCTGATCCTTTGTTTGCATCAGTAGAAAACACCCAGCGAGCAGTCATCCTCAAGAACTTAATAAAAGCAAAAAAACCCAACTTAAAGGACGACGAATGTGTTTCTAGTTTTTTTTCTGACAGCTTGATGAAACTCAGCCAGCAGAGGCCTCGATGACCTCCGGAGATTTGTCTCTCAGTTAATTGCCAATTAGCGACGTCTTTGAATCCTGCCGAATATTTTTTCATTAACAGCTGTTCTGTCTGCTCTGACACTGGAAGAGCTGCTTGAAATAAATAAAAAGGGTGGTTGCACAAGACTTCCAAAACGTATTTTGAAAGCTTTTTTGAAAAATCCATAGAAACGAGGAGACATGCAGAGAAACCCAGACCACACCTAACTACACACACACACACACACACACACACACATTTGAGTCTTTGTCTTGCTAAGTTTGAATCACTGTTAAGAAGTTATTAACCCCCTGCTGCTCTCTTCTGTCTGTTTCCACCCCTCCTCCTCCTCCTCTTCTTCTTCCTTTTCCTAATTTCACTCTCTGATTTATCTTCTCGGCCTCTCCGTTCCACCTTCCATCTGTCTAATATTCGATGTCCTCTCTCTCTCCGTCCTGCAGTTCGTATTAAACCCGGCTCGACGTCGCCGGTGGAGTATCAGAGCGACAGTGACGCAGAGAGTGGTACGGAGTCTGGATCGGCCTCCCTGAGCGCCCAGAGCCTCGATGCCGGGTGAGTCCGGCTCACAGATGGACCCGACAAACAAACTATATTTAGACGCTCTTTGAAATCAAATGTTCCCCCAAAAAACCTGTGCAGCTTTTTAGATATTCACACATGAAAGTGGCACCTTGCTGTGGTAAACGGGCCACACTGAACCACAGAAATGGATCAGAAAAGTTTGTGCACAACTTTACCTGCTGTTTGTGGTAAAATGTGTGTGAGCTGATCAGACCTGCTCAGGCAGAGCACAGACGAAGGTTTCTGACTATTAGAGAGCAACATTTGAAGATGAGGCCTGAGTTGTGTTGGGATGGCCAGTGCAAACACTGACACGTTCACATTGGTGCTCCTGCAGAGGATGGAAATGTAAATGTGTGACGTGCCGTAAACCCTCGTTGGTCTGAGCAGATTTACACAATAAAAGCTCTGAAGTCTGTTTTGAAGGTTTCTGGGCCGTCGTTTAAGTCTGAACATGTGACAAGCTGCCTCGTTTAAAGCTTTTTAAACTCAAAATAATCAGTTAAAGTCCAGTTACAGATACAGATGAGATAAATGCACCATGTTCATTGGATTGGAATTATTTTAATTTTGGTTTAAAGCATTTAATGAGTTGGTAACACAACCTGAGTGACATTTCTTTTTAAGTGCTGCTAGTTAAAACTTCTGCCGAGGCCTCGCTGAGAGTCTCCAAATCACAGAGAATGGCTTTTATTTCCTAAAACATTTATACAGTTTCAGCAGTAAAGTGACAAAAATAACAGCAGATCATTAAAAGAACAGAAGAGGTACAAAAAAAGCAGCTTTGCTATTATTTTCAACATGTTTGTAAGGCCTTAAAGGAATAATTCAGCATGTTTAAAGACTTTAAATGACTAATTAACAGACTTTATCGTCGTTGTTTAACCTGCACATGAACAGAAAATGAAAAAAAAGACGGTGTCTGGCTTTAGAGGAAGTTTTTGGTTGGACTGATTATTTAAAGCTGAACAGTTTATCCCTCCGTCGGCCCTGTGCAGCATCCAGATCTGTCCGCTGATTTTGTTTCCTGTTCGGGCACCAAACCTGGCTTCCTCGCTTCGATGATGAAACGTCAGGATGCTGCTGAAGCTTTAAGACACAGGACTTCGATTAAACCCAGAAACGTTTGTTGTTACACGTCTGACACACCTCCACGTTAAACTCCGAGCTTTCTGCAGGTGTGTTTTGGACAGAGCCTGGCTAAAAGCTGAGCGTGTGTTTCTGAAAAAATATTTGCTTGTTTGTAAGAAGTTGAAGCTGGATGCGGCGTGGACGCTCCCAGCAGCCAATCAGAGCTCAGCAGCGGCTCAGAAAACATCTCCTCCGTTATACGTCTGTAAAACTGTTGACATAAATACCACAAACCGAGTGTGATGTCATCTGAGTTTAAAGTCCACAATGTGAGTTGGCAGGTCCAGAGAGAGAGAGAGAGAGAGAGAGAGAGAGAGAGACACTAATGCACAGCAGGGTTTCTGGGAAATGCAGTCTTTGTGTAGATCATCTCCCCTGCAGCCTCCTGACTAATTACATTACTGCAGCTCAGCCATGACTGGACACTTGTATAACCTCACATAGCCCTCTGTGCAGAACAACAAGGAGAGTGTGTGTATATATGTGTGTGTATGTGTCTGTGTCTGTGTGTGTGTGTGTGCTTGCTGCACTGCACACTTCCTAACTGAGGGATTGCTCCTATTAAAGGAAAGTGTGGACATTTTAAAGGCTTCAGGGCGAAGGTTAGTGTGTGAAGCTCAGATATTAATGCACTGTGTGTGTGTGTGTGTGTGTGTGTGTGTCCAATGTGTTTATTAGTAAATCAGGACACAGCTCCTGCCACACCCAGTGGGCGAGGCCGCCTGACTGTAACTGAAATTCCCGGGTGTGGACGTCGACGGTTAGCTTAGTGCTGTAATCTGCTGTGTGTGTGTGTGAGAGGGACAAAGTGAGATAGAGAGGCAGTCAGAGAGAGAAAATGTTTAATAGAAACAAATCGAGCATTGTGTGTTTTTCTGTGTGTATGTGTGAGAGTGTGTGTGTAGTGTGTTTGCCTGTGTGTGTGTGTGTGAGAGAGAGAGAGTGTGTGTGTATGTTGTGCCTGTGTGTGTGTGTGAGAGAGAGAGAGTGTGTGTGTATGTTTGCCTGTGTGTGTGTGTGTGAGAGAGAGAGTGTGTGTGTAGTGTGTGTGTGTGTTTGCCTGTGTGTGTGTGTGTGTGTGTGTGTGTGTGTGAGAGAGAGAGTGTGTGTGTATGTTTGCCTGTGTGTGTGTGTGTGTGTGTGTGTTGCTGGGCAGGGCTGTCCCAGAACTGGGGTGTAAACACGGTTTCGTAATGCAGTTTGCCGTCACACCTCCTTGTAAACTGACTGTGGAGCTACAGAGTTTTTTATTTTTTTCTTCTTCCAAACAAACTTTATTTACAGCCTCATGATCAAACGAAAATCAAAACACATCAGTGCATCAGATCAGACACCTCCAGCTGCAGGGGGAGGAAGAACGGGGGGGGCAGAGGATGGAGGGATTGAGTTTGTTATGAAGAGAATAAACAACAGAGGCAGTGAAATGTTGAAGTGCAGCTGTGTTGTGACTCTCTGACGCCCTCCAGTGGCTCTGATGTGAATTTAAGATGACGGGTCGCTCCGTTGTGTCGTGATGATACTTGTTATGATGTCATAAACTTAATAAAAAAAAAAAAAAACATATTTAGATTTTATTATTGTGATGAAGAAGAGAAGTGCAGTAAAAATGAAGTGAACAAACATTTTTCAAGAAGCCATTTTATTTACAGATTAATGAACAAAATGAACAGTTTAAATAATCAAACACGTTTTCTTTCAGTACACTCACATTTTCACTGGATTTAAATAAGTCTGATGAATAAACTGATAACTGCTACATGACATGACATGAATATAATAATAATAATAATAATAATAATAATAATTATAAGGATTCCTGAAATTCGGTCATTGAGAAATAAAGATGCCAATGTTGGACAAAGGGCATTAAAAGTTTTAAATTTGAGTTATTTATTGAAGTCATGATTAATTAATAACATCAGTAACTAATTTCTGTTCTGCAGTTTCAGTTTTGTTCATTTGTGATAAACTCAAACAGACTGATGATATTTGTCTCACAGTCGAACAAAATGTCGTGCTCTTATTTTGAACAACAGGAGGTGAACATGATCTTTGTTAGTCTATCTGTCTAACAAACACCCACTTGTCTACATTTTATTATTATTATTATTATTATTATTTCAGATTATTTTTCTTTTTATATATATATGTGTACATATATTTGCAGTATATAAATGTACTTTTATATTTAATCATACTGGTATATAGTTTATTTTAATGTTTATTTTTGAACTTCAGAGCATCAAAAAACAAAACAGAGATCAATAAATCTGATTCTGATTTGAAGGACAAACCAATATTTTTTTGTGTGGGGGTGTTAAAGCAGACCTCACTGACTCCTCCCCTCGCTCTCAGGTCGGTTATGGACCTGGAGCCCGTCGATCCGGACTCGCCCGACATCAAGAGGAGGCGGATCCACATGTGTGACTATGAAGGCTGCAAAAAAGTTTACACCAAGAGCTCCCACCTGAAAGCCCACCGGAGGATACACACAGGTGAGCGCCACCTGCAGTTCGACCCCCCACACCTCCTTCATGTTAACAATGCAACCTCACTTTAATGAATGAACTGAAACATGTTTTTCCTGCCGCCCCCCCCAGGAGAGAAACCCTACCACTGTACCTGGGAGGGCTGCACCTGGCGCTTCGCCCGCTCCGACGAGCAAAGCTGACCCGACACTTTCGTAAGCACACGGGGATCAAACCTTTCCGCTGCACCGAGTGTGACCGCTCCTTCTCCCGGTCCGACCACCTCTCCCTGCACCGCCGCCGCCACGTCATGATGTGAACTCTGACCCCGCCCCGCCCCCCCCACCTCCTTCCTCCCCCTCTCACCATCTCAAACTCCCTCACAGCACATCTTGTACCAGTGCCCCCCCCATCAGGATTCAAAGCCCCATCAGCAGATAGAAAAAGACTCTGTTCCTCCTTCTCCTCCTCCTCTTCATCTTCAGCAGGAATATCAGGAATGTGTGTGTGTGCAGTGGAGGTCGGAGGATTTATACTGTGTGTGTTTCTGTGTGTGTGTTTCATCATCATCATCATCATCATCATCATCATCATCATCACCGTCCACCCAACAGCCCCCCCTCCCCCGACTGTCACACAAAACGTCAAGAGAAGGATGGACTGAAGGACATCCGTCAGCAGGGACGTTCATCCATCCATCACATCCATTCATCCATCCATCCATCCGGAGGAGGAGGAGGAGGTGTGTGTGGAGGTGTGTGTGTGTGTGTGTGTGTGTGTGTGTTGTTTCTGAACTCAAATCAAAAGAGGAAAATTTTAAGCACGACGTCACTTCAGCCGCAGTTCTTCTTTTTTTACCAACATCACAAGAGTTGGGAAGTGATCTGACTCAAAAATTTCACATTTTAACGACTGTATGGAAGGCAAAATGTGACTTTTTCCACCACGGGAACTTTTTTTTTAAGGAAATCAAGAACTTTATTTTCCTTTCTAACTTTACCAGTTTATTGAGGAACTGCGGCAGAATTAGAGGAGCTATCGGATCAAATAACAGAAAAATAAGACTTCGATGTGTGTGAAGTGTTCGATGCTCTGTCGGAGCTGCGGACACATTTTGGTTTGTTCTGGAAAAAGTATTTTAATTCAGTTTGCAGATCTAAAAAAGAAGTTGAAGTGCCACTTTTGCAAAATCCACAAAGAACACTTCGATTCTCGCGTTGTTTCATCACCTGCAGACAAACTGTGGTGGAAACAAAAGAGACTCGACTCTCAGTGCCGTCATGGTGATCACATCTTTCTGGATCAGCGATTTAATGAAGCGTAGAGGAAATGAAAAGGCTTCCCAACACTTCACGCGTCCGAGGACGAGCACGTGTCGAGCTGTTTTTTCTCTCAGCGGCTGAAGTGACGTTGAGCTTTGACAAACATCCATCTGAGATTTAGATCTAAAAGTAGATTATTTTACCCCCCTTAACCTCCCCTCCCCCCGGTACAGGGAGCTTACAAGACTGTGAACTTTATAAAGATTCATTTGTTTTCATCGTATCAATCACATTATCGTCGTTTTTGCGTGTCCTCCCCCAGCACACACTTTCTGATTCTTCTTCGATAAATAACAGTATTTTTTTTTTTTTTTTGCTTTTTACGTGTCGCTGTTGTTGCTGTTGTTGTTTTATGAAATAAGGCCTTCAGTTCTGTCTTTTTACTTCTTCTTTTTGTTGTTGTCGTTGTTGTTGTTGTTGTTGTTGTTGCCAGGTTTGGCTCTCTTAACAGAACAGCATCATTTTTTTTAAAAGAAAAAAAAAGATTTCGGATCCTTTTCTTGTGTTGTGAGGCTGTGAAAAAGACTGAGGAGACACAAATAGTTTGAGATTACAAGTAAAACTCTCACGCAGGGAATTAGGGGAGCTTTCTGAGTGTGTGTTTTTTGTGTGTGTGAGGTGTGTGTGTGTGTGTGTGTGTGTGCATGTTTTGAGACAAACACATAATCAGAATTTAAGATTTTTACGAGTGTGTGTTCCGGGCACTTGTTATTCTTTTACCTCTTGCCCGTCGAGCCTTAATAACTGAAGTCAATCTGTAAAGGGCGAAACCGGAACCGCTGACAGACGACGTTCAGACGAGCTGCGAGTTAGTTTCATTCAGAGAAAAACGCTGTTACGTCGACGAGCATTTCTGCAGCGTTTTTCTCATTGCTCTTTGCAGAGAGGAGCTTGTTGGCTTCAAAAAGACGCATGAAGAAGTTTAAAAACTCACATTTTAATTTGGTTTAGAGGCCTGTCAGTCTCCTGCAGGCTTCTTCTTGCAATTTTTTTTATTTTAAACCATCTGGGAAGTTTTGGCAGGAAGAGGAAACAGATTTAAAGCTTCTCCAAACAACAACTCTGCAAAACGCCTCCCTTCAGCAACGTAAAAAAAAGCCATTTTGCACTGGTTTCAAGGGAGCCAACATGGCCGCCGCCGCCGAAAAGCCATCTGTCAGCAGCTCCGGGAGAAACCAGGCACTGTGTCGGGCTGTCAGGGTCCGTGGTGCCTGCGATTTAAACCACGGGGAATCTAAGCGCTCTCCTCACTAGCATTTCTACCAGGGCGGGGCGGGGCGGGGGTCGATTCTCCTTCAACTGCTTCTCATCGTCTCAGAACTTTTAAATGCCTCAAAAGTCCCAAAAAATCCAAACAGAAGCCTTCTCCCTAAAAAACGGTCTTTAACACATTTGTCCCACAAATATAATATAATACGCGTGCTGCTCTTCAGCACGTCTTTAAAACTTCATACAGTTGGAACAGAAGCGACCCCCCCGCCCCGCCCTGCCCTCTGACCCTCGGTGTCCATGTCTTAAGCGGGCTGATCCTGCAGCTCCTGTTCTGGACTGAACTTGATTATGCAACATAACGCAGACCTCGCTCCACGCGCTGTTCTGAACTCAGTAGTCGAGTCGCACTAGCTGGTAGTTTTTACTGCTGACATGCAGCTCACAGAGGAAACAAGAACCTTAAAAAGGGAGGGGGGGGGGTCAGGAGGCGTAGAGGCCGACCGCCGAAGCTCTCGTGGCCTCAAATGTCGAAAGTGAACGGCCTCCTGATTCGTTCCCTTCGCAAACAAAACAAACAAACAAAAAAAGGCAAAGACACATTTTGCTTCTGCGGCGCTGTTCTCGTTCGCCACTCGGAGTCGCGCATTGCGTCGTCGTTGTTGTTGTCATTTCAAAGGCTAGTAAGCGAGAGCAAAATGTTTGAACACCTTTCGTAGTGTGATGACTGAGATGGACTTGCTGCATGAACAGATTGTTGTTCGGTCTGCGCTGCAAAAAAAAAATCCCTCTTAGCGAAGTTGCTGAATCTGGTTTTGAAAATCTTTGTTTTTTCAGCCTGTTTGGAGGACGCTGTCGTTCATACCAAGAAAAATGTTGAACTTTTTCCTTTTTGAGAAGACGATAAAGAATCTGAACTCCATTCAGTCACTTGTTTGGGGGGATTTGGTCGTTTTTTGCGGCGCAGCAGAACAATGCAATGTTCCTGTTTCTGTTAACATCCCCCTCCGCTTCAACTAAAACAAAAAAAACAACACATAGTTACTAAGCACATCTTTCTAGAAGAGTATATGCATTTGATTGCAATTTTCTTTCTTTTGTAAACTGTTGATAAAGACATTAAGGACAATGACAAATAATTAAGATAAATCCATGTACATAAATGTATATAATCAAAAAGTGCAGAGTAAATGTAACGGGTGAATTTCTATTTTTAACACTGACTAGATAATGTGAAAAAATCTTTGTTTTTCTCTTCTTCCTCTGTTGGTTTTTGATGAAATGTGTTTCATCACGTGTTCTTTTTTTTCAAATCTAATAATACATTTGTTTTGTAGTTTCTTTAAAAAAAAAAAGAAATTGGTCCCACTTGTGTTGTGCACACTTGTTGCATGGAGAGTAGCCTTCTTGTTTTCTTCTAGTGACGTTGGTGAGCATGTCGTTGTGTGTGAGACGGTGGGCTTCCCTTAACATTGATAACCTGAGGAAAAAAAAAACATTAAACACATTAAAAATGATTAATTAGGGATCCATTTAGGATAACGGAGCTTGATATTTCTGTACTGGACTCATTTAAAGTACTAAAAAAAAATCAAGCCCTTAGTAAAATGTGACATTTAGCTGGTTTGGGTTGAAAACATTTTAACAGTCAAAAATTCAGGTCAGATGGAGCAAAAAATCTGAATGTTTTTTGTTATTTCGGGTGCACGGCATGCGTTTGATCGCTGGTTTTACACTCTGCAGACTCGTAGCAGGTTGATGATGTTGAAAGCAACAAAAGTCGTCCATGCAAACACATCAGACATGTCAGACATCACACACCTTCTGTTCTCGTACAAGAGAAAGAAAAAAGAAAACAACTCACAGTCGCCTACAGAAGTCCAGTTTATCATTTTATCCCAGCAGGATGCAAAATAAACTATCAAGATAAGTCCGTGTACTTTCTCTAGACATTGAAGGAAATAATTTAAACACAGAAGCTCAAATAATTTACGTGTTTGGTTGATAATTCGCTCAGGTGCTAAAACATGAAGCAGCATCAATAATCAATAATTTAAGATAAAACAACATTTTCTTGTTAGCCGCCTACAAAATAAAGCTGACAACACATGAACACTGTTTATTAATCTTGGTTAAAATTAAGATATGTTCACATTTAGCTCAGAAAAGGACGTAAAAATCAAGAAGATGTTTTCTTTAAAGGACCTTTTCTGAGCTAACGGAGCAGACGACTCGAGCTCCTCATAGTTTTGTTTGAGTAAGGACACGGTGTTGATTTGATCTTTCTCCTGTCAACAACTCATTTAAAGGGTTAGTTTATCTGGTGGTGTCTTTCTGTGAAATCTGAAATTTGTGCCTCCATTCAGATGAGATGCAGATTTGTTGTTGAAAAAGTGACGTCACTGGTCACTGTGGACAATCAGAAAAACTCAATGTGACCAGTTTCTGATTCAGTTTCACCGAATAATCTTAATTTAAGATCTATTACGCAGCGTTTCCAGTGGAGTTTGTACGTAAGAAGGGTCATAATCTCTTTGTTACGTTTCCCAGCCGTCCACTCGCTCCAGTTTTAATCTGATGTGTCGCATCCGAAAGCTAAAAAGTGGACTGTAAATTAAGATTATTTTGTCAAACTGGTATTTTCAAGCTTGAAAATGAACTTTCAGGCTCAAGTTTTCAGTAGATTATCAGTAAAAAGTCAAGACAGATGCACGCATAGATTCATCTGAGTATTTTAGCAATTTTCTAAAGCAATTTCTCACCAAAACACCACAAAAAAACTCCATTTTGCCTGTTAAAATAGATTCAAACTGTCTCCATCACTCGATACCACCAGAGATAAACTTAAATTTATTTACATGGATCCCTCCATCTTTTACTCCTGAGAACATTTTCCCCAAATAGCACAGGCGTCATTTTTTAATCTGAAAACAATCTCGACCTGTCGCTTTATAAGCACATTGATCAGCTCTCATAGCAGCAGAATTGGTATTTCACACACACACACACACACACACACACACACAGCTCAGGGGCCTGCTGAGTCTCTGCTGTCGGGAAAAGTTTGCGGGGAGACTGATGCATGTGTTCGTGTTTTTTCCTGCTTCCTCGTTGGTTTTTTGTGCGAGCTTGTTTTTTCCCCTCGGTATTCCTCTTAAAATAAAAATCTTCTGTTGGTGTATAAAGCGGGAATGTTCATCTGTGAACAGGCAGAGGAAACATTTAAAGAAAGTTTATCTCCCCTCTGAGACCTCGACACGACCGAGTTCACGTCTGAGTGCCTCGACTCACCGCCAATCACTTCCTCTGCAAATCACAAACTTTAGGTATTTTCTATTGAATGCAGTAACTTATGGGCCAGTACTATATTTACTCAGTGCAATGCAGTTATCATTATAATAATACAATTATTAATAATATTTTTTTCTTTTTTTTTGTATTTGTACAGAACAAATGTGTAAAGATCAGCGAGGAAAACGTGAGCTTTTTGATACTGTGACTCATGGTGTTTAAAAGTCAGTTTCTCCCTGTACAGTTGTGATTATTTCCCCCCTTCCTCCCTTCTTCTTTTATAGAATAAAAAATGTTTTTGGTGCAATTTAACGTCTGATGTGTCTGTGTGGTTTATTAGATTTCATGATGACACTTCTCTCCAGAATTTACAGGTTATTTCAGTAATAAAGTCCTGAAAAAAACAGATTTATTTTTATGTTTTATACAGAGTGAATAAAATACAAACATAAAAACCAGGAAAAGTGGAATTTAATATTTGTTTATGAGCTCAGATTTGTTATAAATGAGCATTTAAAAGAGGTGAGAAATAAGCAGGCAGGTGTAATTTCTTATTTCATTACAGGGTTTGTAAAAAGTTGTGCTTATTTTCAGCCAATATGTTTCCAAATATGCTTTTAATTCATTTAAAAAATGATCCATTTTTAACACAATCATGCATGTAAATCAAATATCTTTTAATATTTAACATGAAAAGCTGGATTAAGGTGGATCGCCTCACTGAGCTCGGTTCGACATTAAACACTTGCACGTCAAGCTTTTCTCCACAAGAGGGAGCAAGTGGACCAGAGGATGTTAAAACGACTGAAGGAATCTGATGGATGAAAAAAACATCCCACTGAGGAAGAAGAGCTGTGAGTGTTTCATGTAAAATATAAACTTCTGTCTTTAAAAGTTCCTGCCCTGAAAAGAAAAAGACCAACGTTTACACAGGAGAACACAGACAGCAGGAGAACAGCTCCAAGGTTAATAAATGAAAACCCTTCTGAATAAAGTGCACGAACAAAGTCATAAAAAACTTCTTATTGTGTGTGTGTGTGTGTGTGTGTGTGTGTGTGTGTGTGTGTGTGTGTGTTGGCTCTGACTGAAACTCGTTTGCTCTAGATGGGTTTATTGGCTTCCTGCAGTCGTCGTGATTGGGCCAATCATTAACACACACAGCGTCAGCTGCTGGATCCATGCAGATGCAGACAGACACACACACACACACACACACACACACAGACATGCAATATAACTGTAATAAAGAACAAAACTTTGCTTTGTGATTCGACGTCTGATCAGTTTAATGAATGGAATCAGTTTAATGTCACAGGAGGTTCAAAGGTCACTGAGCTCAGTCTGAAGTTCATATTTAGAAGTTTGTGAAGAGTTTAAGACGCTTGGAAAAATACAGTTAGTTTTGTGTCAGCTTCTGGACACCAGATTAATGTTTCTTATGATAATAACTGTGAAACTTGTGCAGTTGCTCTCTGCAGACGTCTGCGACTGGAAGCAGCTGTGTCGGATCTTCTGTCAAAACCACAAAAATTCAGTTTGAATTCACTCGTCTGATTCGTTTTGAAGCTGCGGGTGGTTTGAAATCATTTTCAAACAGTGAGACAAGACTCAAATGTTGATTAATGTTCATCAGGTGCAACATAAAAGACCATTTTTTATCCATGTTTTTTTCCATTTTGCTGAATTTGGACCATGAAAAAAAAATCACTGAGAATAAAACATACACAACTAAGAAAACTTCCAAACATGATAATTGTTAGACAACATCCACACACAAGGAGCATTTTTATCTTTATCTTTTTGTTTACTGAAGTGAATTTATGGATGTTTATCTGCATCAGACATGGAGATATTAATATCCCGAGAAAGTGGAAGTCACTCTGAACTCTGAAATTTAACATCACATTTGCTTTCTGTGTGGTTTTTATCTCATGAATCTCATGTTTCAATCCAAAACTAAACCTAAAGTGAGACATATCAATGATTTTATTATCTCTGCTTCTGACACTCAGTAACTTACAATCAATCGGCCGCATTGATACTTCAGGTATTGATTGTCTCTCTCCGAGTAGTTCTGCAGATCGAGGACTGCTGCTGATGTGCTGCTTTTACTGATCAGCTGCTTCAGAAAAGAGAACAAAACAGCTGATCCCTGCCCGTCTCTGTGACGAGCCGCGGTGTGTTGGCGCTGTGGGTTGTTTTCATAGCTAAGTTGGCCGTCTTCCCTTTTCCATCCTCTCAAATGTCATCCGGGCACGGCACAATGTGCACGCAGCGTTCGTGTCATCATCAGTGCGACCGGTCCGGCCACGTCGAGGAAAGAAAAGGTGTCGCAGGCCGCTCATGTGAGGTTTTTGTAATCGCAGAGATCTTTTTGAACAAGACTTGTAAGGTCGTCAACATCTCTTCTGCTAACGTCTTCCAAGATTTTCTTTCAGATGACTGATGACTGAGGAATTGTTTTTTATACCTCAAACATGTCGAGTGATGTTCGCTGGCTTTTGTTGAAACAAGTCATTCATTACTGTACTTCCTGATTATTTTAGTAAGTCTGGTACAAGTACAAGTACAAGATGACAAAGCACGAGAGAGAGCTGATGACAGATCCCCCCAAAAAAAGATAAATAAAGACTGAAAATACGACTAGATAACAACTTTTTACTCTCCATATATGTTGATCTTTACCTCTAAACAAACACAAAATCTGCTGTTCACTGATATAAAAAGAGGAATTTACTGGTATCGACTGGAAGGAGAACTCCAACTCTGCAGAGATGATTTATCTCGCGTGACCTCGGGATCCCCGAAAAGAAAATGTTTCTGGCTCATTTGGATGGATGGATTTAAAGATGTGCACCGACTGAACGCTGTCTCTCTTTTCACTTTAATTAGCAGAAAGTTAAAGTGTTGATGGCTCCTTAAAAATCCCAAACTTTCCAGAGAACACATGAAGGATCAGATAAGAGAAGACGTGGTGCTGCTCAGATTTTTTAAACAGTTTGAGATAAAAAAAATGTACAAAGAGACCAAACATGGGTTGGAAAAAAGAAAACAGGGGATTCGTTCAGATCATAAAAGTAAATAAAGTGAATGAACCACTGGACTAACTGACAGTTGCATCATCAACTCTCACAGCAGCCTCCTGTCTTCATATATCTGATCAAACTCCATCCTGACCGCTCAGACCTGCTCAGGTTAACGTTGGTAGAAATATGGTCACTAAACTCCACAAATCAATAAAGATGGAAAAGATGGAAAGAAGAGTAAGTTTGAATCTTAAATAAAACCAACAGGACGATTCAGGAGATCAAGAAAAGATCATTTAGTTTAGATAATCGGTGAAAACACCTGCGTGGAGCAGCAGGTGACGTTTCCTCTTTAATGAGACGTTATGGGAGCAGGTTGATGCATCAATGAGAAGTTCCAGATGTGGGACCACGTTTCACAGCGTGAACTTCAAAAATGGACACTGATGGTTTTGAAAAAGATGCAGGTAACAACTCTGAACAACTACAAGTGTTTTCATGTTTGCAAAGTCTCTGTTTCTTCAGTGGCTCAGAGGGACATTTAACTCCTGCAGGCGGAATGAGCCGGACAAGTTTTAACAGGAGTTTTTACTGCTGTGATTGTGGAATGAGCAGCGAGCTGAACCATCGGCAGACCGAGGCCAAAGAAAATGTACCTGAGCTGCAAATGGAAACACAACCGATGGCAGATAAACAGGTGAGTCATCGAGCGCCTGCAGGGAGCAGCCCGGAGAGCTGACGGTGCCAACGCCGCGGGCTGTGAACATCTGTGAACATCAGGACTCCCTGCAGATACACAAAACACTCGTCCATTACATTCATGGTAATCCACTGAAAGCCGCAAATATCTGGAGGAAATAAATCAGATCATGGCTATAAATAATCTGGGAACCACGAATGTCTAAACTAAAATTTGTGCACGTCATGTCATCAATATTTCACTGGATAATTAGAAACTGTGACCTGCTGATTTCTCTCTGAAGTCTTCAGGGAAACATGAAAGTCTGGAGAAAATGTAATGACAATCCTTCCATTTATACGGCAAACCTTTACTGTATTCATTTAGTGAAATATAATTACACAAATAATCTTTTTATTCCTCCATTAAATTCATACTTTAATCAACAAAACATCAAAAACACAACATCAAAAGGAAACATGTCTGCTGCTTTTTGCATCATTTTACACACAGTTTCCTCAAAGTCACCTGGAAACATGGAAATGTAAGAAGAATTTGACGTAAGTTTTGATTTTTGATCCTTTAAAACACCACATGTACCATATTCTCACTGATGCATCGATCACTGGGTTTAGTAATCAACAGGGAAACACGATACTAATGCACATTTATGAACAAAAAGAATATATTTTAAGATCTGAGTAACACAAACTGTTCTGTAGATTCACATTTAAAGATTTTTTTTAATGAATCATGATGTGTATAAATAGTAAGGAGACTAACAACCCTCCACACACGTTTAGTGTTTTGTGTGTTAACATTAAGGGCGTTGTCCCTGATGATGAGGTAAATCTCTGCTCAAAGATCTTGGCACAAACATAATGATTACTTTCCCTGCCCGCCAAACGCAGCAGCGGACTCCACCCTCTCCACCTTTTATACCTTTATACTCCGACTTATTCTTCTTGCTTAACTGTTGACTCTGTTTTTTTTCTCCCCGTTAAACCAGCAGGGCCTTTTTTGTCATGCTGCCTCACCTTTCACCCACCACATCGCGCTAAAGACGATCCGGGTACCTCCGAGCGCCGCGGAGTCGATGCAGGAGAATCATTAACTCCGTTTCCTCTCTGTTTTCGTCAAAAGCTGCCATTAACCTCTTATTAATATTTTACCTGATCTACTATCTCCTCGCAGATAGGATGTTATCAGCGTCATGCAAAACTCACGTCTGCAAGAAAATCAAAGATTTATGATTCAGGAACAACTCTGATTACAGGAAAAGGTTAAAAACTTTAACATACAACTCATGAACAGCTGCCTTTTCTCACAAAACTATACAAGAAACAGTGCTAAAAGCCGAGATCTTCTCAAAGAAACGAGAACAAGCTGCTATTATTTTATAAATCCTTTTATTTTATTTCATTGCAGCATTTTGCACAAACAGGAAAACAAAATACACAACTGTTGTTCTTATCAATTTGTACATAAACTGATATATTCTCTTACACACAGTAAGTATCAAAATGAAATTAAAGCACAGACATACAACCGATCTAAAATCCCATTAGTTTAAAAAAAAAAAAAAAAAAAAGGAAAAAAATATTAATATAATAATAGGAAATAAAACCAGACAAATATTTACAAAGTCTTCTGTTCAAGCTAAAACTACACTATGTACACAGTGGGTGGTCAGCACTCCCTCCTTGAGAGAGACAGGAGAACTTGTTTCCTTGGGAAGAAACTTTCAAGAAATAAAACAATCAGTGAAATAACAGGATGTTTCCTTTTAAAAACACTTCGGGTCGATCGATGCTTCTCGCTTGTTTGAACATTCATGGAGCGGCAGGCGGGTGGAGACGGGTTGCAAAGAAATTATAAAAAAAAAAAACTGTTCATCTGACTGTCTACATGTTGTGGCATCTCCAACTTTTTAAAAGTAAAATACTACCCAGCAGAGGCAGAAAGTTTAGCTCTGCAGTTCTGCGCCACCTACACGCGAGAAAAGTAACAACACAGGTGGACGATCTGTGCAGCTGCTGTCATTTTGTTCCCACTTTTTAAGACTTTTTTACTCATTAATTTGTTGTAAATATCAGACACATGAAGTAAACATCAGCTCTGCGTAAAAACCTTCCTGCAAGTGTTGTTGCAAATGCAGAAGTTCAGAAGTTAAGTTTCTTCTCCTCTAGGTGGCGCAGTTCGACTTATCGGACAACGACTGAACAGCTCCCCCTTGTGGAGAAGCAGCATGCTGAACGTTAACGAGTGAATTTGTTTTTTTTTTGTTCTAAAAGTCTCTCTGAGCTATTTGATGATCCTGAAAATGACCCGTGACACAACAAACACGCAGTTTTATTCTTTAAATGTGGAGAGTTATTTCGATATTTCTCACAGCAGAAAGCGAAGAAAACAGTCTGTAAATCTAAAACGAGCTGTGGTTTGAACTGCATTGATGGTAGTTTCAGTTGACTGATTAAATGGTTTAATAACCAAAGTGTTGAACATTAAATTCACCACCATTTCCTTTAATTGCCTGTGAGGATTACAGACTAGATGTTATTGATCATGAGCGCCACTGGAAGACATTCACACTTTAATTACTATGAAGAGTCATATTTGCTGTTCGATTTTCTCCATAATCTGCTTGAATAAATATATTTAAATAACTTGGGTGCTGATCTCAAAAGTGTTTCAGGGTTATCAGGGAGATAAAATGATCTAAAATAAGATTATTCAGTCGAGTAAAAATATAGTTTTTGCTAAGTTTTCACAATTTTTTTTTCCTTTCCTCGTCAGTGTCGGTTCATGGAGTCAAATCTTTCTTTGTACTGTGCAACAGATTTCTCCCCTCTTGTAATTCTTGTAAAGAATTAATGTTGTGCAACCCGAGTGAGTGTCGATCCGTCACTGGTGCAGTTAAAGTGGGCTCGCTCTGCAACTCAAAGATGGGAGTGATTACATAACAGGTCTTTAATGAGTTGGAAAAGAAAAAAAAAAAAAAAGGTTGAATAGAAACTGCAAGCAAACCACAAACTGTCGTCAGAGGAGCTTGGTTGCCATGGCAACGGCAATGTCACAGATACAAACATTGGCAATCGCTCCGAGCTCAACAGGTCGTACCTGCGCTGAAACAGGCATGTGCAGGCCGTCATTAACTTTTCCATGGTGAATTCTCCGATTGTCTGTTGATTTTTTTTTTTTTTAAATATCTCAGGGAAGTTGCAACGTGGAGTATCTCTCATATTAACATATAAAACAAAGAAAAGTCAAGTATAAATCTCAGTACATTCGTTGTATTCTCAGGCACACGTACACACACATACTATAAACACGTATTTACAAAGGCAGGACGGAGAGAAAAAAAGGTGTCCTCTCTCCTTTGAAAGTTCGTACCTCAAAATAATAAAAGGTGAGTTGATGGCAGCCGGTTTGGAGGAAAAACAAATCGTTGTTTACAGAAGCAGAAAGTGTTTCCAGGAGGAGCTGCAGGAGTCTTTAAAACACAGCCGTGATGACCGCGTGACGTAAAACGTGACAGGTGTGTGTGAAAGTGTGTGTACGGTGTGTTTACGTGTTTTAAATCAACACACTTCATCTGTTCAGTGACGAGAACGAGACACTAAAAACATCTCTGAGTCCCCGACAGATCATCTGCTCTGCCTCTTTTTCAGCAGGAAGCGACAAACGTGTCACACCTGCAAACACAAACACCTGTGTTTACTGGAGAATCATCATTTTTCTTTAACCTGCTTTTTTCTTTTTCCTGAATACAAATGTCAGGATGAAGCTCTGAGATGATTTTAGTGTCTGTTCATGCTTCCTTTTTAACGCTGTTGGGTTCAGGTGTACAGATACTGCGGTGTGTGTTTATGTGTGTGTTGTTTGTGTGTACAGGTGTTAGTTCTGGTGGCGCTTCATGTGCAGGGCCAGGTGATCGGAGCGCGAGAAGCAGCGGCTGCAGGCGACGCACTTGAAGGGTTTGGCTCCGGTGTGTTTCCGGTAGTGTCGGGTGAGCTCGTCTGATCGGGCGAAGCGCCAGTCGCAGCTCTCCCACGTACAGCGGTACGGTTTCTCTCCTGAAACACAAAGGAGGAGGACAGGAGGGAAGAATCAGCATCATTTTCTCTGCATTTATTTAGAGTCTTTTTGTGTATAAAATCTGTCATATAAAGCCCATTTTATGATTTTAAAGCGTTTCCTCGTCATCTTTCCACCCATCCAGAAACTAAAACAAGCAAACACCATGAGGGATTTAAAAAGATGACATGATTTTATGTTAATTAAAATGCCTGTGTTGTTTATTAAAAATATGAATGACATAATAATAAAAAAGTATTATAAGTGATTGATTCCCTAAATAAGAAACACAGAAAGTCCTCATGTGTGATTTTTCAAAACTCCACCACTATAATGTTAAAAGAAATGTGTTTTTGTTTTATATTTAGTTTTATTTTAGCAGTTTTATCTCCTTTATATCATTTCTATTTATTATATTCTCTTATAATCATCTGGTGGTTTATTTACTTAAAAACTAACAAAAAGAAAAACCTCTTAAGTAAAACCTGGCTGTCCTTTCACAATAAAAGTCAGCCCTTCACACTGACAAACCTGAGTGTGAGAGATGAAGTGTGTGTGTGTGTAGTTGTATTTCTTAATGGGTATAATCAGTATTTAGCCCTTTACTAAAGGTCAGTTAGCAGTGTGTGCTCGTGGTTTAACGTGTCTCTCCTCTGCAAACACTCGACTCATTTCCATGATTATGAAGATAAAACCTCGTCTGACACACACAAACACAAACAATGTTTGTAAATGTTAAGTTTTTGCAGCAACAGTGGGACGGTGAAACAATATTTTAAGAGTGTGTCCATGTTTGGTTTGTATCTCACACTTCAAGACCACAAACATGGATGTAAACAACACTAAAAAAACTGGCTAAACAAATGTCTTAATGAGGAAGGTGAAGCATTGAGAAATGCTGAACGTAAACACAGCATTATTACAGACAGCATCTTACTTTAATGTGTTTTTAAAGGAAATTCCTGGAAAGTAATTCTTGCTTTTCTTACTGTTCCTGTAATGCAGACTATCTGGAAATAAAGCACACTGCATTGTTTCGTAATTCAAAGGAAGTTCTGAATGAGAAGCTATGAAAAGAAAGAAACAGAAACAGAAATTCAAAGTACTGAATAAAAAAAAGCAAAGTAAATCTAACAACACTAATTCCTTCCCCGCCCAAACGCTGACATTTCTCCGCTGTGTCACAACGAGTTATTGCCAAAGACCGAGCTAATCATCAACAAAGAGGAAAAAAAAGCTCAGTTGAATGGGCCGGTGTGCACACAACGCCAACAAAAATGTCATCCTTCATACCCGACGAGGAAAATTAATGTCTGAGAATCAATGCGAGGCCTGAGTGCCGACCAAACGGAGGACGAGATAACCGAACAATAAAACTGTGCTGAAGTCAGACTCCTTTAATGGCTGGGTGGTGCTTTACAGAGTTTGGATATAAAGCAGATAAATGTTCTTCCCTTCATCCTTTTAAAGAGCATGTTTGAGTTTTTTTTTATTAATTTTTTTATTACGTGATCCTGCAGATGTTTAATTTTGCTAAATGGGACCTCTAAAGTTGCGTTTTATTCTGAAAATCCTCAGGTAAACTCTTCTAGGGAGCGTGACCGTCTTCGGCCATTTGGGTCGTCAAGTGCTCATTACCGGCGTGGGCCCCCCGTTAGTGGTGATTAGATAGCCTCTGCCATCGACTATCAATCACTGAGCGATTAGCTGAGGGAGGGGGTCCAAAGAGCACAGCGGGCGATTCAGGTGACAGGAAGAAAAATAATACTAGAAGATAAAAACCCATCTGTAAAGACGCAGTTATTTTTGGATGGTTAAAAGTTTAAAGTTATAATTCAGAAATGTTTTTGAGTAAAAATAGGTGGTATTTTTATAATTACACACTTGATTGTAGCTTTTAAAACACATTTTTGGAGCACTGCAAATCTACTTTTCCCCTCTACGGTTCAACTTTCTTTAATCCAACAAGCACTTAAAGCCCACATCAGAGGCTCGGGAGCAGTCCGGCCTCCTATCAGGACAATATCCTGTTTCTGGAGTTAACTGCTCTTGATGTGTGTGTAGAGGCGGAGTGCAAATGTCTGCATATAAAAGGTTGAGGCTCTCGAGCCGCAGGTGTGTTTGGTTTTGCTCTATAGCTGCGCTGTCGGGGTCAAAAGCGCAGCCGCCTCTTTTAGACTATTATCCCCGAGGTCTGCTGAAATACGACACATACACGCACAGAGCAAACACACTTGACTGGTATAGATATGTAGACATAGATATATATACACCTCAACAAGCTGCCAAAAGGTCAGGTGAAAACCTCCCCTCTCATCCATCCGTCCAAACCTGCTTTCATTTTCCTTCAGTCTAAAGCAGAAAAAATAGCTTTGGGGAGATTTACCTGTTGGTCAACTTATTACCTGTGAAGTGATCATGTGACTGCTCGAAGCCAATGAGTGTCTGAAATTCAGCTGTTTTTACTCAAAACAAATCGTCATGAAAGCAGATGGATTTGAAAATGCTGATGTTCGTGATGTGAGGGGAGAAACTGCTCTTTTAGTTAATGTTGTCTGAAGATTGTCAGGAGATGAAAAGCAAACAACCAAACCAAATCTTTAAGTATTAATGTGAGTTTTATTCTTGGTACTTTTTCACTCTGCATTTATTTCTAGTGATGCATCATTTCTATTCTCCTACTTTTTAAACTTATCTTGGAAAAAAAATGGCGTTTCGGAGCATGTCAGCCAACAAAACTGTGGATAATTTCTCTTTTCTCATCTTAAAATGTCCCTGGCTGTTCTCCCTCTAAACGTCTCCTTTGAAACAAACACATCAGCGCTCAAAAGCCTTTACAGGATTTGTTTACGACAGACAGCAACTGTTTGATCAGGTGGCCGATTAGAAAAGGACAAACTATTATCTCTCAGCCTGAACACACACACACACACAAATGAATGCATGTATGAATACGTCATAAACCGCAATGGGCAGCCTCACAAAGAAATCACTGAGAAATGTACAGGCATCAGTCACTCTGAGACAACACGGCTTTTGTAAGAGAAGTTTACTTTATAAGGAACATATTTAGTCTATAGGAAGCTTTAAGTAAACCTCCCCTCCTCTTAGCTCTCTTTACACTTCAGCCCTCTACACAACTAAAATCAAGTTTGTGTAAAGTTTTCAACAAAATGAAGCAGTTTTTTAAGTTCTCTATCGAAATCCTTCCTGGTTTACCTTTTTATGCACTTACTTTGTTTTACACAGGAAAACCTGAAAAAATGCTGCTTTACTTTAAGAAAAAAGTTGTTTTTTGTCTGTAACTAACTTCTATCTTTGACAGGAAATGGTTCCTTTAATCTGAAGTGAGTTTACATTTCAAGTTAACGCACTTAGCTGATGGTATTACTCAAGAATTAGTCACTAAACTTGATTTCTTACACGCAGCTGACAGTGAGGAGAGCAAAAGTCTGAACGCTAATGAGCTTTATCAAAACGTTTCCACCCACTCTCACCGACCATCCACTAATAGTACTAATGTATTGATAAGAAAAATAAAATACCAGGGGAGAAACTTTTCAAAACGATGTGTTTTATTTCTTTTACATCAATCCAGTCATGGCTGCACACAGTCTCCACCAGGAGTGTGTTAATAACAGTTTAAAAGCATCTCTGCTTGGATTTACTGAGTCGAAGAGCAAACACTTCCAGGCCCTCCTGGACGCCCATAAACTCTTTGTGCACCTCTTAGTTTTATCAGCTCAGTCAGTGTTTGTGAAGAGGGCTGGAGGGTTTTCCCTAATCAGGCTGATAGTGCACACACACACACACACGTACACACATGTCCACTAGCACAATTATAAAAGTCAAGGTGCAGAGTTTAACCGGCTGCTGATGGTCAAGGTTAGCTAGGTAGGGAGATTACTACGATATAGATAGTGATACACATCAACATCAGCAGCAGCTAACACAACACCGAGGCTGGAACAGGGATTCAAACTGGCAACCTGTATGTGTCTGATATTCAGGTGGAGGAAATAATGGATTCTACGATGGATTATGCATGCTATAATCGAATATCAGATCAGTTTTCTGTCATTTCTGGAGTTTGGTGCTGCTGCAGTACGTACAGAACGTGTCGCCGTGTTTCCATTTTAAAACCGCGACAAGATGGCAGAGCAGCTGCAAGAGACAAAAGAAATTAAACCTCTGCAGCTTTTTTAAAAGACGATGTTTGGACTGATGGAGAAAAATAAACCATGGAGAGAAATCTGAAACTGAGATGATCGAGAATCATTTGATAATCAAATCGTGAGGTGATTAATGATTCCCACCTTTAGTCTGATAGATGCTGTTAAGAAGGAAGAAGTATTTGCATCCTTTACTTTAGTAAAAGTAGAAATACCGGTCTAAAAATACTCAATTACAAGTATAAAAGTAGTTTCAGCAAGAAAATATACTTAAAATATCTAAAGTAAAAGTATTCTTTAGCAGATTATTCATTCATCTTCTTCTCCGATTATTCATCTTCATCTTCTTCATCCGCTTGGGACCGGTCCGGGACCGGGTCGCGGAGGCAGCAGTCTGAGCAGAGATGCCCAGACTTCCCTCACCCCAGACACTTCCTCCAGCTCTTCCGGGGGGACCCGAGGCGTTCCCAGGCCAGCCGAGAGACATAGTTTCTCCAGCGTGTCCTGGGTCTTCCCCGAGGCCTCCTCCCGGTGGGACATGCCTGGAACACCTCCCTAGGGAGGCGTCCAGGGGGCATCCGAAACAGATGCCCAAGCCACCTCAGCTGACTCCTCTCGATGCGAAGGAGCAGCGGCTCTACTCCGAGCTCCTCCCGAAAGTGACCGAGCTTCTCACCCCATCTCTAAGGGAGCGCCCAGCCACCCCTGCGGAGGAAACTCATTTCGGCCGCTTGTATCCGCGATCTTGTCCTTTCGGTCATTACCCAAAGTTCATGACCATAGGTGAGGGTGGGAACGTAGATTGACCGGTAAATCGAGAGCTTCGCCTTTCGACTCAGCTCCTTCTTCACCACGACGGTCCGGTACACCGACCGCATAACTGCATGGACGCTGCACCAATCCGCCTGTCAATCTCACGCTCGATCTTTCCCTCACTCGTGAACAAGACCCCGAGATACTTGAACTCCTCCACTTGAGGCAGGACCTCTCCACCCACCTGGAGAGGGCATGCCACCCTTTTCCGGTCGAGAACCATGGCCTCGGATTTGGAGGTGCTGATTCTCATCCCAGCCGCTTCACACTCGGCTGCAAACCGCTCCAGTACATGCTGAAGGTCCTGGCCTGATGAAGCCATCAGGACAACATCATCCGCAAAAAGCAGAGATGAAATCCTGTGGTTCCCAAACCGGACTCCCTCCGGCCCCTGGCTACGCCTAGAAATCCTGTCCATAAAGATTATGAACAGGACCGGTGACAAAGGGCAAGCCCTGCCGGAGTCCAACATGCACTGGGAACAGGTCTGACTTACTGCCGGCAATGCGAACCAAGCTCCTGCTCCGGTCGTACAGAGACCGAACAGCCCTTAGCAAAGGCCCCCGGACCCCATACTCGCGGAGCACCCCCACAGAATACCACGAGGGACACGGTCGAATGCCTTCTCCAGATCCACAAAGCACATGTGGACTGGTTGGGCAAACTCCCATAAACCCTCAAGCACCCTGTGGAGGGTATAGAGCTGGTCCAGTGTTCCACGACCAGGACGAAAACCCGCATTGTTCCTCCTGAATCCGAGGGTCGACTATCGGCCGAATTCTCCTCTCCAGTACCCTGGCGTAGACCTTCCCGGGGAGGCTGAGAAGTGTGATCCCCTGTAGTTGGAACAGGAACACTCTCCGGTCCCCCTTTTTAAAAAGAGGGACCACCACCCCAGTTTGCCACACCAGAGGCACTGTCCCCAACCTCCATGCAATGTTGCAAGAGGCGTGTCAGCCAAGACAGCCCCACAACATCCAGAGATTTGAGGTACTCAGGGCGGATCTCATCCACCCCCGGCGCCTTGCCACCGAGGAGCTTACGAACTACCTCAGTGACTTGGCTTGGGTGATGGACGAAGTCCACCTCAGAGACCCCAGCCTCCGCTTCCTCATTGGAAGGCAAGTCGGTGGGATTGAGGAGATCCTCGAAGTATTTCTTCCACCGTCCGACAATGTCCCCAGTCAAGAGGTCAACAGCTCCCCACCTGCACTGTAAACAGTGTTGGCAGAGTACTGCTTCCCCCTTCTGAGGCGCCGGACGGTTTGCCAGAATCTCTTCGAGGCCGACCGATAGTCCTCCTCCATGGCCTCACCGAACTCCTCCCAGACCCGAGTTTTTGCCTCCAGGACCGTCCTGGGCTGCGGCTTGCTTGGCCTGCCGGTACCTGTCAACTGCGTCAGGAGTCCCACAGGCCAACATGGTCCGATAGGACTCCTTCTTCAGCCTGACACGGCATCCCTTACTTCCGGTGTCCACCACCGGGTTCGGGGGTTGCCATGCTGACAGACAGGCACCAGAGACCTTAAGGCGTCCACAACTTCGAACCTGCCGGCGTCGACAATGGAGGCAGAGAACATGGTCCACTCGGACTCAATGTCCTCCAGCCTCCCTCGGAATCTGTGAGAAGCTCTTCCGGAGGTGGGAGTTGAAGACCTCCCTGACAGAGGGCTCGGCCAGACGTTCCCAACAGACCCTCACAATACGTTTGGGTCTGCCAGGTCTGTCCAACTTCCTCCTCTGCCAGCGGATCCAACTCACCACCAGGTGGTGATCGGTTGACAACTCAGCCCCTCTCTTTACCCGAGTGTCCAAGACATACGGCCGGAGATCAGATGAAACGACAACAAAGTCGATCATCGACCTCCGGCCTAGGGTGTCCTGGTGCCACGTGCACTGATGGACACCCTTATGCTCGAATTTAACATGGTGTTCGTTATGGACAAACCTGTGACTAGCACAGAAGTCCAATAACAGAACACCGCTCGGGTTCAGATCGGGGAGGCCGTTCCTCCCGATCACGCCCCTCCAGGTATCACTGTTGTTGCCCACGTGAGCGTTGAAGTCCCCCAGTAGAACAATGGAGTCCCCAGTCGGAGCACTATCAAGTACCCCTCCCAGGGACTCCAAGAAGGCCGGGTACTCTGTACTGCTGTTCGGCCCGTAGGCACAAACAACAGCAAGAGACCTATCCCCAACCCGAAGGCGCAGGGAAGCGACCCTCTCGTTCACCGGGAGTGAACTCCAACACATGGCGGCTGAGCTGGGGAGCTATAAGCAAGCCCACACCAGCTCGCCGCCGCTCACCCTGGGCAACTCCAGAGTAGTGGAGGGTCCAGCCCCTCTCAAGGAGCTGGGTTCCAGAGCCCAAGCTATGCGTGGAGGTGAGCCCGACTATCTCTAGCCGGTACCTCTCAACCTCCCTGCACGAGCTCAGGCTCCTTCCCCCCCAGCGAGGTGACATTCCATGTCCCTATTGCCAGAGTTTTGGTCCAGGGATTGGGTCGTCGAGGCCCCCTGCCACGACTGCTACCCAAACCACATTGCACCGGCCCCTCATGGACCTTCCTGCGGGTGGTGAGCCTACTGGAAGGCGGGCCCACGTCGCCATTTCGGGCTGAGCCCGGCCTTTGGGTCCCGTGGGCAAAGACCCGGCCACCAGGCGCTCGCCTGCGAGCCCCAACCCCAGGCCTGGCTCCAGGGTGGGGCCCCGGTAACGCCAATCCGGGCGACGTAACGGTCCTTGATGTTCTTCTGTTCATGATGGGCTTGTGAACCGCTCTTAGTCTGGCCCGTCACCTAGGACCTGTTTGCCATGGGAGACCCTACCAGGGGCGTAATGCCCCTGACAACATAGCTCCTAGGATCATTCGGGCACACAAACCCCTCCACCACAGTAAGGTGGCGGTTCAAGGAGGGGAGCAGGATTATTAATAATACATTATGTTATTAGATGGTCTAAATTCTGGTTAGTTTAACTGTAAAGGACAGCATCATAAGCTCATTTGTTTTCTGTGAAATCTTTACCTGAAAAGTGATTTGTAAATAAAGTAGCATAAAATACACTTCACAGGAAATATCTCACAGTTGTTCTGAAGTGACTGTACTGGTTGTCGAGCGGTCTGTTATCCTGTTAAGCTTGTCTGCCTGCAGATAACATCGGCTTCACAGCAAGCCTTTAGAGATTTAGTCGAATTTAAAAGCAGCCTGGAGCGAATAACGACGCTGGTTTGGAGGCTCTTAAAACAATGTTGAAATGTCGAGCTGCGAACCTTTGAAAAGTCTTTGGTGAAGTTAAACAAAGACGTACTGAAAGATTCATGGCACATTTTATCGTATCATCCCGACACACACACAAAACTTCCTGATGCTATCGCCTTAAGGAAAAGTCCTATCTAACTTCCAGTGAATTGAAACAGACATATTTGGAGGGATCATATTTCACCACATTAAAGGTCTTCTGCTGACACAGAAGAGAGTGTTGCAGCAACATGTAGCTTACCACTGTAAATAAAGATGACACGGATACAGAAATGCTCCTTCAGGCTGCACAAGAGAAAACTTTGTAGACGCACAGAGCGGAAACTCTAATTGGTTCATTAATTGATTAGTCGGTCTGTAACGAGGGTTATGATGGCTCTTATTTAGGCTACAGCGTTCTGTTTGAGCTGAAGGTGTGAACCGGCTTTACCACTCGAGAAGGCAAACAGAGAACTGCATTTATCAGTTATAGCAAAGATAAAGCCTGAATGGCTTTTTATATGTCAGACAATGAAAAATAAACACACAGACGTTTGCAAACGATTTTAAGTTGATGCAAACTGGACTGGACTACTTTAATGTCGCCATTAGACTTCGAATATACGATTATTAGCCAGATAACATCAACTCTACAAGTCACAAGTACATTTAGCTGCATTTTTTGCCACCACTAAGAAAAGTCAAGGTTTTAGATGTGTTAGATGCACATAGAAACTCCTTTCAACAGGGAGCTGCCATGAAGATCACCATATTTGTGCAAGATTTGTGCAGAAAATCCTGACAATGAGAGAAAAGGCAGAGTATGATTGAACACCATGTCTACACTCTGGTTGGGGTTTTTGTCACATCTGCTTTACTTGCCTGAAACATTCCCTACAGTTTATGACAGACGCAGTTTATCAGATCAATGTCTCTTTGACATGCCCAACTAATGAGTCACCATCAACTGATTGCAAAACAAGACTAGGCAAGCCTGGTTCTGCCAGATCGTGACTGAAGCCTGTTCATGAGACTTAACTTGAGACCAGGAAGAGTTAATCAGACGCTTTTAATGTTAAATGTTTGAGTCTGCTGCACCGTGAATGCTGAAGCATTGTGGGATACATAGGTGGCTTTCTTCAAGGGGAAGTTTTGTAAGCTAAGCTAGCAACGCTGGGGTTAACGCGATCCAACTTTCAAGTCAACTTGTTTGTTCATCTTTGTTAGCTTAGCCAAAGTGAGACATGAATCGAGCCACATTATACAGGCGACTGAGCCACGTCCTGAAATACTGCAAAGTTTTCGTTTTACTTTAACAAAAGGTTGATTTAAATCTCTCTGCTACTTCTTTGTTTCTTCTGTTGCAGTTAATATTTGCATTACAATCATAAGCAGCATATTTCTGTCTGACTGCATTATTGTATTGTTTTGTTTGCTATTCTCACTGCATATTATTTTACAGTCTATTTGTCTTTAAAGCTGCTGTCTCTGCTGGTGCAACAACCCAACTTCCCCACTGGGATCCATAAAGTTTCATCTAATCTATTTATGACCAAAGAGAGATCTGTTTCTATTTGCACATCCCTTCACGTGTTCGCTCTTTCCCTCTGTCACTGTTTTCACACTGGAGGAGCTCCGCGGCTTTTATCGCATGAGTAAATCACCAAAATCCAGGACTGCTGGGAATCCACAGGTTTCACCTTACAGGAGGGAAACACATCGAAACCAGCCTTCCCCTATTCTGCAACCCCCCCACCTTCCTCCTCCTCCATCCTCTGAAAAAAATAAGGGACTGAAAAGCTGGAGTAACTGGTTTGGCCTTCGCTTTAAACAGCGTGTCTTCCCTCTTTATTTTCCTCTTTCCTTCATCCTCCCCTCCTCCCTCCCTTCTTTGTTCTCTCTCTCTGGGGAAGCTCAGAGGACAGGTATGAGCACGCATAAACATGGTGGAGAAAAAAAAAACTCTTGAGCAAACTAATGTTGCTTCTGTGTCGTTTATCCTTGTCATTGTGTTCTTCATCTCTATTATAGTCAGTGGGTGTATCGAAACTGGCAATCTGACAAAATATGCAAGAAACAAATACATAAGATGAAGTTTACTAAGCTTAGAGCTGCAGCGATGAGGATATAACTGCATGGTGACTGGTTTGAGTCTTAGTTTGTCATTTCACATTTGTACACTTCCTCTAAAGCCTCCTGACTGCTGACTGTTAGAGAGACCTTACATGAGTCTTGATTCAGAACATAAAATCTAATTTTCCTTTAAATGTGTGCATCACTGCACTCTCTTATAATACTTAGAGTTGTATTTTTTTTTTTTTACCCAGGCAACCATCTGTCCAGTCACCTGTTGCAGCTGCTGGATTTGAAAATCTTTCTTTGAAAACCATATTCATGCTTGCATCAACTGATAAGCTTCAGTTGCTTCATCTCTGCCTCTCCATCAGCGGCTCACTCATCAGCTGTTTCACTAATAGATGAACTGCAACATACAGATTTGACAAAAAAAACACTTTACTCATGCAAGTGTGAGTGTGCTTATGTTAAGTTCAAACCTGCCCTGATTTAACATGTCAGGATGACCTCCGGTTTCACTGTTATGCAGACGACACCAAACTCTACCTCGCCACCACCCATCCGACCCTCACCACCTTCCTCACAGATATTAGAGCAAAATAACTTTCTCAAATTCAGCTGCAATAAATCTGAAATCATCAGCAGCAGCTCTTAGTCGCTCTCCTGCTCCAACCAGGATTTCTCACTCAACATCGATGATTTTGTTATTACCCCGTCTACTCATGTCTGCAACCTTGGCATCATCCTCAACCCGCTCATTCCTCCCTTGTGTTTGTCCACCTAAGGTAAGTCTTTGACAGACAATGTTCCTTAGACTGTCCCTCTCTACTGCTGAAACTCTATCGAAACTAGATCTATATTATATATTCATTACCTTCAGGCTGCACCAGCATTTCATGTGTTTCACCAAAATACAATAAACTTCAAGATGTCTTTATTTGATTGTGTTATTATTAAGCACCTGTGCAAAAGCACTGTGAAAAGTATTATATAAAGGTAATGTATTATTATTATTAATATTAATGGAAAAAGGTGATATGCCATCTTGTCTGTGTCAATTTCAAGTTAAAACCACAGAGAGCTGTTTTCTTACCTGTGTGTGTCCTTTGGTGTGCTTTCAGATGAGAGCTCTTTGTGTAAACTTTGGTGCAGCCTGAAAAGAAATCACAGAGAAAGATCGTGAGACAGGCTGACGGTGGAAATGTACACACAGAGTTTACCTTGGCCATAAAGCTGTTATCCGAAGAGAAAATGTGCTTTTTTCTTGAGCTGTTTTTCACCCATGACTCAGTGAGAATCATATACCAGTGGACAAACATAGAGAGGACTTACTCACATGTCCACTGGACTGTTTGAATCCTAAAATCCTTTATTTTCTATATTTTCTCTTTCTGCTTTTTTAAATGGCCCTGATACTTTAGGAACTGAGGGACCTGCACAGGAAACAATATATAATGTATTATCTCACCTCAGCGATGCATTTTTCTTGCTTTAAATAAAATCTTGAAGGCTAAAAAGACTAAATTACTTATTGAGATCAATGTCTCGCAGTGTGTAATAAAGTTTTTCCTGTATTGATGTGTGTGTTTGTGTGTTTACGCATGGAAGAAAGAGGCAGATTTTCATTTATGCTTTTCCTTTGGGAGTTGAACATATTTACACATCAGTGACATTAAAAGGAAACTATTTGAACCAACTTGTTGAGACTTGTTTTCATCAGTTATCTGTGTAACAATCTGTAAATAAGGTTCAGAACATCTTCCTGTTTGTTCGTAAAATAAATTAGCTGAAACTGAAAACTCTGAAAACGTGTCACCAACATGTGCCATGTTACAGGAAAGCACCTGCAAAGAAAACTAAACAAAAAGCTTGGCAGTGACTGTTCTGTATGTCCGTTGAACACTGAAGGTTTCCCAGAAGTAAGAACCCGAAAATCAGGACGGGTTTGTGTGTGTGAAACCTTTTAATCCTGCTTTAAGTTTACATCATGAACATCTCATCAGCTGCACGTTGAAGTCCCTCACACAACAGGTCAAATAAACTTTTTTCATTTTTGAAACTGTTTCTAAGCTATGATGTGTGTTTTTCAGTTAAATGCAGATAAATCACAGACCTGGGTAGTCACAGAAGTGGATCCTCCTCTTCTCCAGCTCTGGGTTGTTCCGCCTGTTGTATTTGGGACCTGTCAGGACACCTTGGCCGTGTGTCATCAGCAAGGCATGTGGAGACAACCCCGTCACCTTTAACCCTCCCAGACGTTGCTGGTATGGTGGTGGAAGTTGTGGCGCTAAGCTGTGCAGCTCCACCTGACCGTCCGGGCTCCCTGGCTGAGAGTTTGGGGGTGATGGTGGCAGACTGTGGGGCGCCGTGTGCTGGGACGAGCTGGTCGGAGAGGCTTGGTAGTAACCGTGGTGCTGCGGCAGCTGTTGCTCCGCCATCATGTAGTTGCCGTTGTTTGTCGGTAATGCGACGCCGCCGAGGTTCAGCATGGTCCTGCCGCCAGTGGAGCCGTGTGCCGACGGGCTGCTCTGCGACAGAGTCATGGTGAGGTCAGCACAGCTGGTGATGGGCATGTGGTAGACCTGAGGCTGGGGGGCCGGGGGCCCGATGTGAAGCTCTGTGTCCAAATTTGGCTGCTGCTGTTGCTGCTGGGACCCTGCGGGCACACTCCCCTCTCCGCTGATGTCCGGTTTGATGAAAACGTTGTTGACCGCAGGCGGCATGCTGAAGACTGAGGTGAAGTCCGGCAGCGCCTGGGTGGTGTTGGTGAGGGAGCAGGGCACCTCCAGCCCGGGCTCCGTCTTGATCTGCTGTGGCGTGAGGGTCTTGGTGTTGGGCCGGTAGAGGCCTGTGCGGAGGTGGGTGGTGCTGGGGAGGATGACGTTGATGTTGAGGCTGTAAGGGGCGGTGGGTTTTTCCTCTGAGAAATACTCGTCGACCACGGAGGCGCTCTCTCGTCTGTATTTCTTGTCACCAGCGTCGGCCGAGAGACTCAAGAGAGAGCTGTTGACCTGAGGGAGGTATTTATCCAGCTCGAGTTGAGTCTGAAGAGAAACAAAAATGAAAGAAGGTTAAAGAAATAATTCAACATCTGCAAAGCAACTGCAGTTTAATTCCTTTAGACTGGGTTTATATCTAGTGGTTACTCTGTACAATCTCTCCATCCTCTTCACTCATTGATTTCCCAAATTCGTTACCAACCAGATTAGCAGTATGAACCTGCTCTCAGTCAAATGTGACCAATGTGATCATCAACACTGAGCTTTAATCCGGCATTGCTGGATGGTATTACTGCATTTCGGTTTCATCCATGTTGAACTTCACCTTGTATGAATTTTTAAAATCTATGTTGACTTTCACTGTATAAAATGCCATCACAGTCAGGGTTCAGGGACATGGTATCACTTTGGGTAGAAACACGTCAAACAAATTGCAAAAGCAATTGTTGGATTTGGAGAACAGTGTGGAAGCATCCACAGCAGCTACTGTTCGGCGCAGTATTTGTTTAACATGGACAGAGCATTTGTTTAAATGCAGTAATTATTTTCTCCACAGTCAATATATGCTGTATATATGAAGCAGAGTAATTAAAAGACAATGATAAAAGAAAAGCTTGAGAGATGTTGGTACCAGGACTTCCTTCTTCATCATCCTCCCTCCTTCATATCTCACATTCCTGTTTCCCATTGGAGCTCGCTGCCCTGACAGCCAGGACGAGGATTAGGGAGCAACAGCTGGAGGGGGAAACATGCGTTTAAATGTAGGTGAATCCCCCATTCACCTACATTTAAACGCATGTTTCCCCTTTTGCCTTCAGGGCTGCAATACATTGCTCTTGTCAACACCTGCTGCATGTTTAGAGATGTATCGATCAGTGATCAGAAACTGTGTTTGACTTGAATTAAAAACCTGCAGAGCTGTTGGTGTTTTTGTAACTACCTGTCTGATGTGTTGTGATCACCTGGTTTACAGAGACAGATGCATCATCAAATGGCGGAAAAACACACAGCATGCATGAGTTTAATTCTGTGTTTTGATGTTAATTAGCAGAAAGTATTGCTAACTAAAGCTTTTACCTCTTATAAAAATGTTGCACATGTGCACCTTCGTCTACAGTTAGTCTAAAATCAGCTTTTTACCATAAATTATGACATCCTACAGAAAAATACTAATACTTTTTTTTTAAACCATTTACAGAACAGAAACTAATATCAGAATCAAACTGATGACAGTTGCTGCTGTTTGCTGTCAGTCATATCAGATCTATTTGTGTGACACGTGATGAAGGTGTGGAAATTGCACCTTTGTTGAAATTCAGAGAATAGTTGAAGCAACAAGAATGGGCAGGCGGAGGAGTGTAATAAATTGCAGGCATTTTCTGTTGTTTAAGCGCGCAGCATTATCTGATCTTAATCCTGATTAACTGGTGTGTGTGTGTGTGTCTGTGTGTGTGTGTGTGTTTGCGTGTGTCATTCAGAGTCAATAAAGCGGGCTGTCACTCCTTTAGAGGTGCACAAGCCGTTACACAAAGAATCTGAATTAGAGGGACCACACACACACACGCCACAAAAATGCACAAAAGTAAGTGAATGCATGCACACTCACATGCGCACACAAACAGAGTCTTCCCTCCTCGGGCGTGTCCGACGGAAAGGATTTGATGCATGAAGACGACAAAGAAAAGCCTAACCAAAACAACGGCTCAAGGCATGAGAAAGAACGCGGCAAACACTGTCAGGTAAAAATAGACCTGCCAGACAAATCTGATCCTCACAGTGACAGCAGCAGAAAAGAAAAAAGGGAGGGCGGAGAGAGGAGATATGCAAAAACATCAACACAAAAGAAAGCTAGTGCGAGTTACAGAAAGAAGGTGAAAAATATTTCTCCAAATTTCCAAAAGTCCCAAATGAAGTTGAAAAACAGAAACACATCATCAAATCCACAAAGCTAACTTGATTAATATAATTTATTACTTTCCAGTCAATAGATGGATCCATTTGTCATTTCAGCACATTTCAGTGATTAAAGTGATCTAATTACAGTTTTAAATGTTTGTTTTCTGCTCCTTCAGTGGGAGCTGAACTGTGTGAACTCATCAGAGTCCTGAATTCAACCGACCGATTCGGGACAAACGACCTAACGAGGTGCTGATGTGCTCGAGGTCGCGTCCAGCAGCTGAACGGGGCCGGTTTCAACACCCCCATTCTGCAGTGCTGCTTCAGTGCCAGCCCCATCCACACACACACACACACACAAATAATCCGCTGATATATTTTCATACGCAAACTTTGGAGGGTTGCTTGTTTTTGTGTGTGTAAATACTGTATAAGTGTGCATTTATCTCTAAGTGCATATTTATTTGCAGGATATGTTTTAATGTCATTTTCAGATTTTTAAATAGAATTTGGCTTCTGTTTCCATTGTTTTGCTTAATGATCTCTGTATATTCAGTTCAAATTGCAGGCGGGCTGCTTGAAATATCAGCTGTTCAGCAGAAGAAACAAAAAACATCACAGCTCAAAATGTTTTCTTTGCTCTTTTTTCCACATTTGCATATGCACACGTCTATTTTTGTTTGCATGCATGAGTGTCTCTGTGTGTATGTGTGTGTGTGTTTTTTCAGTCCTGCCCTGCTGGGGGCTAATAGGCGCCGACGTACATCGCTCGTCGCACCTTGTCATCGCTGCAATCCGAGCACTCGCTGAAATGAAAGTCTTGGCTATTTACGGAGGAAAAAAGAAAACAAAAACAGCCTCTCTGTTTCCGTCGCACTGAGGAGAGCTTTCAGGTCGGGACACAAACAGGCCCTGTGCTGCCGGCCTGCTGGCAGCGGTAACCCTCGGCTGCCCTTGGCCTGCCGTTGATCCCTCTCGCTGTCAGACGCTGCTCGCGCATTTGCTAGCATCTTTTCTCTGTTTCGCCTCTTTTCAGAGACGACACTGTGCTGAAAAAGGTGACCCCAGTCGTACTTTCATATTTTATTTTAAGCCAACATTCATCCTAGAAGTATTTTTAAAAGTGCCTTGCTAGTAAAGTTAACCATCCTCCACTCATTACACAACAGGCACGGCGACCTCAAAGCGAACTGGTTGATGAACTACGATTAGAAATGTCTCTTGGATCATTTTATGTGGTAAACGAGTAGAATATCTTCAGGCCAAGACTTGGTTAATAATTGGAGAACGTGTACAACTGCTCAGCTATGAATCCTTCTGCCAGATAACAAACAAACTCTTATCAGCTCGGCTTTATGGGATGGAGTGGGAGTTTCCACACACACTTTCCACCAACATGATGTCCATCCTCAAAGGACCTTCATATGTTTTGGCCCCATTTACTACAAAGGGAATGTACTTTACACTGTTATGCATTTTACCTGCACATCAGTGGTTTTTAAATGGGTTATTGCCCTCAGAAAGACTGAAGCCATAGTGCTCACTGAACATCTCGCCTACTTTTGCTGAGAGAGTTCAAGTGTTGTTGTCTGATAGGACTCTGACATGTCTGCGCTTTGTGACCACGCAACAGCAAGAAGACCTGGAAAGAAAGACAAGCAGACATGACATTCACGGTGATGCTGTAACTGAGTCAAATTCATTCACAAAAAGGGGAACAAGCATCTCCACACACACACAGTCAACTATCAGCACTTTTCTTTGCACATTTTCTAACCAATCAGGGCTCTTTACACATTGAATTGATGATTTCTCACAACTAAATATTTTATTAAAGTCACAAATCTGTCCATAGAAATGTCCAGAAACTTGTCTTTCTTTGTCACTTCGAACAGAAATACTGCCGTTCATTCATTCAACTTCAATTCAATTCAAACAATCTTAATACAGATTAAAACAATCAAAACAGCCCTTTGAGTCCTCGTCCTCTGCCCTCCAAAAGCCTCCAAACTACGACATCTACCATCTCCATTGCCTCCTGCTAACTGCAAAACAATTGTCTGTATGTGCACCAGTTTTTTCTTTATGGCTCTGAGGAATGCAGAGAAACGGTGGCCGTTCGCCTTTGGATCTCCATAAAACAAAACGGAGCTGATAGCGTCGAGGCCTCGGTCCGCTCGGATCGACAGAGCAGAAATCACAACGGGGTCATCGGAGGAAAAAAGAACAACAAAACCTTTGAGACTGCGGTGATGTTTTATGACCACTGATGGACAGTGAGATAGGGAGGCTTGTTTTGGCTTCCCAGAATGGTGATGAGTAAAGTTTTAACAGCCGGGATGACAAAACCCTTTTTAACGCTTCTGGGAAATTCTCATATTATTCTTCTAATATAATCATAAAAGCAATAAATATATATGAGGTTAAGTATACAAATGACATACACCTCAATTAAGATTTGAGTTAAATTTATGGATAATGACTTTATTGTAACGTAAGATTAACATGTAGAACAGATTTGGGTATTTTATACACAGTACTTCTTTAAATTACTTAATAAAATCAATTTTATTTATTGTGTGCTTTCCACGGTACTCAAAGATGCTTTACAGTTGAAAAAAGAAAAAACAGTCCAACTACTTGCACACAAATATCCACAAATGAAGCTTTTTATTCCAAAATACTGAACTTAAAGGCTTGCACATACACCAAAAACATATTTGAAAATAATTTTATTAAGGCGGTTTACAGTAATCCATAATACTTTCCTGTGAATCATAAATATAAATCATTTTGGGAACCAACTCTCTGCACCTGACCTGCCGTATCCTTACATTCAGACTAAAAGTTTGTCCAAACAATAACCTCGCTCACGTGTCATCTTATTTCTGTCTCTTATTTCTTGTCTCTCTTTGTCCTACATTGCTCCAACAAAACAAAATGGGTCCTTCTCAAATTTTACTTGCAGTAAAGAGGGGCGGGGGGGTTGGGTGTCTGGGGGCATTTCCAGTCCTGGATCCAGTGTTTCTCAACTGTTATTATAAATTTAAATGGGAATCATAGTTTAAACCGTCCAAAAGAAACTGGAGTAAAAACAAAATGGCTCTTTGTTGAGAAACTTGACACAAATCAAGATACTCAAAGATTTTTTCTTCTCTCACCACAAAATGATCCACTTTTGTTTTTTATTCCCCAGGACAGTTTTCTCTGTTTACCCAGACAAAGGGAGGGTAAACACTGAAGACCTTTTGCAGCCTCAGTAGATTTTTTTTTTTTTTGCAAACCACAGGCATTAGGAAACAGGACTGTCTGCGGGCGGAGTGTGTTGTCTGCTGCAGAAACATGATGTGAACGGACGAGACACGAGCACACCAAACAACCTGAACACGGCAAATCTCTGCTGGGAAACTGACGCTCAGCAGCAGGATCAGACTCACTCAGGGGTTTCAGATACAAAAGATACAACAGCCAACATTAAAAACTTATTTACTAGCCAGCAGCGTCATTTCCAGTATGATGTATGAGGTTCACCACGGCTGAAGAAAACCAGAAAACAAACAAGATCTTTCATGTCTGGAAGGAGGTAAGGTAATCTGCACCGCAAAACTGGAAAATGTAGTCATTTAGTGTTTCTGCTGGTGTTTGCAGATTTTAATTTACTGATGAATAAGCAGAGCAGCGTCCTTTGTTTTACCTGCAGTTTTATCGTTCAATCTCACACCATACTGCGCTCAATTCAGTCAATTATCTTTGTTGTGGAAATTCAGAATGATGAAGCAAACAGGTCAAGGTCTAATCTGAGAGACCATCTGTCTTTTTATCAAGTTATGACAACTGAGGTGAGAAAACTTACAGCAACTACAGACAAGCAGCTAACACCCAAAGAGGATGTTGTGCATATAAATCAATAAATTTTAAGTATCAGAAGAATCTGTTATACTTTGTTGTGTTCAATGACAGCAGCAGAAAAAGACCAACAGACTCTCTACGATAAAATCTGGAACTCTCCTGCCTTGAATCCATTTTTTCATGATCAAATATATCTATAGTTTAACTAATTAAAGCCAAAATGTCGAAAGTTGCTCAATCTTCCCAAACGTTTGAGTCTCTCTGAGAACGAACAAATTAATCATGTCTGCTCTTATCACCATTGGGGATTCTGCGAGCTGAGACTCGTCAGCAGATGCTCAGATGCAAATCACCCGCGTGTGTTGTCCTGGAAGTCAAATCGTTAGTCAAAGCAAAACCATTTGAGTGCCATGAAAAAAAAAAAAAAGAGAGAAGGGAGAACGAACGATAATTCACCAGAGGAAGTCCGACATGATGGAAAGAGGCAGCCTGCTCTGAACAAATACATCGAAAGCATGAAGCCAAACACAGCGAGGGCCCAGTACATCCCAGGATGTAAGAAACAAAGATTAAACCATATCTGAGTATTGATCTTCAGGAATCATTAGGCGTGACCGGCAACACACTCCTGATCTGAACGCCGTGAAGTTACTGTATAACTTCCTCTGTCCACGCTCGGTGCGACGGGGAATTGTTTGCTGATATAACGACAAAAGACTCAGGAAATAGGTTTCATATTAGTAACTTATTCTGCCATTAATGCTGTAGCTCATGAACAGATTCATGCCAGAATAAAAGATACGCTGTTTGGGAGAAAAGTAAAAGAATGAACCTCCAGAAAACAGAAGATTTGTTTCATATCACAGGAAAATGAATCTGTGAGCTTTGGACTGTTGATTGGACCAAACGAGGGTTTTTCAGACGTCACATTGAGGTCTGGAAAATAATATTTTCTGCTATTTTATCGACTAATCGCAGCAACCCTGTACTGTGCAGTGCTGAACTACATCCCTCCATCAAATACAGCTGGTGCAAAACATCACTGAACGTACATAGAAAGAACTAGATGTCAAAGTTGACCTCTTTAAATTATTACTGTGGTTTCACACTCAGCAGGCAGATTTAGTGTGGTTTAATGTCTTTGCCATGTCCATTAAAAAGAGGGATTGTGGCTCTGCTGTTTGCTTTCTGTGCTGCACAGATTCAATGGAAACACATGTAGAAGAAAACTGCAGAATAATTTTCCACATCGACGGCCTGTGACCACAAATTTTCTTACTGGGTGACTGAAAATTATCTCAAAACCTCCAACGACAAAAAAAGCTCCTCCAGCAACTTATCAAATATGTAATAGAGGTAAAACTCTATTATAAAACAGCAATAAATCATATATTTCTACCAACAATGGACGGACTATGACTCTGTGTGATATGACAGGTGTTGCTTATAGCCACGAGCATTATCAGCTGGTGTCCTTCAGTTCATTGTTTGAGTTTTGCAGCCTGTAACTTGCATTTCCAGAAGCAATGGGAGGTGGTTTCTCAGAAAATAACAACTGATAAATTACCTGAGCAACACTAGCAACAATAGCAGAAACAAAAGTGAGTGACTAGTTTGACTACTATCCAAGAGCTGGAGGAGACCAAAACAGAGATAAAAGTGGAGCTACTGTTTGGTACAAATAAGACTCCAGATGTGTCTTTGTGTGTGCTCGATGTGTAAACAGGTAATTATTTACTGAGGCGGTAATGTCAGTGTTGGTTTAAGTGCCCAAATGTTGCTTAAGACTCAAAGTGTGCTCAGGTTAGCTTCTCTGTACCTTTGAGGGCTCATTTTAAAAAGCCTTTTTCAGACTTCGGCACTCATTTCAAAATCTCTGTGGATCCGTGTGACTTACAGACGAGGCCAGAAGATCAGCAAGTTCACAGATCAAACGTGTGGAGACAACGATGTTCGAGTCATCCGAAGACCAGCATGTGACAGCTGTTTGAGGAGTCTTGTCAGCCTTTCACTGCCGCCATGACTTTCTCATGCCGTCGGCCTTTATCTTCCTTCCCGCTGCCTCGAGGCGGCCTATGGTGATGCGGGTCCTGCTCAGACAGGTTGGGCAACATACTGCTGTCACGACAGCGGCTCAGCTAAGCAGCTCTTTAAAACATGAACACAATGACAAAACAAGACAAAGACGCGTCTCAGAGGGAGAAAAGAAAGTGAAAAACAGACAAAAGGCAGACAGGATTTTTTTTTCCTGTTGTGCTTTGAGTAAGTCAGCTAAATTATAGACGGGGAGAAGAAAAAGGATGAAACAGTCAGACTGTGAGGAATGCGTTTGTGAAACAGGCACATTCACAGTGAATCACGAGCACGTGAAGTAAAAACCCTCATCATCATTTGCCTGAGGGGGTAACTACTTCGCTTAACCTGACTTCTTTGTTCTTGACCGAGTGCTGGTTTGCATAACATCGAGCTCAGCAACACAAAACAGGAGAAGAAGGTTGGCCATTTTGTCTCGAGAAAAACCTCAGAGCAAAGAACAGAAGTGACATAAAGCATGTTGGTGCAGAGATGTGATGTTTTTGCGTTAAAATATCATCAACATGCTTCAGTTTTACTCTATTTTTCATCTGCATTTCACTGTAAAGGCTTATTTAGGCTGCAGAGTAATTCAGTTTATCTGCAGAGAAGGTGAGCAGAGTTTTCTACAGCAAAACGTGAAGACAGAATAACTAAAAAAGGTTTTATCTAGAGATTATAAAGAAAACAAGATGAGCCGTGACCCGCGGAGAGGACGACGTTCAAACAGTTCAGACGTCTGAATGTAAACACGGAGGACGAGATGGTGTTTTTTAACTCTACGATCACGCCGGTCCAGCTGACAGTGCCAATAAAGTCAGTTCAAAACAGCTCCAGCATGTGACCGCTTTAAGTCCGTGTTTGCATAAAACTCGAGAGCGCGAGTCCGGCCTGCTCGACGCTTTGTGAGGAAACGTCTACACGCTAAAAACCAGAGAAGAGCGAACAAACACCTTCAGTTTGAGCTTCAGGTGTCAAAGTCCGCCGCCTGTTTTACCAGGAGGCCGAATCCAGCGCCTTACCACGGCGTCCGGGCTTCTGTTTGTCGTGTTCGTGCAGGGCCGACGTAAAACTCACAGATATTACACTTTAACGCAGCTGTCATCAGTCGTTCAACAAAAGGAGGCAACAGGTGCTCGCATTTACATTTACTGCAATCAACGAGGCCCGGCGCCGTTATGAAACACGACATGAGCGACTTCCTGAAACGTTCGAGGACCTTCCTGACAGGTAACGTTCAAATCAATCAAATCTTGGATCTAAAGAGGATCACCGATGGAGAGATACTGCAGCCGTGTCGATAAACTTCAACCTGCACCTCCATCGAGTGATCGAATCCCCCTGAGCCAACAGCTTCCGGCAGCGACGAGTCTGACGAAATGAGCAGGAACCTGACCGAGCATAACGAACGTGGAACAATTCAAATGAGCCAGATGTTAACTTCACAGGATATTTATAGAGACAAACAGCATGTACACACAGCCTGTTTGTCGGCAAATATCCTCTTTGAACAACCACAATAAAGTCAACTCCTTTTTTTTTTAGGGTCCACAAATGAATGACAACAGTTTACAATAAATACAACCAATCTAAACTCTACTTAAATTCTCCTAAAACACAAGATCTAAGTGTTTCATATTGATTTCATATTATTTCATCAGCCTTTCCTGCTCTACAGAGGCAATAAAGGTCTAATAATAATTTGAATCATTTCTACTGCAGAACTTCCAGAAGCTGCTCCACAAAGCTTCCAGGTGAACTTTACCTGCGATTTCTACCATGTCAGGTGTCTGCAGGACTTTACCCTGCCTGCACAGGTGAGCCCCCCCCCGCCCCCCCCTCCACAGGTAAAATGGAGAAAATGAAACATGCAGCTCATTTCATGGTTAGCAGTTTTCTTTGACCCCCCTCAAACCCTCAGACCCCGCACAGGTAAAAAGGATCGCACCGCCGGGACGGGCCGTCCTCAGCGGGGCGGCGCACACTCTCACCCCGGGTTTGACGTCCTCAAACACGGACGCGTCCTCGGCTCCGTCCGCCGCCGACATCCTCACCGGCTTCAGCTGCGTGAACACCGCCCTCTCCTCCGCGGCGTGAGGCGGGTTCATGGCCAGTCCTACACTCGCTGCCATTTACACAAATTTCTTTATTTTCCGTTTTTAAACTTCTTATGGATTTAACTTACACGCACATAAAGAGTCGAAGGACCCAAAGCTACGGAGCACAGTCTCCCACAGCCCTCCCCTCTTTTCTGGCTCTCAGGTGGGGCTTCACCTGAGCTCAAGTACGGACCTGATACCTGCAGGGGACAGTGACAGGAGGCACAGCCAATCAGAGCGCAGGACGGCTGCGAGGAGGGGCGGGACTCACCTGGTATACTCCAGGAAAGGAGGAAAAACAACAAAAAGGAAGGCATCAGGTGAGGTAATGCCCTCACACACACACACACACACACACACTACTACTAACTACTAACAGTACATACATAATATATATATATATATATATATATATATATATATATATATATACATATACATATACATGTACATGACTGATCCTGACTTCAGTTTATATATTTAAAAATGGAAAAAAAAAAACAACTTTTTCTTCCTCCTCTGCTGCTTTAGATTATTTAAAATAAAATCAGCTGCATAAAGAGCCTTTATTATCTTTTTTCTGAACCACGTGTCTTCATTTTGGGATTTTTGCAATACTGTGTATCCCCGTCACAAAAAAAGAAATAAATGAGTCATGCTGATAAAGTGCACGTGTGTCTGTGCACACAGTTAAAACCTATTGTATCCTGTTACTGTATAAATAGTTGAATTAGCAGGTTAAATTCCGGATGTAGCAGACAGTAAACCTTTACACAGATGTAGGATGCTGCAGTACATCCCATAATGTGTGATAATGTGTATTTGGCCATCTCTCCCTCTCAATGAAAGCTGCATTATTACAGGCAGGAAATACTAAAAAGTAGTCATGACTGTGCATTTCATCGCATGTTGCAGCAGGTTGTGTAAATGTTAAAGGTTTAGTCACAGTGTGTGATAACGGCCACACACAGAAAGGAAGTCTTTTCTTTATTCTTTATGAAAACAGCCGAACATGTTTTTTATTTTAAAACAGGTCTTTAATCAGCTCAGTGCTTCAAAAAGAAAGCTAAAGAAACAAAACTAGAACATTTTCATCTCTAATCGTCATTAATTTTATTCTTTTCACTGACTTTTTTGTGTTTTACAGGTATTCTCAGTCATTTTGTCTTTTTTTCTTGAGGTTTCAGAGGCTCAATTAGACAACAATACAAGTAATAAGAGTATAAGAGTAAAAACTGTGTTTGTTAATGTGTTTCTGCCCTTCACTGTCTCTACAACAATGTACATGTTCTTTATTTGTACTGTTGTTTCCTTGCTGTTCAGAAAACATTTCTATTGTTAAAAGCAGACTCCCCCTTTCATTGGAAATAAAAATAGAGTAGATCAAATTTAGATTGAGATAAGCTGCACGTGTTGCACAGCGTGAAGTAATTTTAATCTCAAACAGTGATGCAACACAAATGCTAACGTCTGTCGTCTTTTGTTAGCATTCGCACATGACACACCGCTAATTTAGACACTTGGATGTTCGTACCCTTTTTACAGTATCCTGCAGACAAAGCGATGACTTTTGTTTTCCTGCAGCACATCGTCCACGACGGCTTTAGGATGTGGTTCGTGTTGTCTTGTTGTTCATTTTACCTGCATCTGAAAGTCAGAAGATCTTTTCATGAAGATCAGTTTTTTCATGTGGCCCCGATTTATACCACCAAATGAGCTGCAAAAATAAAACATAAATCCTGAATCATCCATCCATTTATAAATTATTTATAATCCTATAAGCTTATCCTGACATAGGTCACCGGTCAGTGCCGACATGTAGAGATGGAAAAACCTACGGCGATTTTAGAGTTGCCAATTAACCCTCCTGTTGTTTTGTGGGTCAAAGTTTAAAAAAAAAAAAAAAAAGGAAAAATATTTAGAGAATATAAAATTTTCAGCTTGACAGTTTGGCTTTAGATTTGAAGTGACCCTGAACAGAAAAAATGTGTTTAAAATGTTTGAAATTGTGGGCGTGCAGGTAGCTCAGCCGGTAGAGCACGCGCCCATGTATGCAGCGTGCCCAGGGTTCAATTCCCACCTGGGGCTGTTCACTGCATGTCGTCTCCTCTCTCTCAGCTGTCCTATCAATAATAATAAAAAGGGGTAAAACCAACCAAAAAATGTAAAAGAAAAAAAAAGTCACGTAAATGTGATGTCATTATATACATAACAAAATAATACTCTGGATAAAACCCATCAGGAAGAGCAGTGTGCTGAAATACAGTGCACACTTTGAAGGCATTGAGGATTTATTATTAGTATTATTATTATATATTTCAACAGGGCCAATCCTTTACATGCAACATCAAAGTCATCATGTCTAAAGGGAATTTCTGCAATTTCAGGTACGTTGGATCAAATCTGATGCCACTGCATTCACACTGAAAATGTTTTGAACAGACAACCCTGCGTGTTCAGACAGAAACTTTTTTTAAGGGCTGTTGTGTTAAATGTCACGGCAGAAAAGGCAGAGCTTATGAAGATCATGTAACATCATAAACGTTCATCACAGCTAAACTTACACAGTGTTTTCTATAATCACAAGTCTCATTTTACTACTGAGCTCCATCTGATTGAACATATTTACCCATAATAGCACAATGATCAATAAAACGGTTTGATTATTAAACAGTTAGATTGTTGAGTGTTTGAGTTCAGTTTAGTTTAGCCAACCGATTTGTCGAACAACGTGAGCATCTTTCCCCCACATGATGGCTGAAACATTTGCACAGTGATTTACTCCTCCAACCTGACTGGGATATTTTGTTGTCACGAGTTTAAAAACATACCACTGGGGCGTTATCGTCCGATCGTGACGCTTCGCTGCTGGCCTGTGTGTGATTTCAAACCGTGAGAAAATTCAGCTCTGAAGTGGATTCTGTTTATACTGAATATAATAACAGGAACTTTTCAGATCTGGTTTAGTGCGTCCCACCGGTCGGCCCACATATTTGCAGATAATTATACCTCAGAAGAACATGGTAAGGTGTAAATAAAAGAGCCGGTACGATATGACACTGTGCTTGCTGGATAACTGTCAGTGGGAGAAATACCACAAGGTTTAAGGTATAGTAAGCTGTTAAATAACCAAGTGTTGCACAATAACCTGTCACATTCCTCACCACGAGCATCCTTGCCTAGCAGCTATCTTAGCTTAAGAGTTAATGTTCTTTATTTTTCTTTTTGCCAACAAATCTCAGGAAAACACCAAAACCAACAAAGTCTTTAGTTTTTTTGTCAGTACTTTCTGACGTCTTGTTGCATTTCAAGCTCAATGGTGAAGGTGCAACTCTTTAAAAAAAGGGTCACACACAGCCATCAGACTTTTTATCTCTTCTTAATTGCATATTTCAATACTTTGCACCTTGTTAAATCCAACATTATATTCCATATTCTATTGTATATTATCTTTAGTTATAGATTTTATTTAATTTATATTCTATTTATATCAGTGGTCTTTCTTTCTAAATGTTTTTGAACAAGGAGACAAAGACTCCTCCATGTAATCAATGCTGATATGCAGATGTTAAGGGGGAATAATGTTTCACCATCTTAGCTTAGCATGTTGTCAGTTGCTAATTAGCAGTAAAATACAACTGAGACCGAGGTTAGTTTTGCGGAAATGGAAATTTTGACCTGAGGTTGTCTCTTGCTAGTGATTTCCATGTTTTTTTGATCCATCCTGACAGAGACAGGAAATGATGCCAAGAAATGTTGAGACATTTCACCAAAAAAACACAAATATCAACGTCATGGTGGGTCAAGTCAGAACATCGCCAAAGTCATTAAATTTCATCATTTGGACCTCATGGATATCTGCTGAGATATTTCAGTATCTAGAACAATCGGCTGATTCACATTTTCAGTTATTTTTCGTTTAATCAACAGCAGCTCAGCTATGTCTGCTGAGGTTTTTGCTCATCAGGTTGATTAACTTCTTTTTTCTACAACAAAACGTTTTTTTTTCAATATGGCCCCTGTTTTTGAGGGTGAGGACAGACTGGAGCCACAGAACCAGATCTGTCGGCCGTATTATCGATGATTAAGATTTAATTGCACCTCTGCTACTGCTGCTTTTATTAAGCAAACAGTCATACCTCGGGGAACGACTTGAAAATGATACTCCACCCTCGGTCTACCTTTTTAGCCTGAACCATTCACTCCCAAAGAATAATCCACCTCTCCACTGTCCGCCCAGATGTCCAGTACATTCCTGCCATTCATTCATAATTATTCTAAACGTGTTAATTACACAACTTTAGTCTCGCATCCTCGTGCGTGAAAGCATCACAAGCAGTCACATCTTTCTCTGTTTGTCACCTGATTCTGCTGTTGTGAAGAATTTGACTCCAAACTTGGCAGATATCCAGTCTGGAGTATCACTATCATTAATTCTAACATATTTCACCTCGTAGCCTCAAACACAGTGAACAGTATGTTCTTTGGCTGCGAGGTTTTAATAAGCAGTTCCAACTGTGAGAACCAAACAGACTGAAATGTTAGTTACAGTGACCTACATAAACACGACAGGAGCTTTTGTCCCATCCCAAAATAGTTTAGTGTTTTCTATGTAATGATTTTTTATTGTTCTATTTAAATTATATACTTCTACAAGGTACTACAATGCAAATAATGAAAGGGGTAAGAACATAATAGACCTTTTACGCAGCAGATATTTTTACTATCACAGCAGGGAAAGCACAAAGAGGCCAACATGAACAATACCAAACCATGATGTCACTCAAATGCAGCCATCATTAATGGTACCTGTGCAAAAGATGGATCGTCTCAACAGCGAATCAACATTTCACCTCTTGTGCAGCTCAGATTTCTGTTTCTATGTTTCTGTCTTTTTACACAACAGCTGCTGATAACAGGAGGTGTTTAAGCTCTCAGTCACTGCAAACTCACTGTCTAAAATGATGCACAACACATGTAGAGGACAGCTGCAACAAAGAGCTCGAACTACCGTCAGCATGAAGTAAGACCATTTTCATGAAGCTACTGAAGGGTGGTGGAAGAAGAACATGTGCAGAAACACACACAAGAATACAAGCTATGCAAAGCAGGTGTGTGTTTAGTGCTGTTGATTATTTCTGAATATTGCACCTTTGAAGCCGAGTAATCCACAAACCTGTACCGACAACACCTGAAAGTGCAGACTCTCATTGCAGGTGTGTTCCTTCTTCTCAGTTTCACCAAGAGGCTCTTTCTCTCTGATGGGTTGCATCACCGTATGTTTTAGCATATTATGCAAACCAGAAGTGATCGGATGAGTCACTGGTGTGTAAAACAGGCCAGTATAATCATGGTGTTACAAAATTTGCTGAAATGACAGTCTGTAAGAGCGTCTTTTCACTAAATCTTCAGTTTTGTTGTTGTCAAACGGAGTAAACAGGACTGAGCATCTTTTTCCTTTTGATTAAAGTTTGAATTCTGTAGATACTCACAAGGTCATTGAGATTATTTATAAGCCAGAGCAGATAAAAACAACTTTTTTTTGCATTTGACAGCTTCCCAAATTCTATTTCTGTTTCTATCCTTGCTGACCTACTGTACTAGAAACCCTTTGTTTATCTACTTTGCTTTTTTACATGGTCAAATGAAAGCAAGATTGAATGACTTGATAACGTGGGTGATTTTTCCAGTCATGCTGCAGGAACTCCTTCACCTGCATCAGGTGACACCGCTGGCAAAATAAAAACTAAAAGAAAATGAAACAAGACCACAACAAATGGCTGCAGCTCGGGACGAAGACCAAACCAGTACAACGGCTTACATTTTGTTGATTGTAGATTGTGCATTCGAGGGAAAGAAAGAGGGAGTGCCAAAAAAACTAAACAACAGTGTAAATGAGAATGTAAATGGATAGAAAGAGAAAGAAATTGGAGCGAGGTGTTTATTTTGTGTTATCGAATCAGAAGAGAAGCCACATCTGATGATGAGAAAGACGACAGTGGAAACTCTACATTCCTCTCTCTCTCTCTAGTGGCGGTGTGTTGTTATTAAGCAGAGAGCAGATAAGGACACTGTCTCCACACTCGGCTGGTTACCGCCCTGCAGACTTGAAGTAAAAAAAAAACATCCTATAATGCCTCTGCAGGGAGCAGATGAGGACAGATGATCAATGCTGACAACTGATGCTGTATTATGAGATTTTTCACCTTCTGTTTGTAAAGTCTGGCATTTAAGATGGAGACAAAATAACAAAGCTATTGAGCAGATGATCCCTTTAAGAAAAACATCCTTGTGAATTCAAAGCAACCAAAAATGCAAATGAGCTGATGTTTCAGCTGTCCGTGAATAAGAGCTTATGTTAAAGGTTATTCAGACGCTGAGCAAAAAAAGATGACAAATTGAAGGGAAATGCATCAAAGTACTCTTTCCTGAGTTTCATGCCAGCTCATGTCGACCATTTGTGCTGCTGATTGTGTGGTCGTCTTGGCTCATCAGAGGGAAACGATCAGTCAGAAGGGCTGTTACGTAATTCATTTGAAAAAAATAATCATGATCGTCGGAGTATAAAATGATTGACATTATAATGTTTAAACTTTCCATGCAGCTTTTGATAATGAAAATACTGTATGGAGCGTCACTATGAGTTAGTTGTTTAGGTTCTTTAAGTGTTATAATTCAGCAGCTTTACATACCTTTGGGTAGTTACATTTAAGGAAATGCATTATATTTCCTGAACAAATCATATGTTTTGTGAAAAAAAGGTACTTATTTTGCATCTGAAATGTTGTGGAGCAAAATGTAAAGACTGAAATAAGTAACAAATACATCAAAATTGAACTTGGCAGCTTGGTGGCACAAGACAAAAAGATTAGGTCAACAAATTGCCCTTAAAGTACCCAGTTTCTCTCCTAATGTGAGCCCCCACAGCCCCACACTGGATAAGCTTGTACAGATAACGGAGATGCTGACTTGTTGTGTGTAACTAGGTGCTGGCTTAAGTATATTTCAGTACATTTTAACGTCCATGACATCCAGCATGAGAAGGTGTGATTGAGTTTTTTTGTTTTTTTTAATTTGTTGAAGTCGTTTGGTGTGTCACAGCTGTTCAATAGGTAAACCGTGAGGTGTGGCGCTCTCAGACACAGGACTCGCCCCTCGGAAACCTCTCATGCCAGTTGATTGTATCTAGACAGCATAACCATGGAGTAAAGATTGATTGGTTAGTCTAAGAACACACACACTTCTACTCTAATACCAGCAGCCAAGACACCTGAGACATCTTATGTAGCTGTACTTCTGTACACCGTCACACGTGTAGTATGTAAGTGCTGCTCAGATTCTTAATCAATTCAACCTACTGAGCAAATGAAAAGTCTTTATTTTTGCACATTACCATAACACAGTCCCCTTCAGTTAATCTGCCAATAAGATTGTGATGTGACGCTTTCAAAGCACTTTTTTTTATAACTGTCCAAATATTTAGTTTACAACAAAATGAATCACAACCAAGCAGCAAATCCTAAAATTCAAGAAGCTGGAACCAGAGAGTATTTCAGCTCTGCTACGTGCACCAATAAAATCTCACAACCACTTTAAGGTTTCTTGGTATTTGGCAATCGTTTGTATTCAATATATTAATATAACAGTAAAAAAATCTCAAACTTCTGGAGTCTCTTCATCTGTGATTTCACTGAGCGTGTTTTCCTTGTAGTGACATGACTACTACTACAAATGAAAGATTATCAAGTTGGATTGGTAATGAAGGGATCCAGCTCATGTGTTATAATTGTTTCCAATAAATTCATGAATTCAGGTTGTATTATTATAAGTCATTATTTCAGAGGTTTCTGTGGTGTGGCGATGCACATCTGAACTGTAAAGAAGAAAAACACAAACAAGTGCCGTGTAAAGCAACCAAGGTAAACAAAGACAAAATGTTGATGAGATTTGTACGGCACATTTATTCCTCCATATGTTCTGTCAAGGGTTGCAACTTGTATTGATTGTCGGAGTAAAAAATTCATTTTGAAAATAAATAATTAACTCTACCACTTGACAGACTGACTCACAGACAGATTCATGTTAATAGAGCTGTGCTACAGCCCGCCAAAAATGAATACAGTCAATCAGAAATCATGGGAAACCCATTGCTTTCCAAAATAAAGGACTTATTCATCTGGTGCTCTGCACATTTCTGCTCCCTGGAGAAAAGCCATCTTGCTCTTTCACTCAGCATATTAAATTGCTTTTTAATGTTTATATAGGATGGTGATTGGTGGCAACAAAATATAGCTAATAGATCCCGCTCCCTTGTGACATCACAAGAGAAAGCTGGGAAACCCTGGTGACATCACAACAGAAAGCCAGGAGACCCCGCCCCCTGGTGACATCACAACATAAAGCCAGGAGACCCCGCCCCCTGGTGACATCACAATAGAAAGTCAGCAGGTCCCGCCCCCCCCGGTGACATCACAATAGAAAGCCAGCAGGTCCCGCCCCCCCGGTGACATCACTGTAGAATCCTTTGATCTCAGCAACATCAAAGCAGCTCAGAACTGTCCAACTTTAGATAACCCAGCCGAAGAAGCATTTTGAAGTCTGATTAGCAGAAAATCGTCGAACAGTCGCTATGGAGCTGTCAGGATTTAAGGTAACCGCTTTCGTAAAGTTCCCCCCGATCCAAACATGCGACTTTTACCTCAACCCGTATGTACATTCGTTACTTGGAGACCATTGGAGCGCAATCAAATCTGGCACACTTGATAACAGCAGTATGACTTTGCTGGCTGACTTATGTCAGCACATCATCCATTCAAGTTTCCAGATTATCCTGGAAAGTGTTTGGTCTGTCGCTTCAGACTGGAACAGGAAAGCTCTGCGGATATACGATCATGTAGATCCTGAGGAGTGTTTCTTTGGTATAGCTGAGGGTGACGTCTTGACTAACCTGAGAAAGGTCCTTCCACAGGTGTTTGCTTATTCTCTACACAGGATCAAACCTTTGCGCTGCCAGAGCTTAGACAAATTCATCGAGTTAGTCGCAAAAGAGGTGACAAGAAGAATCAACTTGAAAATATCCGAGTTAACTAGTGCAGAGTTTTTGTCTGGGATACCATTGATGCCCAGATGCGGATGCATCCCTTTCATGACTGTTTATACCATGATAGGCCTTGTTTCCCAAACGCTAAGGTGCACTTACCAGTGCCAGTGCTCACCAATGGACAGTACCACAGATGGACCTAAAGCAGTTTCAATCCGCAACCAAGAAATAGAGAAACCCCTTCATATAGTCATAGAGCAGGGGCTCTGTCATGTCACGTATTCCACTTGTAACAGAAACGCCTTTCAAATACTGACAGAAACCACCACATTTCAGCAGCCGCAAATTCAAAGCCTGAGCTCGACGTACTGGTTTGAGGACTCTGACAGCTGGATCACTTTGAGTTCTGGTTCTGAATTTTGGAGTGACGAATTTTCTGTCTCTGAAGAATCTTCTGATTCCAGGGAACAAGAAAATGCTGAGGACCTGTCGGGTTCTGACCACGCTGATACACAGGACCAGACCGAAGGATTGATCAGCCAGGAGTCAGACACTGAACCAGCTGTGCCGGCTGTCTCTGCTGACATTTCTGAGAACGAGATGTCAGACGATGACGCCACAAAGCAGAGGCTTGTCGTGCTGCTGCTTACAGGGCTCCTGCTGCACACCCAGAAGAAAGCGCGGCTATCGCTATGCCAAGAAGATTTACGCAGCATCACTCTGAGTCTTAGAGATAAGGCGCTGGGTGAGATTAAGTTTGCGGACATTGTTATAGACTCTGAGGGTAAAACTGTAAAGAGGGTCTACAAGGCTCTGTTTGGTGACCTGTGTCGGCATTTTGGGTCTGCAACGGCGCTTTTGAAGGCCGTTGTATCACAAGATGCTGACGATCTTGTCATCCAGGCCTTGAAGACTCACATTACTAACCCTAACCCGACCCCAAAGAAGATGCTGACGCCGTCGTCAGGTTCTTCTCATCTGTGGCATTACTAACCCCTAACCCGCAAAGAAGAAAAGTTCTTCTTCATCTGAGTGACATGGCGAAGCCCTTCACTGGCTGCTTCAGCCGTCGCTTCTGCAATAAGGTCCAATAAGGTCCCCTACCCCCCCCCCCGTCCTGACAGTTTTCACACTGCAGCTTCACGGCAGCCCGAGGATTCGCCGCCTTCACCTGACTGTGAAGACTGAGTGTGAGTTTACCCCTTAGTTAGTTGTTGGGTTTCCTCCGGGTGCTCCGGTTTCTTCCCACTTTCCCCAAACCACCGGGCGTTTTTAACGTCTCAAATAGTAGCCCATAGCCCCCCGCGCCCCTCACTTTCCAATTAAATAATTAAATTGTTAATGTCACTTAAAATCACAACATTTGAAGTGTCATATATGTTCTGTTGTCTTAGTTCTTAATTAAAGCCATTAAATTTAAAATAAACTTGTTTACATTTGAACATCGTTTGGCTGTACATTCTGAATTTGTTATGACTGACCCACCATTCGATACTGCTTATCAGTAAAAAGGGGAAAGTAATTTATATTTACACGGGAGATACAAAGATAGGTATATATTTATCTATTTATAGGTTACATATTCATTCAAAAAAGAAATATATATATATTTAATATAGGTGCAATGACTTTGAAGCATGATTTTACTCATGTGAATGTCTATAAATGGATTTGAAGGGGTTGGCAAAATATAATCATTTAAACTCTTCTTAAATGGTCATATTGTCTTCATGTGGGAAGCTAAAGCGATGTTGACACCGGACAAAATGAAGGACAGTCTGTTTTAAAACCGTCTGCAGTGAGGGACTGACATCGACCGACAAAGAACTCGAGATGCAAATGAAAACAAATCATTTGCAAACTCCCGAATCTCAACCTCTCACATATACAAAACACAGAAAGAAAAATGAAACTATCAGCATGACTAAAACAATGATAATAAATGAAACTTTAAAAAAACAGGAATAAAAACCAATCACTGCAATTTTTTGCTGACAAATTATTCACAATTAAAATGTATAATTAAAGAAAATTTAAGGATCTTCCACTGAAACTAGAATAAAGCTGACAAGAGCATAACAATTGGGATCAAACTAAGTTTATAACAACGTTGAAAAAAAACATATTTGAAGGCTGTATATTTTTTTTTGGATAGATTTCCAAAAATCAGAGTTGGAAAAACAAACAAACATGAAATGTCTTTAGACTGGCGTTTGAGAGACTGAATTTGTAGTAATTTAGACAAAATCTCTTGTTTATTGGGGTTGAACTGATGTGAGTTTCAGACAGTGGTCAGTCTTAGTTGGCTCCTGTTTGCTAGAGAAGATCCACAGACTGATGCTATCTGCTTCGTCTAGACATCAGACCGTCTGCTGGATTAACCCCACGCTGGGAGGCCTGTTAGTGGTGGGGGGGTCATCTTCATCTTCATCGTCTCCGTCTTTCTGACCATCAAGTGACTTCTGCTTCTGGCCAATCTGAAGCCAATCTGAAGGATACGTACAGACACATAATCCACTAAAAAAATTAATCCAGTCTGGTGAGGAAAACCTAAAAGAAATTAGCCTCAATGCTAAAATCTTTTTCCTGCACTCGTTCTCTTTGTCCTGCCTGTGGTGACTAATGCGCCTGTTACCACATAGTAAAACAGTTTTCATATATTGTAATAATTTATGGTTAATTCTGTAAACATTACAAGAAGATGAGTGCTGGTGCTTTTGAGGTAAAATTACAGGAGCATGTAATCTGTGCTCGATCAGGATGAATAACATGTTGTTTTGGGCTCTTCTTGTCAGAGCGCTGAGGAGGAATTTGCAGAACATCATCAAAAGGACTCCTCATTATCAGCCCCGGGTGTGTGTGGACGCTCTGCACAATTAAACCTGCTGCTGCACATCAAAGACACACTGCAGACAGTGGAGGAGGTGGAAACAGATCAGAAACACACCACAGATTATGTGATGGCCTCCCTGATTGATGGAGGTCAAACTTCTGCATGCATGTGTTTGAGCGCATATAAAAGGCCAGAGTTTAACCTACTTTATTTAATTCAGGAAGGAAAGCAATGAAAAGCCTGAACTCTGTTTAATGCTCAAAGCTAATACTTCAATACTGAAAACTTCCTTCTCTCACCAGTAGTGCAACCTAATGTAATGTAATTAGACCAAAGGTGATAGAGAAGGCAAAAACTGCTTAAAAATTAAAGGTGATAAGTAGTGAAATATGGCTGTAGTTGTAGTTTTGTCCGTATATATGGTGCTGTTTTCATTGAACTTGGTATATTTCTGCTGGGCGTATTTAACCTGATGTTGCAGAATTGTAATTCGTCATAATCATCTTACTTATGTCTTTCTTTTATCTTCAGCCATTTGCCACCCACTCCTATTGCAAAACCCTCCCTCTGAGGAAAAGGACGTTGTCTTTCTGAGCTGCCTCTCCCTAGATTTTTGTTTTTTCTTTTGAGCAGGGCTAGAGTACCTGAAAACATAACGCAAAAGCAGACTGCATCTTCAGAATAAAATGAATGTGGTAAAAAAAAAAAAAGTTTTTTTATTTTGTCAAAAAAGCTGCATGAGTATTGTACATGTCAGTGTCTCTCAGTATTCAGATACACTAAAAACTAGGTTACTTTCATTGGATGCATCCAAAGTTAATGGTGTCAACACTGAACAGAACAACTGCTAAAAGTACTTGTGTGCAAAGTGTCTGCTTTGCTTTCTACTTCACTAAATAAGGTCACTTTACTTCCTGGATTGCAGAATCTGCAGAATGCAGAATCATCCAGATCCAGGCACACCGAGCTGCAAGTTGTTAACCACCAACCGTTCGATTGGTGTATTTGTGTTGAGTAATGTTTGCCTAGTTTCCATTTGTTTGTCTTTTGAATCATTCATTGGAGGGGGGGGGGTATTAGCTGGATTAAAATGATTATACACAGCTAAAGAAAACAATCAATTGACAAGAAAAGTGATCATGATATCGGTGTGAAAATGATGATATGGCAGTGGGGTGAGTGGTTCTTTCTGTCGTAGCTGTGTGGTTTTACTCGTGAGTTTGTTAAAACAAAGCCTCAGATTGGCTGATTGGACTTGGAGGCCTCTTATTGACCGAGGGAGGAACCTGTGAACAGCCTCCGATTGTTCTCAGGAATGACGCCTCCAACGCAGGTCTGTTTAACTTTCTTATGGTAAGAGCTTAAGCATTGATCCGAGCAAACCCAGAGCTGCCATACTTCATTACGTCAGTTATCAGCAGTATGTACAGAGGTGACACCAAGTCAAGTTCAAGGTGGTGGGAGGAGGAGATGGCACAAAAGGAGGCCATGGACTTTTTTTCTCTTTTCTTGATGGATCTTTCACAGTTAAAACAAGAGAGGCTGTTAAAGAAACGCAAACATGTACAAACACATGCACTCGCTCAGGAGCAGAATGAGAAAAAATAATAGAAGCTTCTTTGTTAAATTTATGTTTGTTTTTTACATTTATGATCGGTACTTTTTTGTGAATTATCTTGGATAATAATGGTGTGTAACTAGGGCCCATTCATCGATATAGGAGAATGGGCGATGTAAATATTAAAGAAAAGGTGGAGGAGACAAACACCAGCTACGACTCCGACCACAACAAGCAAGACCATCTCTACTTTCATCTATACATCTGCCTCAACATAGGAGCAAACACTGTGGTGGATATGGACGTAGGTGGAAAACAAGAAATGCATAACAATTTGGACAGTCTCTCTCGCATTGGAGAAAATGTTGTGTTTATACAAGCACTCTGAGTGGTCGTAAGGGTAGAAATGCAGTATAAAAAATCTTTTACCATAGTGTATACTGTCATTAGCATATATGTCAGTGGTAATTGCATTTCCTGGCAGCCTGTATTGCCAAAAGTATATTGTTTTATTACATGAATGCCGAATGTCCTGTCTAATGAATGAGTGCCAAATGAAAGTCATGCTGTGTGCAGCAATAAATATCAATAAAAGACTTTAAGAACTAGTTTGTACAATCGATCCATGCAATAAGCAGCATTTATATTTATATTTATCTTTATATTTATTATATTTGTATTCTTACTGTACATATTCTGTTTTATTGTATTTTTGTATATTTCTATTGTGTCCTCTGTATCAGAGCAACTGAACATCAAGATTCACCCAAGAGGAGATGAGTGAGATCAATAATAATAATAGTAATATGAATGATGTTATACCACAGAATACAGAACCACAGAATATTTCAATAATTTCACAACACAAATTCATGCAAGTCACAGTATCAAATCAGTATCATCTAGATTACTGCCTGGTTATAGTATACACTGATGACACCTCGCTTCCTGTGACGGCAAAAGACCCAATGACTCATTTTAGAGCTCTCATCTGTCCAGACATGGCAATTCACTGATCACTGCTGCAATCATTGTATTGAAAATGCATTCACAGGAAAGAGCCAGACAGTTTACAGCCTTGACTCTGTCTTTAATAGTTTACAATAAAACTGTACAAACTTCATCATTGAGAAACTGAAAATTACAATGAGCAGTCAGTGCTGTGTATCGAAAGAGTGTCAATAAATATGTGGCTACACATTTTATTGCTTAACAACATAACATATGCTACATAACACAAACCGCACCTGTGATATTGATTAATTAACAACTGCCCACAAATGTTATGTTCTTGTAAATGTGATTATATGCAACAGTAATTATAAAGGAGCTGAATTTTGAATGAAGTGATTAACTCATTAAAATATTAAATGTTTGTAAAAGCCGGAATATGAAGGATACAGAGTTTACAGTCAGAAATGTGAATCTGACCCCTTAACTTTAAAGTGTAAACATTAACATTAAGAGCACACAGTTACTGACACAGTATTTCTTATCAGGAAGGGAGCTAAAGCAGTTTATGGCCATAGATTACTGTAACTAGACTGAGCACTATATTGCAAAATATGTTGAGGCTGGGGGGAAACATTGCTGGCTCTGCAATGTAGAGATATATTTTCAGACAGAAAACATATTTCAGTTTTTAAATAGTAATGGTGATGTGAGCAGGACGAGAACAAGAAATGTGTTTCGCAAGCCGCTGATAATCTTGCAGGATGAGTGACCATATTTGGGCTTCAGGAAGTCCTGGAATTCCTTCAGGTGAGTTATGAGTGAGTTATGACGTCATCATGGAAAGGTAGGTGGGAGGGAGGTGGGTAAGAGTACACACTGAATACTATCTTATTCGTTTCCTGTCACTGATAATCAGAAAAAACAACCCACATCATTCCACAGTGTGATCCTGAACGCTGCAAATCAACGCCATCCTGCAATCTCTGTCACAGATTCACTGATTAACAGGCAGATTTTAATTCAAAAAGCATAAAAACTATATAATGACTGCAGCTTTCAAACTTTTCTCACGTTGGGGTGTTCTTATCTGGTCTAAGCAGTAGATTTATTGCTCCAGTTTGCCCAGTAAACAGCAGATTGTTGATTGTTATTTTGACCCCTGAAGAAAAGGAGCTCCCACCATATCAAGTTACCCCTCCATCTGTCAGAGGGGGAGAAACCAAGAGAGAGATAACTACCGAGGACAAGCAAAGGGAGGTGGGCTGAGCTATTATTAACTCTTCATTGTTGGTGTGTAAAGTGGAAAACCTGCCCACAGGTTTAGTCGTAAAGGAATCCAAGCCACTAAAAATGTGCTGCCTTTGTCTCGGCTGTTTGCTGCTGAGCCGTTTCTTTCCATTTGCCACCTGCTTCTCTGCTGCTTAATGCTTAATCACCACAAATATGTGCGACAGGTTTGACAAAGCTTATCTTCTGCCTCAATTCCGTGTAAAGTACGAATAATATTTATCTGTGAGATATACGGTGCTATTTTGGGAGTTAGTATTTATGTTTAATCCAAACAATAAAAAATGCACAAAGACATCAAATTAACCTGCAACTTCAAAAACATTGATTTTATTATAATCTGCAGGTCCTGGATCTCGTCTCGTCTACATCAACCCCATCTAGTGACACCTTCTAAAGCACATCACAAAACTTACATTTTCAAAAAGCCTTTCATTACTGCAACCACGTCTCTATTTTATTTCCAACATGTCTTACGTTTTTCTTATCTGTGGTGTTCTTATCATTATCATTGTGTATTTTATTCATTTTTATTTTGGTGTTTTCCTCAAGGCTCTGATTTAATTTTTCCTCAGTCGTTTTTCATTTTAATCCTGTCTCAACCGTGTAAAGCACTTCTCAAATATATTTATCGCCCAGATTGTTTTCAAGGGAAACGTTTTTCCATTGGATGAACTGTTAAATCTTTGAAGGAGGAGGTGGTTTATGATGGGGAGCAAACACCTGCTGTCACAAAGACCAGGTCCAACCATAAAGCATCATCCCCAGAGACAGAAGAGGTGAAGTCTGAGAGTCTGGATGAGACTACCCATGCTGCAATTCAGGTTTTTACATGAAATGTGTTAAAGAGGAAAAATGAATCAGCAGCGGTGGTTTCAGTTAGTGGTTGTTATGTTCAACAGTTATTCTGGGAGCCTTCATTGCTGCATTTCATTGGTGCTTCCAGCCAAGGTTGGTGATGTGATTTTCACAACATGAGGACAAAAATAAACCATCCACAGGTGGATTTAAAGGGAGATTTGTGATTAGATGGTGTGATTCTCAGATTTTTAGGCCATCTAACAGCTCACCCTACTTTTTGGCCTTTTTTGGTGAATAGCATTAGGCTATGAAACAATAAATGAAAGATAAACTAATGCCTCTCTGTATTCAGAAGTGTAATTCCCACTTTAGCCTTGAAGCTTTTTTGCAATACTTTCATTTAAGTTTCTTGAATACAGTTTATTATAATATACGACCGTGTCACTGTGACACCGTCCGGTGGTATGCGGACGACTTTTTTGGAGCCTTGAGTTTGGCATTTTGATCATCTCCATCTTGGACTTTTTGCAAAAAAGTGGGAGGTGCCCTCACCTGGAAAGTTTTAGGTGTAAGGTTTGTCCACATTGGCTTAACTTTTCAGTCCAGTCCACTTCTTTTAAACAGTCTGCGGTTTGAAGTTTGAAGACAAAAATATGCACAACACCCAAAACCAAGTTAATGACTATTTAAACGTACACACTGGCCTTTATACAGTCTGTGGTAATACTTCAATTCATAGACCCTTACAGGAGGAGTTCCCCCCATGTATAAAAAAAAAAATGAGCAAGGGAGGTGGAGAGACTGGAACTGAGCTGAAAGAAGATGATAAGAATCAAAGAACACCTCCAGGGTAAAGTGTTTTGTCATCCATAAAACTGGTACACTAGTTAAACCTGTTATCTGTTGAGTAAATCTTATTTGGACTTGCTCGATCAGGGATGTAGAGCCCAAGTCACTGTGGCAGACGGGTGGCAAAGTAAAGCATCGACCAACCAAAGCACTATCAGGGTGAGACACACCCACTCGAACAAAGCTATTTCTGTGAGTCTACAAAGAGTACTGTTAAATACTTCTTTTTACTGTGTGTGAGGAGAAAACACAGAACAATGGGAGTGTTGTGCCACAAAGATTGTTCAGGTTTTGAACCAAGTGTCAGTTTAGATTTGTGGAAGTGATGCTTTTATTTTGAAAGACTTAGGAAAAAAGTCTTGATGTTGTTGTTTCTACAGGCTGCACACTGCATACTACAGAGTAATTACATATCTTGAATAACTAAAACTTGTAATATTTAGGCGTTTTAACCTGCTTTATTCAGAAAAACTGTGTTTTGTTTCACAGCCTTCAAAATAATGCTTCACATTACTTCTCTTATTTTTAGCCTCTGGTTGCTTCTCCATTTCAGGTTTTATGACTCACTGATAAGCTGTTTATCTGCAGACACACACACACACACAGAATATTTTCGTGGAAATTCTTGCATGTTTTTATCTTTTCACTCCCTGAAACAAAGACAGAATGGAGGATTCTCTGAAAACTCATAAAAGACACTTTCAGAGAAAGTGATGGTGTGTGTGTGTGAGCAGTCATATTTTTAGTGCTGTGAGCACTCTGATTTTCACAACCTGCTCTTCCTGTTGTGGAACTGGTTGCCAAACTGACATACAACACTGTGTGCGTGCGTGTGTGTGCGCATTTACATCAGTTGACGATGAGCATAAAAGACAAAAAACAGTGTTTTTTTTGTTTTGCACTATAAATATGTTCACATTCATCGATGAAACATCAGAGACAAACAGTTTCCATGTTGGAAGCTCCCATCATTTCACTGTAGAGCTCAAACACCGTTCACACACACACACACACACTCTCACACACACACACACAGACAGACATAGTGTACGTTGCTCATGATCTGTCAGCTTCATGTGTCACCGTGTCACAGCAGCGTAACTTCACCCCGTCACGACACTCTCGGCGTGTCAACAGGAGCACCGTGGACCACAATGCAACAGTAAAACGATGCTTCTCTGAACGGGTGACAGCCAAGTGACGCCTCATTTACCGGCAGGCAAATCCTTCGAGACCTGAGACGATCAGTGTGTGTATGTGTGTGTGTTGGCTTCACACCAGCCATCAGAGTTTTTAGGGTCAAATAAGTAAAATGTATTTTCATGTTTGGGCGCGGCAGTGACTTTCACCTGTTTTACATTTACATACACATTTCAGAGGTACCTGTTAAATATCTCACTTCTCTTGGTCAAGTTAGTTGAAGGCTGCAAAGACGGTGCTGACACACAAATACTTTTTTATAATTAGAAATCATCCAGAGTATGTTCAAAATAATGAAATGGAGATGAATTGATTAGAAATAATGCTGCTCTTACAATCTGATGGCTGTTAGCACCACAGAGAGAGATGATGGTGGTTTGTCCCTCATCTCTTCTTCTATCTGACACCACGACTTATTACCAAATTGCGGCAAAAACAAGAGACGGGGTTCAGTGTCCAAAAGGTCTTCTTAAAGGTTTATAAAGGTCTATAATTGTTTAAGAGAGAGCAGAATGCAAGTAAAGGTATGAAAGTTGAGGTCATGCAGCTTTTTGTGAGCATGAAAAAGCTCAAAACATTATCACTGTTCAAAGACTTCAAAGAGTTTGGTGAGATGAACAGTCACAGTGTCAAAAAAAGCCTCAAACAAAGTCACTGTGGTGGATCAGCTGCAGGTGACAGATCAGATGTTTGCAAGCCGATTAGCTGCAGCGGCGTTGTCGTGTGATAAACTGACGGCCATTAATAATGAGTGGGATCATGCGTTATGCCTGGTTGACTGTGGAACGGACACCGGACTCCCTAAAACCGGCTGACAGACACATGTAGGTCACACCGATCAACAGAGGCGCATAAAATAAACAGGAGGATATTTTTACTCCCTGACAAAGACTTTGTTTTGTACAAAAGCCGAAAAGGACCTTTTTTTTTAATGCCGTTACCTTGTGATCACAAGTTAATGAAGTCGAGATCTCAGGAAAACGATCTTTGTTATCTTGAAATAATTAACAAGTTATCAGGAGAAATCAGAAGGTGTTTTCCTCTCGTTCCTTCTAATGTTTCTGTGTTTATTTCCAGTTAGTTTCCAGCCAACATGTGTCTGCAGGCTCTGTGGAGATGCTGTGGGGGTCATTATGTTGTAGTCATACAAAAATAACTTGATTTGCTTTTTCTCCATGAGACTATGGCTTGTGGAGTAAAAGAGCTCTACACTGTTGGCACACGCCGTTAACAAAGTTTAAAGGCACAGATTTAATTTCAGTTTCTAAATACGTGACCTTAATATCTGATATCTTGGGTGTGAACAGTGCTGGCAGGTGTTGAACTATAATATCTGAACTTTGCAGGACTGGCTTTGGTTTGAAGCATCATCAGAACCAGAATCACCTCTATTGGCCAGGTTTGTGTGCATGTACAGGGAGTCCAACATGAGCTGGAAAGTTGTTAAACTTGATTGCTTTGTGCAGCTGAATGATATCACCTTTCAGGATTTCGTGGTATTAACAGTGAAACATCACCTGAGATGACTTCTTGGTATTGAACATATAATCATACTGTGGCTGGCTTGATGTCATTTGGACCTGTTAAAATGCAAATTTGCTTTCAATCATGAAACGCAGACTCTTTTCCTTTGTGTCACGTCCAAAAGAAGAGCAAACCTATAGAGTTACAGGGCGTAGTGACACACGATGTCACTGAGAAGTTTTGCTGGAAAAAACAACATCAATTCATGACTTTTGTCGTGCAGAGAAAACTCTTCCTTGTTGCACTCATGGAGTTTTATCACTTTGATTTCCAGTGTTGAGCTTTTCAGCAGAAGGACAATCACTGCCCACTCCTGCAGTTCGTTTCATGTGGTCTGCACCAAAGGACACAACGCTTCTGATTGTTGGATGTGGTCCGGTTCATCGACTTTTTACAAATCAGCCATGCGGAATAAACATGAAGTTACCGAGAGGAAACTCAAAAGATTGGAAAGTTTTGGCATGTGTCATTCTCTGTGCATCGTCAGGACTATTACAGGGAAATGAAACTGAGATCACTGACAGCAGCCTTTTAAGTGTATATTAAATTTCTTTGGTGTCATGGAGAAACAAGTGATTATAAGAATTATTAGTATTACTGCAAGCTGAGCACCAAAACCAAATAATTTCCATAAATATAGACATTGCTCATACAGATTGATAAGACAGTGATTGTGTTCAGCATGAAAGAAGAGACTCGGTAAGATGCAATCAGTCACGTTATCTCCCTCTGTCATTGTTGTGATTGTGCGCACCACAATAAATCACAATATATCTACAAGTTTACACACATCTACACTAATACAGCATGTTTCGGAGAAAAAAAGACAATCTACGTCATTGTTTAGTTAACTCGGCTCAGTTTATTCATACTCATGTTACAAGGAAGTGGTTGGCACAAGAGTCGTTGTAACCTGATGCATTATCCCGACTTATATGGAGGCTCTAGCAGTCAGACGTATGACTGCTGACTGTGGGAGATATCATGTTTAATTACGTTATTTTAGTGATGAAGCTGTGTTAAAGTGTTGGGGTTTCATTGAAGGTATCTGACTGGGAAGTGGTGATTTATAAAATGAGTGATATTTCTTTTGATGAACAAATGACAGAAAAAAATGTAGATTGTATTAAATGCAAGATAATTGATTTGATCAGTGGTTGCTTGACCCATCTAGGGGGAGGGGTTTAACATTTGTAAGACACTGGCCACCAAGACAGAAGACTATTATGTCCATTACAAATAATGTATTTTTGTTTTTTTTTTCGCTGATGACATCCAAATTTATATTTTGAAACTGCACCTCCTTAGACAGTTGACAACCCCATTTTTTTGTAACACTCACACATACAGGAAGTTACTGTCTTAGCAACGAGACTTCCCACCTTCAAACACAGACAGAACTGGTCTTGGGAAAGGTAGAGCTGAACCCTGCAGTGATGAGAAAATAAGACTTTGAATGAATGAACCCATCCTTCCCATATATGGTTTTAATGCAGTAGATCCACAAAGTGTAACGCACCTACGCAATGGTTGCGTCACGACAGAAAGATTAGATTTTGCGAGGGTAAGTGACGTAATGTAAACTGGAGGGCGTCTTCAGTCCATTTTTACAGCATGGAAACAGGATTGCTAAAAGAACGATCTTATAAACAAACCATGTAAACATCTCAGCACTTTGTTACTCTGATAATTATCAATAATTGTATAGTTAATTGCATGTAAATGTGGCAGCTGCCGAAGGGAAGAGCTGAGCCCGAGACAAAGCAGCTGCATGTCCGAACAGATGCCAGCAAACAGAACATGAGTTTGTTTGATCCCTGTCCACACGCACCATCAGCAGCTAGCCGAGCACTTCCTCCCTCTGCATGACAAACCACATTCCTACGAACCAAAGCCAACCAAACGATCAAACTGTTGTTGTGTTTTGGCAACCGCAACCAAGGTGGAATTAAGGAAAGTGCTTGCTGTGGGTCAGGGAGTTGATCAAAGTTAAAAAACAAAGAATAAGGAAAATGTCCTCTTCTGATGATGGTTGGCAGGTGGTGAAAAATAGTGCCACATTGCCTTTGGATGTACAGTAAGCTGCAGGTGATCATGGGGTAATATGAGCAGGGACACTGGTGGTCGCCTCTGCTGAACATTTTAACTTCAGCGCTGCCTGCTGCCTTTCCATCTGTTGGCAAACTGCTGAGAGGAAAAAAGCTCCGTCTTTGGGGCTGGTTGAGGCATGACACAAACACTGAGCAGTTTGGCAGAATATCACCAACCATTCATCCATGTTTGTTTACGGGACAGATTGTTCCTGCTCACTGGAAATGATATGGAGAGAGGATTAAAAAAAAAAGATTATCATCACCTCTTTTAAGATATGATCAAACAGACATTTTCCAGAAATAAGGCACTGTACTAGTGCAGAGAGTTTCTGTTGTTTCACAGAAGTGTTTTATTACAGCTTCATAGGAAGCTTTAAATGCAGCCTAACATGCATCCAGGTTGTAACAGGGAGCCGTCTATGATCTGTGTGATGGCTCGGCTTCAAACACAAGATAAACCTTTATCGAGAGGATGAGTTCTCAGATTGGGAGGAAGTTGAGGACGTGCTCGCTGCACATTTGCGTGAAATTTGAAAACATTTCCGACAGAATACGGGCTTTTACCTGAGGGCGATGACCCAAGAAGTAAAAACTGCAGTGGTTTTTGTGGCACTTGGAAGAACAGTTTGGATGAGTTCAAACTTGTCTCATCTTTCAGGCACCACACGGTGTGAATAGCTGTCTGTCAGGCACTAATTGGAAGCGTTAAAGTTTTGTGTTTCAGGTGGCGGTCCGACCAGAAGCTGCAGGATGTCAGAGAGGAGTTTTCCACTCACCTTTGCTCTCACTCGGCAGCTATTTTTCTACGTCAGTTTAGTGGGCGTCGGCACTGACTTCACTGCTGACGTGTGCCGACCTCCGTAACCACTCTGACTCAGCCTCGAAAATGTGCTCGCTCGCGCCTGCAAACAATGCACATTTTGATCTGGATTCATTACTCATGTAGAGGAAATGACAGGGCACAGAGAGAAAGACAATGAGAACAAGGGGTGAGAAAAGACGCGATACAGGGATCAAATTCCTGGCTTATACAGATGATTTAATCTCTTCACGCTTGAATTGTTGTTGTATTGTGCACCCTAACCGTAAGAAAAAAGAAGATATAGAGTAGAGACACACACATATCCATTTAAAATTGGAACACAGTAGAAAAAATTTCAGAATATAATTCATCAAACGAGTAAATAATAAGTTTCACTGGAAATGATTTTAAAACCGCCGAATTAAATCAGGAGAGCTCATCATCGAGGCAAAAAACGCGACGAGAGTGGACATCAGGCTGGAAGAAAAGGAAGAAAATATGATGAAACTTACCTCTGTTTAAGCCTCACTTGAATCAGTGTGTAGTGTGTTAATGTGGTTATAAATAGGGCTTTTATTTTGAAGTTGTAGGCTTTTGAGGTGCATCAACCTGGTCGTGATATAAAAGGGATGCGTGGCCTAAAAACTTTGGAAACAGCTGATTTAAATCATCTAAAAGAAGATGTCCCACTCCTCCTATCACATACATACTCTGAGGCTCATTACCTTAGTCTGTTTAAGCATTTTGAAATAAAGTGTGTGAAGAAAATGCAACAGAGCTCAATCACATGAAATATAGGATGTCATTTCAACACAGCACAGTGTTTTGTAATAAAATCAGATTTTACGACTTAGTTATTGTAACAACAGTCATTTTATCTTGATGAAAGCAGTTCACAGCAATTTATCAGGAATATACACTTGACTTGTGACACTATAATGCAGCAAAAATCCACTTCCTGTTAGATGTTTCAGGAACGACCACATATTTTCTCTTTGTTAATTGCATCATTGGTTTGATTTCACATTACAGTGTCCTGCAAAGCTCTCTGAAGTCAAACAGGTGCTGTACAGATGAAATGTGATGTGATGACGGCATTTACAGAAAAGTGTCAGCAGTATTTTAATGAATACAGATACGTGAGGGGGGGTTGTGTGGACTGTTTGCTTTATCGTTGCTCAGTTTAGTTTGTGTCCTCTGAGATTACAGCAACAAAAGCTCCGATATGCTTCGACCTTTGACCAGCTTCGTTCTGACAGTGTACGAGGCTGTGATGGATGGACCGACTGTCCAAACACCACCATTCATTCATTTCTACACACTTTCTATCGTCGAACCCTTCATCCATCAACATACCATACCAACACACACACACACACACACACACACAGGTCCATTGTCACCTGTGAAAACATTCGTTCCCAAAAGGCTCACTCATACATTCATCATCACCGCCGCTCACATCAGATTAAAAATGCGGTTTCATTTTGATTAAATATGTGAAAATAAATAAACAGTTTGTGGGCAGGGAGGCTCAGCTACCTTCACAATAACATTAACACATTAAAAGGATTATTATTCAGATTTTTCTTTAGCATGAGCTGAATGTGGGGTTATGTAAGATGGCGCCACGGATGACAGCCTTGGTACCTGTTGTGTTTTTGCTTTGTTTTTTAATTTTTAAACATCCACTGACTTCACCAATATAACATTTCTATAAATCAATAATTCTATAAATTCAATAAATATATATTTAAATATATACTGTATATACTGTATACATATTGTATATGCTGTACATAACAAGCTGTACATAAGATATAGATAAGATAGATAGATAAGATCTGTATATTCTGTACATAAGCTATCTGTTCTTAAGCCATACAACATGCTTCATTGCACTCACTCTATTGCACTCCATAGTTCACACTTTAACTTATGTTTGTTATGTTTGTTATGTTATATTATTTATGTTATATTATGTTTGTTATATTATGTTATGTTATATTATTTATGTTATGTTATATTATGTTATGTTATGTTATGTTATGTTTATGTTATGTTATGTTATGTTATGTTATGTTATGTTATTTATGTTATGTTATGTTATGTTATGTTATGTTTATTTATGTTATTTATGTTATGTTATGTTATATTATGTTATGTTTATGTTATGTTATGTTATGTTATGTTTATTATGTTTATGTTATGTTATTTATTTGTTATATTTATGTTATATTATTTATATTATATTATATTATATTTATTTATTATGTTATGTTATATTTATTATATTATATTTATTTATTATATTATATTATATTATATTTATATTATATGTTATGTTGTTATATTATATTATATTTATATTTATGTTATATTTATATGTTATATTTATATTTATATTATATTTATATTATATTATATTTGATATATTATATTATATTTATATTTTATATTTGTATATATATATTATATTTATATTATTTATGTTATGTATATTTATGTTATGTTATGTTTATTATGTTTATATTATATTATGTATATGTTATATGTTATATTTGATATTTATTATATTTATTTATGTTATGTTATATTATATTTATATTTATATGTTATATTTATGTGTTATATATTATGTTATATTATATTTTATTATGTATATTTATGTTATATTATATGTTATATTATATTATATTTATATGTTATATTATGTTATGTTATATATGTTATGTTTATGTTATGTTATATGTTATATTATATATTATGTTTATACGTTATATGTTATGTTATGTTATTATATTTATTATATTGTTATGTTTATGTTTATGTTATGTTGTTATGTTATGTTTATTATGTTTATGTTATATTATGTTATGTTTATGTTATGTTATGTTATGTTATGTTATGTTATTTATGTTATGTTATGTTATGTTATTATGTTATGTTATGTTATGTTATGTTATGTTATGTTATTTATGTTATGTTTATGTTATGTTGTTATGTTATGTTTATTATGTTATGTTTATGTTATGTTATATTATGTTATTTATGTTATGTTATGTTATGTTATGTTATGTTGTTATGTTTATGTTTATGTTATGTTATGTTTATGTTATGTTATGTTATGTTATGTTATGTTTATTATGTTATGTTTATGTTATGTTATGTTTATGTTGTTATGTTATGTTATGTTATGTTTATGTTATGTTATGTTATGTTATGTTATGTTATGTTATGTTTATTATGTGTTATGTTATGTTATGTTATGTTATGTTATGTTATGTTATGTTATGTTATGTTATGTTATGTTATGTTATGTTATGTTATGTTATGTTATGTTATGTTATGTTATGTTGTTATGTATGTTTATGTTATGTTATGTTACGTTAATATGTTTATGTTATGTGTAGACATACTTGGCCAGTAAAGCCAATTGTTATTCTGATTCTGATTGCAAACTATTACATGTGTGAGATTAATGAATCAATAAAAAACAACATGTAAAAAGGCACATGTGTGAATTTGGGTTCATGTTTTGTGTGTATGTGCAGCTAAATTAACTCTTCTTTTTATTATTTGTGTGCAGAAGAGAAGCTCTGAGAGTTTTTTTTTAAGATAACAGGTCTTCATGTGTTTTTATTCTGTGTTAAAGTATTTGAACAAAATGTTCAGATAATAGATGATTGGTATTGTATTAATTATCTTGATAAATAATCGACAATGAACATACTTTTTTTTAATCCTATTTTGTCACATGCTTTGAGCAACATAACTTTCAGTAAAGTCGTCTTTGCATCCACAGACCTTTGGCTCCATAATAAATTGCAGTGTGAACACACGAACCAGACACGACAACAGGCCCACACAAATTCAGTGTGTTTCAGCTCTGAACCTGTCTGTGATGTTGAGCTGATGATAAAAAGTGGATTGGGTGGGCTGTGTCTCGGAGGTGAGTAACATCTGGAGGAGAAGAAAGGAAGGATTTCAGGATTTAAGGGATTTGTGGTTCACTATTGTTCTGCAAAGTGAAGCAATAAAAAAGCTTCAAAAAACTGTGGAAAAAGCTGATCACACACTCAATCACAGCTCTCTATGAGTGAATCATGATTTTCTGACTTTATAAGCTGTTGAAAGGAGATAAAAGTTTCCATCGTACAACCACGTTTTGAATGTTAAATGAATCTTTCTCAAGGACGAACATCAATATTAAGCTGCAGGGTATGTTGGGGTTGCAAGAGTTATTCATTTTACCATTTTTCCTCTTTTTCAACCGCTGGAAGAGGAGGAAAAGAAAATAGATAGATAATAGATGTCCTGGAAATTTGGATTTATGCCTTTAGATGGAAATTGCACTGGAAGATAAAAACAGTCAGAAGTGCTGTGATGAAAGCCATGTGAGGATAGCAGCATCTGTTCAGGGCACATCGCTCAGAAAACGACACCCTCTGTCTCACGTTAATGAAATATCCACGTTTATCTTGTCGTGTGAACGCAGCCTGTTTTCAGAGAGCAGGTCACAGCTCCCTCTGCTGGACGAAACACAGAAATACACAATAAATTCACAAGAACAAGAAAAGGAGCTGTAAGCGTTTTAATTTCAGGTGTAAGGTGAAACTAATGAGCGGGTGATTGATGAGTGAAGGTGGAAAGTAAAGAGTGACCAGAGACTATTTATTATTTTTATAAAGAGATTAATTCGTTAAAGTATTTTTGGATTCTCACATTTTAACTGTTTCAATGTGGAATCTCGAAGATAAAAACCTGGTAAAGTAAAATCACAACTATGTTAACCTGCTGCACCTGACGAAAGATAAAAACATCATTTCTGGGTGAACATGTTTGAACACATTTCATGTTCTGGTGTGTTTGACACATCTCATGTGCAACAGATGATTTTTATTACGTAAAAGCAGGTGAAGTGCGTGCATTGTGTGTGTGTGTGTGTGTGTGTGTGTGAGTGTGTGTCAGCCATATTGCGTCACAGTTTCCCAACGTGGCCACCCACACACATACGTTACTGAGGTTGTGTTATGATTTGGGGTTGGTCTGTTTATTCTATTGTGTCATTGTGAAACCACTATAATGCATATTGATGACTCAACACACACACACACTTTGACACACACACACACACACACACATTGACACACACACACACACACACACAGACATTTCACAGGTTGAGGTGATGAGGTGTCAGATTTCCTCCTGCAACAAGGTCCTATGATAAACAGATGTGAGCCCGCCAGATCAATACGAGTGACTGTGTGTGTGTGTGTGTCAGAGTGATCAGAGATGTCAGTGCTGCCTAATGACCAGGATCAGAGACCTCAGAGCCTGAGACCTCAGAGCTGACCTCCACCTCCACACACACCTAATGACCCCTCCAGAGACCAGAGAGACCTCAGCTAATCCCCTGCACCTCTGGGACACACACACACACACACACACACTCTCTCTCTCTCTCACACACACTCTCCACTTCCAGCCAGCTCTGGTGGGGGTGCGTTGATTTCTGGGATTTCAGGGGTGGGGTTATAAGAGTCAAAGGGGCTTCAGAAGAGATGAGAGTGTGTGTGTGTGTGTGCAGATGCATTCACTGTAGACATGTTTTTTTTTTTAATTTTTTAAAACTGATTTTCAAAGCAGCAATTTGGTTTGTTTGCAAAAAAAAAAAAACTCACAGACACTTAAATTGAAAAAGAAAAAAAATCTATAAACTTTTTGTCGCCTTCATATTTTTGTGTATTTTATTTGCGTGATTGTTTCATGGTATTTCATCTGTGAGCAGGGGTCATTTTGGAAACTCCTGGTTTGTTCAAAGACCTTCAGACATCTGATTTTTGATATTAACGAGAAACGACTTTCTTTCCATCTTTTTTCACTGCAGAGCAGCTTTTTAACTGACAGATAATTTCTCTCTTATTTCTCACACACACGCTGACTCAATGGAAAGTTCATTCAACCACATGTATTTCCTCTCCGGTCCCAAATGTCACACCCACAGCCACAGTGTGAAGTGTGTGTGTGTGTGTGTGTGTGTGTGATCTGATGAGGTCATAATTTACATGAGTGACCCTCAGGGCTGCTCTGTGATGCAGGAAAAGGCTGAGCTGGAGGGATTTTAGGTTTAGTGGCTTAAAAGGTGTGTGTGTGTGTGTGTGTGTGAGACAGAGAGAGAGGGTGTGTGTGTGTTTGTGTGTGTTTGTGTATAACTGTATGTTGAATTATTGAGTTGCACATTAAATGTGTCTTATTCAGCAAAAAAAAGATGCTTTCCATAACGAGCACTGCTGCCAACACAGGATAATCTCCTTAATCCAAATATATTATCTCCCTCTGTCTTTGTGTGTGTGTGTGTGTATTTACCCCCCACACACACCCCTGCTCTCGCCCCTTAACCTCCACTGAGGCTCATATCCTGACAAAAGAGCGGATTTGAATTTTAGATGCAGTACATGAACCCTGTTGAGTGAATGAAGGACTGAAAGGAGCTCACATGTCTTTGAGAACAAGAAAAACTGCACATTCAGTCGAGGAAAAACAAGAAAAAGGAAAAAAATGTGTGTATTGTCATGGAACAAAAAATATGCAAAAAGCCCAAATTAAGTCTTTAAATTATTTATTTTTGTCCCCAAATGTCCAAGTTTCTTGGTTTAAAGCTGCTAAAAGTATAAAATCATGATATTTAAAAACCTTTAACCACAAAAACGATGACTTCATTGTTAAAATTGTTGTTGAGATCATCGGCTGATCCTTTCAAAACTACAACTACATCATCACACGTCCCAATGATCTCTGGGAACTGTAGTCTTTTACTATCAATGCACGGATGAACTACAGTGTGCAAAGAGACAATGAGATAAAAAGATCTGAGCTTAATTATTCTACATTTTATTTTAAGAGTTTAGGAGCAACATAAACAGATATTTGGGTGTATATGACCTCTACGAGGACACGTCTCATGCTTATGTTTTCCTCCAATGTCAACAGAAGAAATAAAGCTCACCTGTGATGAAAGAGCTCACCGAGGGGATTCAGGTAAAAACGCTTTGATCTGTCTTCGCCTGTTCAGTCGGCGCAGATGAAAGGCGATTTCAAGACGCATCTGTTTGGACAAGAGCCTGCAACCGAGCATGTAAGCAAGGTGAATCTGACAACAGGTGAATGTTGAATTTGTACTCTGTCTCTCCTCCTCCTCCTCCTCTGCTCTGATACAACTCTGACAAAGTATTAAAAGAAAAAAAATAATTCTGCTTCTAACAGAAAGCTCTTCCCAAATTCGCTCTCGCCTCTCCTGCTGTGGAAAGAGGCGTTTCATCGTCTGGCAGTGCTGACATGATGAGCCGTAACATCACCTGAGGCTACCGTCAGCCTCGATGTGGATCAGCTGCCAGCAGAGAGCGGAGGTGGGCTGCGTCGCCCGCACACCTGTAAGGGAGCCGCCGCGCCAGCAGGGGGCGCCGCAAGTCAAGGTGTCTCCTGCTCGCCAGTCGAGTCACAGTTTCCTCCAGTTGGCAGAGCGCCATATTTATATCAGGGACAAGTTATTCTGAGCTAATTGGCACCTGATGTTCGCTTAATGAAGACAGAGACAGACAGGAGGGGAGGCCCTGAGAGAGAGAGAGAGAGAGAGAGAGACAAATCTCCTGACATTACGGAGAAATTAAACCGCCGCCCGGTAATTAAGACGCAAACATTTACACAGAAACACGCTCGACCACATGCGTCATGCGTGTACAGATACAGATACAGACACACACACACAGACATGCAAACACACACAGGAACCGCTAATGAGCTCAACAAGATGCTCCGATCACAACATCATCAAGCAAATTAACGGAAAAATCTGCCATCAGAAATGCCTGAGGGTTTTTTTCATTCTTTGGTGACTGTTTTTGGTGTTTTTGTTGGACTTTTTGCATAAATCAAACTTTCATGCCTTCATTTGTGTGTAATGTGCAAAAAAATCTTGTTAATAATGAAACCTTTGAAAATTAAGTCAGTTTCAGTCAGTCGCTCTCTGTTTTCACTCCACTTACTGCAGCGCCATGATAGCAAAATAAACAGATTTTTATGTGATTTAATTTTGAGAAATTGTTCAAAAATGACGCTGAAATAACGACATCATGATGCCGGTTTGTGAAAATACTGAATTTATGTTTTATCAGGTCTGTCTGCAAAATAACAATGAGACAACTTTTAAAATGTTTGTTTTCTGAATGGAGTTTGGTTCGATCACAGATGCACTAACACCGTAGATGCTCCATCAGCATTCAGAATAACATCATCTAAACTGTATAAATATAAAATATCATAGAGCTAACTAACTAGTTTAGCAAAGATCATGTTTAATAGGATTAAGATAACTTCATGTAGCTTAAAAAATGTTTCAAAGGTTATTTCAAATCATTAAGATGCTCATTAATGGACGTCTTAATTTTTACAAACCACATAGAAATTCAACAGTTGAACGTTTTTTTGTATTTTGTGGTGATCCAGTTCATTAAAACCACTCCATAAATAAACATTAATAAACACCAAAGTGTAAACTGAAGCTGTGATTCAAAATCTAATAAAGTTTTCATGTTCAGTCCACAGTTGAAAGTTACTTTAAGTGATTTCTGCTCAGTCTCCTCAGTTTCACCTCTTCTGAACAACAGGAAACAACGTGTGCTGATGTACGTTACTTTGTCACTTTGCAAAAAAGCAAAAAATGGTGAATTTGACCTGTACAGAACTTTTTTCTTTTGAAATATTTACAGACGACTTACATCCATTTAATTTCAGCTGTTTCGTAATTGTTGATTTGTGAATTATTAGAAGTTTCCTGTGATTAAATTTTCTTATCATCAACCTGTTCTTTTTACTTTTACTCTCTCTGTTAGTTTAAAGTCCCACAAACTGCCTCCAGTAAAAACTTGGGTATTGGACGCATGTTTTACAGAAGAGCTCCTGCATGAACGAATTTATGAATGCAGTTTCACTTTCACTTTCAAAATATGTCTGTACATATGATGTGGTTGCAAAATGACTCGTAAATCAAGTAGAGCATTCACACTGTTGAACATTACGCTCGATGTATTCAAGTTACTCTGACTGTAACTGATCCCGTCTGATAACTCCACCACAGAGCTGAGCAGAACAAACTCTGCTGATAATAATATCACAATAACGGAGATCTGCTGTGTCTGCAGCAGAATATATCAATGTGTGTGTGTGTGTGTCCAAACAGGCCTCTGTGTTTCCGTCCTACAGTGTGAATAAGCCGCCTTAACTGACTCTGTGGTTCATTAGTATAAAGCTTTATGAAAAGAGCTTCATTAAAATTGCATCCAGCATCTCAGTGCCTGTAATGAAAGTTAGTGTCAAAACGTCTCCGTTAACCAAACTCAGCCATCTGGTCGAATCCTGGACTAAGATGTTCACAGATTAACACCTTCTGAGTTTGCAGGATGAAGACAGCATCGCTCAGAAACTTGTGCTCACTTTTATTTTGTCCTCTAAATGCATCTGAATCTCTCCTCTGGTTATTTAAAAACTCACACACTGAAAGAAATGATCAGGTTTGGTTTGGTTTTATCGACTTGTTCTGACTTTCACAGATGTTTGTTCAGATTACAGATAACACGTCCTCCTTTTCAAAATAAAAATGATAAAGTTACACGGTACAGAAGCAGAGAAGTTCAACACAATGATCCTGTTATTGCCAGAAAAACAGATCTGATATCTTGAGATAACGACATAATTAAGTTGTGATCTCAGCATTAAAAATAAACCTGAAAGATTAAATGTCACCACAGTTATCTGTATTTTTCTAAAGGCGACACATTTAAGAAAAAAACCTTCATTAATTTCTTCACCTGCTCTTTCTCTTCGCGTCCTTTGGAGCCTCTTTGATTTCAGGGCCGGTGGATTCTCCTAAAATGTTTTGCCTTTTAAAGAGAAAAATCACTTTAACGTCCAGCGCCTGTGATGATGGTCTGTGTGTGTTCATTAGTTCAGGGGTCTGAGTGGTAGCAGTCACTCCGGGTCCATCATCACCGATCCTCGCTCCTTCTCTTTCCTGCTCTAATTGCCCGAATAGTCGTGCTGCTGCCGCCCATTAGTATAATATCCATTAGTCTGCCTTTCCTTTCCCCAGACCACCACTCCCTGCCTTTACTACACCTCTGAGACACACACACACTTATAGGCATAGACATGTGCACAGGCAACCAACATGGCGTCCATTGTCACGTTTTTTCTTTTTAATTAATCACCAATCAGCTTCTCTTTTAATTCCTTCAGCAGAGTCTTGATCGTCTTCACACGTACAAACGAGACGCCGAGCTTCCTGCGATTCTTCGTCAAGTTCCTCTGCAAGTCTCCGGGTAAGAGCCGATCTCTCTGCCAGCATGCTTTTATGAGAGCAGAAATGGAAAATGGGAAAATTATTTATCTCACCGACCCCGTCTTAAAACCTTTCCTTTTACTTCCTGACGGGATCGCTCTCCGGAGCTTTCCAAAATAAGATCTGTTGTGCAGAGTAGGAAAATTGGAGCTGGAAAAGAAGCCAAACAGATTCAGACAAAAAAGAAAAAACAAAAAACTTTCTCCAAAGTCTTCAGTTTCACAAATTTACTGATAACAATCTGATATTTTAACAAGGTTGGAAAACATTTATAGTGTCAGCAAATATAAAAGGAAAATACTTTAAAATCATATCACACTGTCGATGACACTGACCCCTCCTCTCTCACTTTAAGTGCCATTTATTAAAAGACAAACAATGCATCTGCACCCTAAACTTACAAAAGCCAGAACACATTTTAATTTAGACCATTTAGATCAAATATGAATGAAGATTCAGCAGATTTGTTCAGAAACTGATTTTAATGGACATCTGAGGTGAAATAATTAAGTTTATCTGCATATTTTGCTTGTTTCAAAATTGGGAGACACTGTTGGAGGCTCAGGAGCATCGAGAATTCACAACATGCATCTTTGAAAACTTTCTGAACGACGGACTCGGTGCTGAGCAGAATTATCCTGTACAGAAGGATCCTGTTCATTGGAGGAGTCCTTCGATGAGCATCATTTTCTCAAAATTCAAAGAAGAGCAGGACAGGAATGAGGGACTTCTGATGATGATGATGAGGAAGAATCAGGACGATGAGAAGTGAGGAAGTTTAGGGGAATAACTGCAGCATCATTATTCAAACATCCTCCTGAGTGTGTGTGTGTGTGTGTGTGATGTTGGGATAGAAAGTGTCACTGGGACATTTTTAAATTTTCATTCAGTGCTGTGTGTCTTTTACTTGTTGCTTTGGGACCGTTGAACCGGTGGAAGTGTGTGTGGATTACACAAAGTGAAAAAAAGAAAAAAAAAAGATTAAATATTAAAGTTGGACTCTTTTGACCGACCCGGGCCGACTCAGCAAACTGATCTGAGGGAGGTCGGGCCTTTAAAGGTCAAAGGTCAGGGAGGGAGCTGAGGGACTCGCTCACCCACCCTCGCGGTGATTCGCCTCAGAAAACTGAAGCTCAGTCGGAGTTTCGGCCGTCAGTTGTGGTAGGAGAGGTTGTAATCTTAAAAGGTGTCAATCACAGGAGATTAAGGGGGGGCACTCGAGCGGGGGTCTGCTGGGAGTGTTGGGCTGTTTGTGGGGGAGTGATGAGACGACAACGACCTGCCTCTCCTGAACCCGAGCTCGGTCTGAACAAACATACGAGCAGTCGGACAGAGTGCACTCCCCTCCAGCATGAAAGAAAGATGACAGCATGAAAGATGCATTGTACTGTTACACACTGCAAATACACACACACACACACACTCAGGAGTGATATGATGGCTTCAGTCAGCTGCTGAGAGAGGGAACAGAAAAGAGAAATAAAGGCTGAACTACCAGTGTACTCCTCATTCACTCGCAGAGGAACGATGGACTTTCTGCAGCTCACCTCAGAAATCCTTCAGGTAAGAGTCCAAGCTGACTGAATTCAAAACTCTTAAGATGTTATTGATTCGTTTATTGCATGTTGGCTGAGGATCTGATTAATCGGCGATTCTGATAAATCTGTTGTTGTCACCAAAAGTTGTTCTTTGAATTGAGAAAACACCTGAGCTTTGCAGGAGGGATTAAAAATGTTGATGTCAGTAATAAAAAAAATGATGGAAAATGAGGAAAAATGTGGTAATGCTTCATTTTAGTGGTACAAATGTTAAATAGGTGTTAAAAACCAAGTAATGTATTTGTAATTTCTTTGAAATTAGCCACAAATTTTCCATATTATATACCCCAAATTTACCAGAAATTACCATATTCTGCAATTTCCCAACAAGGAGGCGATAAACAGGTGCTCAGTTGTTTTACCAGAAAAGAAATCAAAATTTACTTTACTCCACCGTTTTCCACATGATGACCTAACGAGTGAATGAATAAATTTTATTTATTTGGCACTTTTCAGACACAAACACTCATTTCAGCTGCATTTTGTGTAATAAAGGTGCCATGTAAATAAATTTAATTCATTGAAGGTCACTGAAACGTAGTTGTCAAACAAAGTGTTAATATTATCTGGAGCTTATTTGCAAATGTTTACTTTTTATTTCTTTATTCATCCTCCCACCACCTGCTACACACGGGGATGACGAGAAAGACGAGAAAGACTTCTTCTCACTCAGATAACAAAAACATTTGAATACTCTGCGTTTAAACCTATTTAAAATATAAGCATGGTGACTGATTTATGTGCAGATAAAGTTCCTCAGAAACAACTTAAAGAGTCTTATCTTTAATGCAGTATTTACGTTTGCATGCCACCTGTCATGATGATAACATCTTCAGTGTTTGAAGCTGGATAAATCTGGAAAACAAACTGGAGTGTTTCATTTTCAGGAATCACACCAAAACATTTAAAGGGTGACTTCTGCTGTATTTTATCTGTCTTATTTACCAGGAAGCAGAACAAAAACACAAACAGACATTTGCACGAGTGACCGCTCACGTCCAGCTGACAAACACTGCAGCTCTTCCAGGGAACTTTAACATGGGTTCCTCTTTCTGGGCTCAGGCGGTGCCAGGTAACCCCTCCAGCTGCGACCACACCTTTACCATCCAGCCAAAAGCCATTATGACTCATTAAACTCATCTTGACACAGCATGTTTAACATCACTTAATGTAATATCAAAGCACCAATTACTGGTTATTCAGCACCCGTTATCACGCAAAGTGTTCATTTCTGTTTGGATTGTAAATTTTGAAGAACTTCCTTCTTTTCTGTCACCTGTCCTGAAAACTCCTCCTGTAACGGCAGTTCTTGTCTAAAATTAAAATCAGAATACAACAGAAGAGCTCATCCTCAAGCCATGCTTTGTGTTTTTCTCTCGCCTTATTTTTAAAAGTTGTGGCACAGTCATCACACGACTGATGCCTATCAGATGTCTGTCTGGTGGTTCTGCTATGCTGTTAGAGGGGAATTTTCTCAACGAGGTTTGGGTCCACTGAAAGGGAAGCTTCACTGCAAATCAATCCAAAGTTGCTGTTAGTGATCACCTTTTATCCCCTGATGAAACATTTCTGTCCTGATGAGGGTGAAAATGATGTGAATCAGATGCTGTGGCCTTCATAGTCATAATCAGCACATCTGAACCCAGCTGAACAGCTGTGGGAGGTTTTGGAGCGGACGTGTTAGACAGCGCTCTGCACCTCCATCATCAAACACCACATGAGGGAATATCTTTGGAAGAATGTGTTCATCCCTCCAGGAGAGTTCACACACTTCAATGAAGCTGCTCTGGAGGAGGACCAACACCTCACTGACACTTTATCAGGGTTTTACTTTAATTTGTTCCTGCAGATGTTGAACAGAAGAGGCCCGAGGACAGAGCCTTGGGGAACTCCTCATCTCTACCTCTGTAGGCTCAGATGTGAATTACAGATCAACACAAAGTGATCCCTTGAGCACTGGAGCTGCTCTGGAGGCAGCAGGTGGACCAACACTGTAATAAAACACTTTATACTTGATGGTTTTTACTTTAATTTGTCACCTGTCTTCTATTCACAGTGAAAACTGGAACGTGTCGGTCGAGTTTCGTCAGATGTTGGATGATGTAGAAAAGAAACCTTCACACACCTGTTAAATCAAATATGTAATTTTCTTTTAAACTTTTTTCTAAGAGTTGCTCTTGCCCTGTTAGCATGTTTTGGTGTTGACTTGGCCTCAAGGTGAATCTCAGTAAAAGTTAAGATTCACGCCATGATTTCATACAGTCAGGAGTAATCTGACCCTGCAGCACGAGTGAGCAATCGAAGATGAGAGAAAAGTCCTTTCAGCCTAATCCGAGCACTGGAATGTGCTTTTTCATGGAAGAATGATTGTGAAGACACGGCATAAATACTTTCAGGACTACAATCCCTCATTACCCAGATTAGCCTCCTTCCTCGTGGCCTCGGGGCTCGACTCTGCTCATCATCCACCTGCTGCTGGCTGGCGAGACAAAAAGGGGTTGTCTGAGAGGGGTTTTTATAAAACAGCTTGTTTATCAGGTAACAGTTGCAACACGACCCACCTGTTCTTCATTTTAAAGCATAAAGGAGAAGCACTCTGTTATCATCTATTAACTGTCTCAGAGCTGTCTTTTAATCTCAAGAGGTCCTTTTAAGCACACACCTTAGGCTTTCTATCCATTTTTCTGAATGCCTCTTATTAGCTCTGAATATGGTGGTGATAACGATGTTTTTGTTACACTGCATTCATCTAACTGACAATAAGTGTTTCAGATAAGTGATAGAATTTAAATGTTACTCATGTTTTTATAGAATTTGCATAACGCAGAAAAAAACTCCTCTACAGCCGCATTTCTTGTGCTTTGCAGTCGGTGTGTGAAGCTAATCTCGTCTGATCATCTCACATCGGGCAGCGAAAAACAGAACCGATGCCGAAACCTGTCAGGCAGGTGAACGTTTGATGTTAATGCTGTAAAAAACAAGGAGACAAAAAACTGGAGATCGCAGCTCGAGCAAGTACAGTAATGATGGAACAAACTAAGGAAACAGATACACAACCAATTACAGAAAATAAAAGAATAATGTGATTTATTTGTATTTGTGACTATAGAAAACCTTTTTAATGTGGAAGATTAAACATTTATATTAAAGGTAAAACATCACTAGTGTTTATTTCTTAAATGTCCTTCAAATCTCTTCTATTATAGCTCAACGAAACATCTTGTAATCTTTGGGCTGAATTTTCTGCGCAGTGAGAAGGTAAAGAGGTAAAAAGGTGTGTGTGTTTGTTATCTTGGTCCTGTAAAGTTGAAATGACACTTCTTTACTACAGTTTGGTCAAACGTGCTGATGATGTTTCTGATGATTCAAGGATTCAAGGATTCAAGGATTTTTTTATTGTCATTCCAACACAAGTCAAACATGGGATGGAAGCGAGATTAAGCTACCCTGGTCCCGGTGCAAGCCCAAAATAGAATAAGTATAAAAGATTAAAAAAAGTATAATATTACAAAATAAAATAAACAAGATAGAAAAGCAAAAATGAGGTAGTGCAAAATAAAACAGAATAAATAGGATTTAACTGTAGTGCAAAAAAAGCAACTGCATTCTGTGCAGGTGTTGCAGTGTGCAGATGTGTATTGTCTTTGGGTGGCTGTCAGAAGAGGGAGGGAAGTGGTGTGGTGGGGCCAGCAGGGGCTACAGGGAGTCCTCCAGAGTTCAACAGTCTCACAGCTTCCAGGAAGAAGCTGTTCCTCAGTCTGGTGGTCCTGCTCTTAATGCTCCGCAGCCTCCTGCCTGAGGGGAGGGGGACAAACAGTGCATGTGCGGTGTGAGTGGGGTCCTTCATGATGCAGGAGGCCCGTTTCCTGCATCTGGAGGTGTAGATGTCCGTGGTGGTGGGTAGACTGCATCCCACAGTCCTCTGTGCAGCCTTCACCACCCTCTGCAGAGCCTTCTTCTCTGCTGCCGAGCAGCTGCCATGCCACACGATGATGCAGGAGGACAGGACGCTCTCCACCACACATCTGTAGAAAGGAGGTCAGGACTGAGCTCCCCAGCCCGGCGCGCCTCAGCCTCCTGAGGAAGTAGAGACGCTGATGTGCCTTCCTAATGAGACAGGAAGTGTTCTTGCTCCAGGTGAGGTCGTCAGAGATGTGTACGCCCAGGTACCTGAAGCTGGAGACCACTTCCACCGCAGTCCCTCCGATGTACAGGGGAGAGGGGAGGTGTCTGCCCCTTCTGAAGTCCACGATCATCTCCTTGGTCTTCTTCACGTTGATGCAGAGGTTGTTTTGTCTGCACCAACCCTCCAGGTGTTCCACCTCCTGCCTGTAGTCGGACTCGTCGTGCATTGTTAGCGATCCGTCCCACCACAGCTGTGTCATCCGCTGAACTTCACGATCAGACAGCTCGGATGTATCGCTGAGCAGTCGTGTCGTGTGTGAGCAGGGTGAACAGGAGGGGGCTCAGCACACAGCCCTGGGGGGAGCCGGTGCTGAGGCTGATGGAGGAGGAGGAGACGTCGTGGATCCTCACAGACTGCGGTCTGTCTGTCAGAAAGTCCAGGACCCAGTTACACAGGGTGGAGCTCAGTCCGAAAAGTGTTGTGAGTTTCTGGACCAGGGTCTGCGGTATAATTGTATTGAACGCATGCTGAGGTGAAATCCACAAAGAGCAGGCGGACATAAGAGTCTTTGTTCTCTAAGTGGGTGAGGGCTGTGTGGACCACAGAAGAAATGGCGTCCTCTGTGGATCTGTTCTTCCTATATGCATACTGGTGCGGGTCCACAGTGACGTCGACGCAGTCCTTGATGTGGGCCATGACCAGTCTCTCGAAGCACTTCATGACTATCGGGGTGAGGGCTACCGGCCGATAGTCATTCAGGCCTGTCACTGTGGACGTTTTGGGGATGAGGATGATTGTGGCAGTCTTCAGGCAGGTGGGGACCGCCGCCTGTTGGAGAGAGGTGTTGAAGATGTCCGTCAGCACCTCGGTGAGCTGGTATGCACAGCCCTTGAGCACCCGCCCGGAGATGTTATCGGGACCAGCAGCTTTGCGTGGATTAATCCTCTGGAGGGTCCTCCTCACCTCTGCTGCGGTCACCACTGAGGGGCTCTTCTCCTGGTGGAGGGATGAATCTGGTGCTGGGGGAGGTGTTTGGATCGTCAAAGCGGGCGTAGAAGTTGTTGAGCGATGCAAGCTTAAGTACATTTTTTCAACAATGCTGAAAAGGGCGTCTGATCAGATTGTCCATGTATGAATAAATGATTTTACTCAGAGAGATGTTTTGCCGATGATCTCTGAAGGATGAACATGTGAGCAACAGGCTTTCATTAGTGGACTCGCAGCAGGTGAAATCTAGGTGAAGCCTGATGGCAAAGTGAAGAAATGAAGGAGTAAATGAAAGACAAAGTGTAGAAACACACTTAAATATGATTTATATATTTATAAATGAACATGAATGTGTGACAGTGACCTGAATCCTGCTCGAAAGATGATCAGATTGTTCAGATTATTAATAATAAATATGACGTGGGCCTCATTTACTTTATAATGGTGATAAATAAATGTGAACACAGCCCCACTGAGTCTCTCTTTTCTTCTTTGTAATCACTCTCTGTCTCGCTGTCTGTGTGCAATCAATAAAAGCAAAGCTAAAAACCAAATGATGAACTTCCAAATGACCAACTAAGTGGTGTAAATTGATTGTTTGCCCGGCTCTGCCACTGTGTATGTAAATGTGTGTGTGTGTGTGTTCATGCCTTTGAGTGTGTGTGTGCCCCACAGGGAGTGTGTGCTCTGTGATCCAGGTAATGCAGAGCAGAGAGCGAACAGGAGAACAAACGAGAGGCGACCGCCCGCCATCCATCTTCCCTCTCTCTCTCTCTCTCTCTCTCTCTCTCTCTTTCACTCGACCTCGGTCATCCCGTCTTCATTTATTGATCTATGGGATGGGACGACGCCGTGTTGTGTTTGCAGGCCTGGTCTTGACAACCTGGTGACAAGACTCCACAGGGGACACGAGAGAAAAAAAAGAAACAGCCCCACAGCGAGTATGAGATAAATGCTGATCCTCACAGCAGCAGTTTATGAGGGTGAAAGAAAATTTTATTTAATCATTTTATTTTGAAGGCAAAGCAAATCTGTGCTTTTGCATTGACCTGAACTTTGGCATTTATTATTTATTTCAAAATGCTTTATAGTTTCCACAGCATAGGACACGCTCAGATTCACATTCAGTGATGTTGTGTGTGCAGAATGGAGGAAGTTCAGGTTGTTTATTTGTTATGTGCACAACAGTCACAGCGAAGGAGTCGTTGGCGATGCAAAGCTTTGTGCCCTAGCTCCTTCCAACAATGTTCATGCAATATGTATGAGAGGGAAAATCATACAAGTTAAAAAAAAAAAAAAAGAGAGAATTTGAGACATGAAGTTAAAAGAAACCACATGATAAAATCGTCAAATATGCAATCAGGATGGCAAAATTGTAGGAAGATTGCAAACATATATGAAGAGTATTGATCCGGGAGGGTAAACTTCACATTACATACAATTTAAAATGACAAATATCAACAAACTCTGTCGGCTCAGTCTTTAAATCTACATCATCTTTACTAACTCGAGTTTCATTTTCATTCGCCCTCCATGTTTTCACCTTTTCATATTATTTTTCTGGTCATATTTGGATCATTAAAGTCTGTCCTCCAGCAGCGGGGTCCTGTCTCATTTAGTGTCCTCGGGCCACAGTTTGAGAAACCCCGCTTCAGTCATTCCACACAATGATAAATCGCTGGCTTCATCTGCAAGGCACGGCCATGACGGATCATTTGAATCAGTGCACTGTTACTAATTATCGGTGTAATGGCTAACCCCTCTGAATGTCAACACCCATAATCACATGCTGCTTTTGAGGGGAATGCCGATAGGGAAGCTACATACTAAAATGTCGGGGCAGATTGCATGCGACCACTATTGACTGACCGATGGGGAAACGTCTGCAGTGATTGTGAGCTAAGGCCTCTGAAACGTCTGCGAGATGGGATGAATAATGGGTTTGTAGTTTGAATCCAATCAGCCAAAAACAAAACAGAAAAGTTTTCTTTTTGTTCTTTTACATCGACCAAATGATCATTATCACACATCAAGATTATGTCTGTAAGACTCTTGAACTACAGGATTATTAGCCCAGATAATCCGTAATAATAATAATAATCGAATCAGACCCAGTTTGCCCTTTTATCCTCTAGTATGGGGCGAACATTAGCCGAGCAACAGAAAAATCAAACGAACTTGACTTCACCTGATTTGTGATGGAAGTTTCATCTAAAACTGGGCATCACTGCAGCACAACGAGAAGTTAAACCGCTGGAGGTCGACAAAAACAAAACGTTAAAATGTGCTGCATTAGCGCTGATTTTCCTGACGGCATTAGCACAAATAAAGCTTCCTCTGTTGTCAGATACTTTAAATCAACTACAAAATGAAAAAAACTGATGAACTGAAGAAATAAACATATTTTAGCACTTTGTGTACAATATAATTACACAAGCTAATTTCTATAGACATGCTAATGCTTGGGAGGGTATTTAGATTCACTTTGAAAATATTTAATCCCACATTTGTTTTGTCTGCAGTGGGATTAAGTGGCGCTATCAGTCAAACAGTTTAAGAGTTAAGAGTTAATCGAGCGTCCCACGTTGTTTCAGATGACTCCTGTGGGGTAAACGGCTGCGATGCCTCAGCTGGGCTGTCGTTTTACGGACGGCGACAGACCCCGAGCAGAGGCCGTCGGGTCAATAGTGATAATAGCAGCATGTGGAAAGGTTCGTCTGAGAGGACAGAGACAGATGTGGCTGCTGTTATAGATCCACGCTGCATTATCTGCCAGACCTCGGGCCAAACGACGGCCACTCAGGACACAATAGGAAGTACAAGTACACACACACACACACACACACAGAGGACATTTATTTTGGAGTAATTATTGATTTCCTCTGAGGTTAAAACATTACAGACATTACAGGTACAGTATTAAGTAATTAGTAAGAGGATGAGATGGGGTTGAAGGAAAACTGTTAGGTGAAACATATATCGTGTCTTTACAATAATACATCCTCTGACTGTTGTTTAAACACCACACACACACGCTTTCAGATTTTTGAATCTCCCGCCGGTCATCAGATACACCTGAAGTGACAAACACGCCCGGAAACAAAAGTCCGACCCGCTGACAAAGATCAGCGCCACGCGACACACAAAGTCAGCGTGACACCAGAGCAGTGTGTCGGTTTGAGCCTCTTGTTCTCCAAAACAATGAACGACATGAAGATGAAAGGATATTTTTTAAACAACCCAGCCACGCCTGGAAGGAAAAGTAAAATCTGTTGCTCAGATTCAAAGAGATGAAGTGATTTGATGGACAGACGTTAAAGGAAAAACTGAAGGAGAAGAGTTTGAAGAAACTTTGAACAAATGAAAAATACACCAACATTACTGCTGTTTCTTTTGGGGATGATTGAAGAGAGATTCAAGATTCAAGATTTTATTATTATGTGCAATTATCACATGGAGAAGTCGCTGAAAATGAAACTCCCTTGAAACAAACTCCCTTAAACAATGCTCAAAAATATTTGGAAAAAAAAAACGCACGTGCAAAAAGAAAAAAAGATATAGAACTAAAATATACAATGAACTTAGTAATGTAATAGTAGTAATAAATGCTGTGCAGATGTTTCATCAGTAACTGATTACTTTAAAGTGCAGGAAGTAATCAGAGAAGTACAGATAGATGTGTTTCATAGTTTATTATTTGATTAAAACATGCACTGTTGGATTTTTAAGCATCAGAGTAGTTTTAATAAAAACTTTGATTAAATTCAGTCTTAAACTGTTTTTTCTATCTGACTCTTGTTTCTTTTGCTGAATATGTTTGGTCAACGTTTTACAAAAGTTGTAAGGAGGTTTTTGGTTTTATAACCTGAGTTTCCTCAATGTTAAGATGAAAGAACATCAAAGTTTTGGTTAAACATCTTGTCTTCAAATCACATTAAACTTTTTAAATCTTTAACCAAGACAGTGATTCTCTAACCCTAATCTATATTAGCATACAGTATGTTCTTTAGTAATATTTCCTCATTATGTTAATAAGAATTGAGGTCACATATCATTTATCTCACAGTGTATTCGCCGTCGTATAATAACACAGTTTGAACATGAATCTTTCCTTTAATTCAACCATGTGAGGTGAGTTTTATCGGCTCAGTAAACCTCACGTCTTTGTTGCAGCAAAAAGGTAAAAAGTTTTTCCTGACACTCAGATATCTTCTGCCTCCCTCAGCACCCAAAGGAAACTCATGAAAAAGCCAACATGAGAAAAATCTGCAAACAGAAAGCTGCGTTTGGTGGAGACTTTCAAGTGTTCAGCACAACATTTTAATCGATGCGTTGTGTTGTTTCCTGTCACAATGGGGGCTTAAATTCACGTCACCGTCATCTGAAAGCCTTTGACTGGACTCATTTGAACAGATGATGAGTGAAACCAAAATTATTCCTCCAATTATACAAAGACTAATAAAGATGGAAACTTTTTATTTGTGTGTGCGTAGTGTGTAAAGTGTGTGTGTGTGTGCGTGAGTGTGTGTGTGTGTGCAGTGAAGCCAGCTCTGAGCGGTCCCGACATGAACGTATGGTAACATGGCCTGACCTCCGGCGCTGTAACACTTTTGTAGATCGGCGCGCATTGGCCTGCAGGTCCTTTTGTTCCCCGACCATACACCACAGCGGGGACTGAGCCGCCGGGGTCAAAGGTCGACTTGGTCTCTTTAAAAAAGGAGACCTTGTTTTCCAGATGACTGCCAATTAAAGACCCCCCTCCTTTTTATTTCCTGCTCAGCTGACTGGACAGAGATTTACTGACAGAAAAATGTTTTTTTCACAGTCAGGATGGAACGACGATGAATTAGTTATAATAACTGATAATTATTAATCAATATAGTTAATTATAATTACTGACATGGAAAAGAGAAAAGTAAAATACATATGAATGATTGAGTACGATGGTCATTTAAATGATTTATCTGAGAAATGATTAAGCTTTTTTAACAGTAAAACGGAAAATAGACTAAATTATCAATACATTTTAAAATCTTTTAAGTGGACTGATAATGTGATTTTTATTTACTGATCTATCTTTCACTGCAAAATGCATGGGGGGGATTTAATGTTAGTTGGGGAATGACAACAATTACAAGATGTGCCTTGAAACTGCTTTAGCATACAACCCATACAACCTACATATTGAACACATAACTGTTCATAAGATGCCGTGTGTGTTGACAAAGGCTTTGTAAGGAGGAAGAATCAGTTTGTGTGTCCATGAGGCCATTTTTACTGATTTTAAACCTACATGAAAAACAAATATTTTAATAGCAGCTGCATGAAGAAGCTGGTGAGGGAAAAATGGTGAGAAAACTTCCATGAATTTATAATTATGTGATGATTATGTGACCTTATGTGATCTAAGTGACAACAAAAGAGTCTTCTGCTCCGTGAGGCTGAACTCAGCTCAGTGTTTTAATGTCAGCGTGCTCACAACGACAGTGCTAACATGTCAAAGTTAAAAGTTAAGTTAAGTTAGAAGTGGTGCTAAAGGGAAAAAACAAAAAAGGAGACCGAACTGATAACTGACTCATAAATGCACAAAATATAGTGGCAATCTTTGTGATAGCAACACGGTGGACGAACCAACAAACATCACCATGTGCTGCTGACATGTTTAAAGATATTATGAGGAAGTTTTTCATTTTAAATAAAGTCCGTTAAGTCACAATTTATCACCGAATGAGTTAACACAATGGTGACTGACTGCAGGATTCGCAGTGTTACGACCCGGGTTTCCTGGAAAAAAACAAGCAGCACAGTTCAACTTTTTGCCCGCTATTAAAGCTGCTGTTTTTTCTGATCTCTGCTGCTTACTGTGGACGACGAAACAAAAGTGAGGTCCAAAAAAACACACCTGAAATGACTGATTATCGTCAAAGCTGCCCTGAAAGACGACAAAATGAAAATCTGATGTTGTGCCTGCAGGAAGGGCTGAGGGGGAGGAGAGGAAGGTTTATATGACAGCGTCTATAAAACGAGTCATCATCATCATCATCCTCCTTCCTCACCCCTCAGGCGCTCTGTAACATGGTCCTCCCATCGTCTCTCTCTCCATTAATCCCCCACGCTGACCTCTGAGCTTCGTCTGGTTACTGTTTAATCTGGTGTCTCTTTGGTGGAGTTCAAATGTTCAGTTCAAATGTATTAAATGTGTCATCAGGCGTCATGTAAATCATTTTTATATAGAATTTTATATTTTTAATTTACTTAAATAAGAGAAGCTGCAGTTATCGCCATCAACTGTGAGCCATGGAGCACATTTATTCTTCATACTACATTACATTATTCACACATAAATAATGATGAACAGACATTATCCATCAATTCATTTAAAAAAGTGCTTTAAAAAGTGCTTTTTATTGATTAAGAAAATACAAAACAATCATTAAGGGCAAAAACAAACACGTAATTTTAACAGAAAATGGCAAACTCAAGGTTATAAATCAAACAGTTTAAATTTTCCCATTAAATTGTGTTATTTAAACCATAAAATCTTGATGAAATAATTATGGGTAGAAGTTGCATGTGATGCAATAAAATAAAACGAGCCAAGTCATTTTATTTTTATTTATAAAGTCCAATATCACAAATCACAGTTCTCCTTAAGAGGACTTTACAATCAGTACGACGTCCTGTGTGCTTAAAAAGCCTCGACTCAGAGAGGAAAAACTCCCAAAACACACAAAATGTAAATAAAATGGAGGAAAGGGTGAGATAGTTGCTGCGTCTCAGTCCGGTTTCTCTAACGGCGAGGACGGCGTTGTGGCCTGTTGAATGTGAGAATGTGTAATGAACAAGAGGCATTCATTATAGATCACACACATCATTTATTCATCCGTCTGCTCTGTCTGTCTGTCTGTAAACACGCCTGTGATCCACAGCGTGTGTGTGTGTGTGTGTGTTGGTATGTGATTGTGTGGTTGCTTTGATGGTTAATGTATTTCTGAGTGTCTTCACTGGGTCACCTGTACGTGTTTGTCAAAGGTTTTCTTCTTTCTCTTATTTCTATTAAAGCAATTTGTTTTCTTCAAATCCAGAAAAATATTCACCCTTTTTTTATTTGTATCTTTATTGATTACCATAACTGATTAACAGTCGACGAACAAACAGTAGTTTAAGAGCAGGTTTTTGATATTTAACATTTTCAGTCGGCAGGTCGGTCTCTAACTTTCTGAGCTCTTTTTTCTTTCGGCGCTCGTCTCTCTCGTCTTAATGGCCTCTGAAACGCTGATATCAACAAAACGCATTAATGCTCCTGTGAGTGAGACAGCTTGATGAGCGCCGAGTGCCGATGATGTATGGATCAAAATCCGAGGGAGTCTCTCTCTCTCTCTCTCTCCAGGACGGTAATTTGTTGTGTTTTGACATGTCCAGATATCGACACGGTGCATTATGGCTGTCATTATGAACGTCATTTCAGCTTTTCTGCAGCTGAAAAACAAAACAAAAATGATAAATAACGACAGTTGACCAAATATAAAGAATAAAAAATGATATTTTGCAGAATGTGGGGACATTTCCAAGCTTCATAAGCATGTATAGATGACATTAATTTACCGTTACTGTCCTTTGAGCTGCAAGATTGTCCCTCTATGCACAGATCATCTCATTTTCATGACGCATCTGTGGGGCAGAACCATGCAGGAAGTCAGATATCAGCTCAACATGAGACTCCTTTAACTTTATTTGATCCAAAGAGAGGAAACGAGTCAAAATCACACAGTTTGGTGAACCATGCACGTGTGATTTTTCTAGTTAATAACAATCTGTCACTCCTTCCACTTCTGTTCACATCAGACGAGAAGTGTAATCCACACACTCGCTGCAGTATATATAAATATATATAATCTGTATAAATATATATATTATATTTATACAGATTATATTCTCGATAAGCGTTTGCCCATTTTTAAAAACTACAGCTCCTCCTGAACATTCACGGATGTTGTTGTGATGGTTTTTTACATGACTAATTAATAAAAAGTGAAATTATCATTGTTCTTTTGCTTATTTCTGTTGGAAATGAACTTGTTGAACCGGCTAACAGCGCGGCGTTATGATAAAGAACCGAAGGAGCTTAAAGCTCAGAGAAGCAGGCAACTAAACGCATTTGTCGGCGGGTGAATGACGGGACTCGAAGAGCGGCAAGTGCGGATGTTATCTACTTGAGGTTGGGTCAGAGGCTCGGAGATGGGATGGTAATTTGCTGTGTTTTGACATGTCAGATATCAATATGGTGCATTATGCTCCTGCACTTCATTTCATCCACACACACGAGGGAATAAGAGTTGAAAACTGCTTTGGTAGAAAACTGACGGTGACCTGAAGCTTTGAGAGAGCTGAGCAGAGAAGTCATTTAAATCTTTGTTTTTCTGTGGCTGAAATGAAAAAAGGTTTGATTAAGAATCTCAGGGGACATTTGTACATGTTTGTATGAAAGGAACGTCATTTATTCTTTGGAAATGTACTGTAGATCGATGGATTTAAAGACTTTGTTGTTCAAGATAAGAGAGATAAGATAAAACTGTATTAATCCCACCACGGGGAAATTCACTTCGTTAAAGCAGCTCGAAGATAGACAGGCAAATATGAGAATAAGTACAAAAAGTAAATATAAGATATAAAATATAGAAAGTAAAAATGACGTAATTACACTGTAAACATAAATACACTATAAACATCCTCCATATATACAAACTGTTTTTGCACTTGGTATAAGTAAAGTGATCAAAGGACTTTTTTTAATTCACAATTTACAGTTCAATACACAAAGTGAAAGAAACACCAAAATAATTAAACTAGTAAATTAAAAAATAGTTCTCCAACTTTGATGAAAGTGCAGAAATTAACCCAAATCTTACAAATCCATCCAAGATAGTTGTGCATCATATCCAAAAACCAGCAGACTTGCAGAGTTTATTTCAGACCCTCGTTTCACTTCGTCGTGCTAACCTCGTCTTCAGATGTCTCATTTGTTTTTCTGGCTTCAAAATCAAGCCTGGCACGAGCGAGGCGTTCGTGAACAGCAGCTGTCTGTATGTCAGCGTACAGTAACAGGATCGCTGATCCTCCGGCCATGTGCCATATGCTCTCCCACGGCTGCAGGTAAAGCTTAACCAGAAAGGCTGCAGAACATAGAGGAGGCTCTTATTTCCAAAGTCGCTGTGTGTACCAGGCAATCTGTTTGTGACCATAAAGATGGGAGTTAAATTGGAACGACCACTCTCTTTTTTTTAAAAGTAGTCACGACTCAGCTGATGATGCACCTTTCTTGGCGAGATAACGAGATTATCTTGTAGCTGAAACTTCAGTGGTTAAAATTTCTGCTTCAGTCAAATATCCTGCTCAAGTTTCTTTCATAATGAAGCTTTGCAACCGCAGATTTTAAATAAAAGACTCACAAAACCAACTTAGTTTGAAACCATCTTAAAAAAAACCCCACCAAATATGAAAAGTTCATGATGTGTTTTGTCATTTATTTTTTATATTTTCTTGTCTGAGTGGCATCAGTCTGTTATTTCTTAAAAACAGTGATGGATTTGTTGAATTATTTGCGATAAGAAGTTATTTCTTATATGACATTTTGCAGGTGTTTCTTCTGTGATGGTAAAACTCAAACCTGCAGTGAGGCATAAACGTTGGCGTGATTATATTTGTCTCTTAACTTCATTTATTCTGACAAAACAGGTGCATTTTAGTGCTTCTTTATCACAATGCAAATTTGACTCTACTTTCAAATACAGGTACAATATGTTTAATCAATAACAATCGAATAAAGCTAATAATTTAAATATCAGATCATCAGTTTGTCATGTCACAACAGTCAAGGATGGTTAAATGAAATGAAAAGACATTTATAAAAACTGAAAACATGAACGTGTAATATAATCCTTTACACCCGGACACTGAGAGGCAGTAAACCTGTCAAACAAACAATCAATACTTTCCCCTGTTCAATGATGAGCCCTCCATTATCGTCATCACAACCCTCATCACCATAACAACCCATCCAGGCTAATCAATCGGACTCCTTCCACAGATCTCCTCCTCACCATTGTCATCTACTCAATTAATAATTCAGACATTTGATTGGCAGAGGAGGATCAATTATCTCCTGGTTTTGTCCAGTTTTTTTTTTTTTTTCGTCTTTCTCTGGGAGCTCATTTTGATCGACAGGCCGCAGCTCGGCCGTCACGCCTGTCACCTCAGGGCACAAACCGAAGGCTCCGGCTGATCAGACGCCCTGCTACCGACCCGCCATCTCGCATTCATCGTAATTGTGAGTTCGCTTCTGTCGAGTCGGCGGGTGACAGAAGTTACATTCGTGAAATGAGAGCAACGATGATGATGCCCCCGCGGAGCGAGAGGCAACAACAACCCCTCCTCACTTCTTCATTCTGTAAAGTTGGATGAACTGATGGAGTTTCTTCAGTTCGTGTCAACTCTGGAGTCAACAAACACTTCAAAGTAAGGAAAAGTTCAGACTCCTCCACTCAAACTTCTCCTTCAGAGTAAAAGTCCTGTAAAGTTCACCATGAAATGAGGAGTTGATGGAGGAGATGCTTTTTAAATTTTAAAGGTTGAATGAAGCAAAAGGAGAAAAGAAATCAGGCTAGTTAGCACAACCTTTCCACTGGACTCGCAGCGATCGGAGGATTTGCTCGTGGGTACAAAGAAAATCCAGGCAAGTCTTGTTTGATGCACAAATTTGTGCGTTTAGCCTGTTTGAGGAGGTGCATCACTGTCCATATTTTAACCCTCCTGTGTTGGAGGAAGACCTCCACAAAAGAGGAAAAAATCAGGAACTCATCTCTCAGTTATCAGGTTGGCTTGCAAGCTTTATTTTTTTTTCTTAATTAATTGATACGATGCACAACCCAACCCAGGAAGTAGTACTAATGAGGGTGGATGTTGGATGAAAATGGACTCAAGTGTGACAGATTTCATGCAGGAGGTCAAACCTTATGTCCCATTATGCACCTGCAGTTAAGTTTGCATGTTTGTTGCTTAACTGTGATGTTTCCCCTTGATTTTAAACCATTTGGAGTCGTTTATGAATAATTTTGAATTTAAAAAATGTTCCTCACCTGAAATTTTTGTTAGCTTAACCGTGACCATGGTGGCTGTGCAGGTGCTGAAAACATCATTTTAAAATCATCAAATATCTGCCAGCAAGGTTTAATCTTCATCCCTCCTCCTCCTGATGGATATTTCTCTGTTTTGACTCGTCCATCGCAGGTTTCCCTCGCTTCCTCCCCTCTTCTTCTTCTTCTTCTTCTCTCTGTACCTTCCAACGAAGCTCATTAAATATTCACAGCTCCATTCTGAGCTAATTGTCCTCAACATGGCAGAGAGCAGAGGAATGAAATTAACCCATTAGCCAGGAACTGCTTTCATCAGAGCTAATGCGGGTGGCCCAGGAAGGTGTGTGTGTGTGTGTGTGTGTGTGTTCATACCACGTGCACACACACACACACACACACACACACAGCTTCATCACAGCGGACGTCATCATTCAGAGACATTGTGAATGTTTTTGTTTTATTTTGTTCTTTATTTCTTTGTGATTTTATTTCCTTTGTGTTGTTTCTTCCTTCTCTCACCAATTTCATTTCTATTATTTTACTACAACTGAGGAACTTTAAGTACATAGTTCATTTTTATGTGTGTGTACTTTTAATTCACATGCACGGCAGATTAAGCTTATTTTTAAATGAAGTGTTTTTTTCACGTGCATCAGAACTAACAGTGATCTTTTCACCAATTTTCACTGGGTTTAATGAAGAGTCAGCTTTATAAATATTTGGTAGTGCTCCATTTTAGTGGTCTGCAAAAGTGAAAATTACCAGGTAAATTTCCTTTTAATTCTTTAAAATTACCCCATTATTTAGCCCAGAGTTACTGAAAATGATCCTAACGTTATTTATATTCATGAATTTCCCAAAAAAGGGAATAAATAGCTACTCATTTCTTTTAACCATTACCAGGTAAGTAATATCAATTTAAAGCTTTACTCTGATGTTCCTTATAAATAAGCTACGTGATGAACTGAATGAGTGAATAAATGAATGAACGTTATTTATTTGGCACCTTTCACAAACAAAATTCATCTCAAAGTGAACTTTCCAAGTAAATTTACAAGAAATTAAATGAAGTTGCTGCTAATTTCAGCTGCATTTTGTGAGAGTAAATAAAGGGGTTATTTGGGGTTTTTTAAATCTGAATCTTCCTTCCTGCATCTTTCTTTCCATCCCTCCTCTCTCTCTCTCTCTCTCTCTCTCTCTCTCTCGGTCTCCAGGACCCCCCCTCCCCTCTCAGCTCAGGTCAATAGCTCTCTATTGAATGTATTGACAGGGTAAAGTGGTCCCACTTAACAGCACAGAGCTCCTCGATCTCATGATGATCTCCAGAGGCGACTGAGAACGAGGAGGCAGGGGGGAGGAAGAGAGAGGGAGAGGAAGGATGAAATAAACTTAAACTCAACTGAAAGGTTTGAAGGCCTGAAAACATTCACAGTCGGTGTTTCCACAGTTTTATGTAAAAATAATGACAGCAGACAGAGACTTTAGTGATGACTGAAGGGGGAGTGTTTCTGACTCTATACTTCATTCTTAGACTTCATGCTACACCTTCAACACTCGAACCGTTTATACCTGAAACCACCAACAGGTAAAATTTACCTGTGCGCCTTCGATTTTAAAAATGGAAATCGGAAAATGAAAAAGGACTTTTTCCAGTGACCTCTTCTGAAACGTTTGCTATGTCTCGATCATTAGACGGGCCCCCCAGGTCTGACTTCAGGAGAAAGTTAAAGGAGAACAGCCTGATCAACCGATGATCAAAGTTAATTCGACATAAACCGAGTGAAAACAAGCATTTACATTTCTTATATCGGGTAAAGATATAAATGTTGTTGTGTTTTTAATCTGGACTATATTTAAGATAAGATAAAATGACATAAATACACTATAAACATCCTCCATACATACAGATTAATATTTCCCTGGATAATAAATTGAAGATGATTTAAATAATTAGTGATTAAAGTGACGGATGCTGATGATAAATGTTGAATTAAAGAGTCCAACAGTGTTTCCTGCAACAACAGAGAGTGCACAGTTTTAGGTAAAGTCTTCAATATTTTATTAAAATGAAGTTATATACTTTTGAAAAGCAACTGTTGGCAGCTCAAGTGTTAATTCATAAAGAACATTTTCACTTCCAGTAACAATCGATGGAGCCAAAAGTCAGAAGCAAAGTTTAAATTTATTTCTGTGGCAAATTTCAATGACTTGACTCATGCAGGACTCAAAGATGCTGAGTTAACTTCATCTCTGTGGGACCAAACCACAACCTGTCGGCTAATTAAGACGCCGCCTCGTTTCTGCCTCATTAGCGATCGTTTCTCTTCCCCTCCCTCCTTTGTTTATTCTGTCTTTCTCCATCTCAGCTCCCCCCCCAAAAAACCCAAAAAACACCTCTTCCGTTTGTTTGTTTTCCTCGTTCCACTGCATCTGCTGTGTTGGAGAAATTAAATTTGATAAACGAGTCGATCTTTAAATATTAATTATGTATTAATTACATTCGCAAGGCAAAACAAACCTCGCTTAATGATTTATGAGGATCAGTCCCACTTTACTCCTGATTTCATTGTCCAATGAGATTCAGGAGAGAGGAGGGAAATGAAGGGCTGGCAAATTAAAACAATGAGACGACACTCAATGAGAGAGCGAGTGTGTGTGTGTGTGTGTGTGTGTGTTTGCATGCTTGTAACTGTGAGATGACGACAGTCAATGCCTTTCAGGAAGAAATTTAGACAGAAAAAATTAGAAGAAACAGACACAGAAAAGACGATGAGGTTAAATTTGTCGCCTCTTTCTGCTGATGTTTGACCTTTGACCTTTGTTATTGAGTTAGATCCACGTGGAGCTCTATGACCTTTGACCTTAACGTGACCTTGGGCTCTCCAGAATCCGAACAGATAAGTCAGTTTCTTTTATTTCTCCTCCTGTGTCCTCATTTTTTTCACATTCAAATATTCACATATTTTATATTTGACTGGTTCATTCAGAGTTTCTGTTTACATTTTTAAACACCTGAACAGGTGAGTTCAGGGTCTGTAAATGATGGACGACTGTTAGTAAAGATGATAAAACACAGAAAATGAGTATAAAAATTTAAGTAAAAGTTCTCGTTATTCCTCACCTGTCAGTTTTACACTATTGTATTATTGGATTTTTATTACAGATGCATTAACATGTTAGCAGGACTTTATTGTTGCTGCTTTATGTAATGTTTGGTAGTTTAATCTATAACAATGGATCATATTTTATACATTTCTGTATTTTATATTTCAGGTTTTTAAAATCTGTAAAATCATTTTGGCTGTGAAACAAATGTAGTTGAGCAAAAAGTAAAATATTGGTCCCTGAATGAAGCGTAAAAGTACAGATGTGTTGTCTTTCTTGTTTCTCTCTCTTCTGTTTTTTTGTTGAATATATTTAAATGAAAGCTGCTCGTATATTTTTTTGTATTAAGTTTTACATTCAGTGTGATCTGTGCTGAGGTACAAATACTCCCCTAAACTATCCATATTTATGTAGATTTATATACATATAACATCTATATTTACTGTATTTACATAAACACACACATGTGAACTGATGCTCATTTACACACTTTCTCACACAAGTGGGACACAAGTCTCTCTCTCTCTCTTTAACACACACTTATCACCTGTTCCCCGATAGCTTGCTGTCTCTGGGGCAACCTCCCACCTCTTCACCACTTACACACATTACACACACACACACACACACACACACACACACACTGAGTCTCCCAACTCTAATAAATATTTCAAAGGTGAAATGTTTAAACAAAGGTGTGTGTAAAAAGGTGTGTGTGTGTGTAAAAAGGTGTGTGTGTGTGTGTGTGTGTGTGTGTGTGCTGTGTGTTGAGCCGAGGTGTCATATTTGCCTTCTCTTCTTCTTCTCTTCTTCTACTCTCTGAAATTTGACCTTGTCGTTGCGTTGTGCTGTTGTAACCAAACAAACACCGACTGTGGAGAAAAGAAGAAGAAGAAGAAGAAGAAGAAGAAGAAGAAGAAGAAGAAGACAGCAGCATCGAGTGGAAAATTTATTAAAGTCTTTATATCAGACTGAGAGACTTTGAATTGTTAAACACGCCACACATGTTTTACAGGGTGTCAAAGGTCAGTTTATAAATTATTAAAAGGAGAAACAGTTTAACTTTACATCCGTTTAAACAAGAAAAACTTCAAACAGAAACATTTTATTGCACTTAAAGTTTTAGTTGTTGTTTGTAGAGGCGTTAATCAGCCTCGTTTGTGTGCAGTGATGCAGCATCAAAACCATTTCTAATAAGAAAAGATGTAAAAATGCTTCATCAAGAATTAATAAATAATTGATGATAATTGAGTTTTAAGCCACTAATAGAAAGCAGTGACACAGTTTTATACCAGTTCACTCAGACAAGCATTAAAGGTGTCCTGTGATGTAAACAGACCTCATAATTAGTTCACCTCCGTAACTTTGTGTAAAGAACAGACATTAATAAATGTGTATTTATTTAACGTGTCTAAATCTGTGTTTATGTATTTCCTCCTGTGTGTCTGCATACCAGGCCACATGTGTCTGTGTGTGTGTGTGTGTGTGACAGGAGAAACCCCGGCTCCCCACAGCGGAGGCAGAAATTATCATACTGCAGCTTCACCGAGTAAATAAAACATTAAAGACTTTACAAATTTGGCTCACAAATTTGTGAGAGTGGGAAAATTTGATGTGCTTAATACTTAATACACACTTTTTACAGTGTGTGCCGCCATATCAATATGTAATGAGGACTAACTGCCGGTCCGTTAATCCAGTTTCACGCCAGCACGGTGGAGATGTGACGCACTGACACACACTCACTGTCCTGTTTTACACACTCTTAGACTTATTAAACTTCACATTTTATTAAATGTGAAGTTTTCTGCTGAATTATTGTGTCAACAGCAGATGTTATTGAATCTGATCTTTGAAAGGTGTAAACTTTTTGGATATTAGAGAAAGAAACTGAGCAAAAAAACCTGCAAGTTTTGTTGCAGAAGAGGAAAGAAACAAATACATTTTAGACAAAAATGAGCTTTTGGTTGCAATAAATGAAAAATTGGTTACGAATAAGAACCTTTTAATTTTATTTGGACTTAAATGCCTCATGAAACAGCAGTAATGTATTGTGAAATCAATAAATTTGGTATTTTAATTAATTTGTTGATCTGTTGGAATGAATTTATTTACTTTTAATACATTTAAATGTTTTAAACTATTTGTTAGATAGAGTGTATCGCCGCTGTCACACACTATACGTCTCTCTATATAAACATTTATTTCACATATTTATTAAAACATATTTGTTAATTTTTTTATCACATTTCAAATGTTTATATTTATCTAATGCAGCTCAACAAACTTTGAGTTAAAAAAAGGATGATTTTTTAAAATTTTTATTTCACTTTTAGGATTTTTTTAAAGGAAAACTGTGAAAAATAAAATGTGGCTCAGACAAAAGACTGAATGAAGCCAGTAATGAGAGGAGAAGATGAAAAGGCAGCGTCGGTCGGCGGTGTCGGCGGTTATGTGGTTTTGTGTGTGTGTGTGTGTTTGGGGGGGTTAAGTAGTGAGGTGACAGCAGTGAGAGCAGGAATTGTGAAACTGTAGCTGACCTCGAGCTGCTGACGGGGGCCACACAGGGCGAGCGAGGCAGAAAGACACTGAGAGAGAGAGAGAGAGAGGGAGGAGACCTGAGGGGGGGTGAGGAGGTTGTAATGTAGCTGGGGGAGGCTAAAAGAGGGCGATGAGACTTGAGAAAAGCCTGGGGGTAAATGTGAGGGGGGTAAGAGACTCTGCAGGGTGGCTGGAAATGGCTCGAGGTGAAAAAGAGCTACACTGAAAAAATGTCCCGTTTTAATCCACAAAAAAACAAAACTGTGGTTCAGTTTTTATTCATTCATTCATTATTTTTAGTTTTTTATTAACGTTTAGGACTCATCTGAATCTTCATGTTTGTTCAGCTCGCATCAGTCCTGTTATGGCAGTTTTTCTGAACCGTCTCCAACAAACTGTATACTCAGGTGTGGCTGACTCACCTGGTTTGTTTTTGTGCCTCCCAACTGATAATTATTAATAATTAATAATTATTTTAGAGCAGAATCATCAGCTTTACTGCAGATATGCATGCAAGATTAGGAAGATAAAGACAGAGAGATGAACTTTAAAATGAATAAAAGTCACAATTTTTTGTCACGATTTCAAATTTTTTAGGAGGGTCAAAGAGCTTAAATCTGCAAACAGAAACATCACACACGCTAAATAGAGATTAAAATAACTCAACAGGGAATATTTTTACGTTTTTTTTCCACTCTGATGTCTTAATCCTGTATGATAAGTGAATAATGCATTAATAAAAAAGGAATCAAAAGATTAATACGTCTGATAATACAAATTATAAGAGTGAGCCGAAGCAGTAAGAACAATAAAATAAATACAAAAAAAGAAACAGCACTTTAAAAGTTAAAAATGAATAAATTAAAATACTAAATTGTGAAATAAATAATCTGTAATTGCATACCAAAACAACCAATTTGAGCATTTTATAATCATAAACTCATGTTTAACAGGAAAAGATCATTTATCAGAGTGTTGTTTAGTGATGAGGACACTTTTATACAAACTTCATGCTACTTTACAACCCCCCGTGTTTAAAATGTGATTAAAACTACAACAATAAAAGCATCTTATTGTAGTATAAGAGTATGTACGTGTAGAGTATCTACATTTCTGCACCACAGAGGAGGTCGTGTTGGCTGAAAGTGGTGGTTGTGTGGTGGTGGAGGTGGAGGGGGGTGAGAGCATAGTAGTGATGGTGTTTTTTTTGGTGGGGGGGTTGTGGGGCTGCTCCACCGAGGATAATGGGAGCAATGGGAGCAGCCCAGGCAGCATATGGCCGGGCCGGGCTGCCTGCTGGTGCACCAGCTGTGGAACTGGTGGCTGAGATCACCCAGCGCCCCCCTCCCTCCTTTATTCTCTCTATCACTCTTATTCTACCCCCCCCACCTCCAATTTCCCCACAGTGAGTTCACCTCGGTGTACTTCATTTATTTCCATGTGTGCCAACTCTGAGACAGAAACAACAAATGATCATTAATAATTAATGTAAAATATTAATTAAGTGAAAAAGTAAAAGTGTTTTTTTTTACAGGATTATTAATGTAAAATAGCTTTTACACTTTTAACAGGTTTTCAAGTAATCCATTACTCACATGCTCATATTTACACTGAGAGTTAATCATCACTATTCACTATGTATATTTGTTTTTTATTAGTTTATTTATAAGTGAGGTATAAGTACGGAAGCCCAGATGTGCCACAGCAAGTTTTAGAAGATCTGAAACTTCAAATGACATTAGACATTTTCATGTTTTCTGATGTAGTTTTGACTTCATTTGGTCTTTTATTTCTTACAGTATGACTGACTTTTAATTATTGTTGAAGTTTTATTTTCTATATATGCTGTCAGCTGTTAACTAAACTAAGAACCAAAAGAGTCGCCGTTTTGTGCAAAAAACACTTTTGAGCAGTTTGAGAAATCTACTGAGCATCTTCCAAATTTAAAATCATGCAAAAACCTCTCAGTAGGACAGCCTGTTTAAATGTGGCGTCTCATTCTCAGAATTCATACATACAAACATCAACACAGCTTGTTCACCATCTCTGCAGTTTTACAGGAAATATGGACGCAAGAAATGACCCGCAGAGTGAGAACAGAAAGCACATGGAGCAGTCTTAGTAGAAAATAAATGTTAATTAAAGCATGAGCAGGTCATGTTAAGATAACAGAATAAAGTCCTGAAGCAGCGAAAAGAGGAAAAATCGATGTTAAAGAAAGACGCTGGAGCTGCGTCCGACTTCTTTAAAACTTCTAGTGACAAAAAAAGGATATTATATGGAACCAGGGACAGTTTCAAACAGGAAGGACGATTAAAGTGAACACACGTGAAGATGAACTCATGTATGTAAAATAAAATATAGAAGGTAAAAATGACATAAATACACTATATACATCCTCCATACATGTGTGTCTATATAAACTACATCTGGGGGGGTTTAAGGTATCAAAGATGTTTACATAAAAAGTGCCAGCATAATCAGTCATCGGTAAAATTGAATACAGTGACCAAAAATAAAGGAGAAGTGTAAACAGAGGGGATGATTATGTTGGCAAAGAGTCTTGTGACACACACACACACACACACTCTCTCGGTTAACCTTTATTTAAATTACAGCTCTTAACAGACTAACCCCTTCCCGAAACAACCACTCTGCTCTCTCTCTCTGGATGTCGACGCCTCGCATGCCCCCGGGCAGCTCCTAATGCAGAGGGACAGGAGGCTGATGGGATCTCATCGTGTGTGTTAGTGTGTGTGTGTGTGTGTTCATATGTGTGTGTGTTAGAGAAAGATGAGCCAAGACTCGGGTGTGTCATTTAGCATAAAAGCATCTCTCTTCCTCTTTTTTTCTGTTTTTTTTTTATCTTCATCTTTCTGTGTTATTATTCCCGTTCCTTTCTTATCCCTTCTACGACCTTGCCTCCTTCTCTTGAATCCTCCATCCTTGTCTCCTTCCTCACCTCCATCCTTCTCTTCACCCTTTTTTCCTCCCAGTTTATCTTTCCTCTCTTCTCCCTGGTCTTTTTTTTTCTCTTCCTCTCTCTTGTTCTCAGCCCTCCCCCTCATCCTCCCCCCTCCGTGCTCCTTTATGTCCCTATGAGGAGCGATCACAGCTCATGGTAAAGACGATGCAATATGGATGAGGTCGTCTCAAAGGCATCAAACAGGCAGCGGAGCGTCCCAGAAGGCCGAGCGACTGACTTCACATGCATAAAAAAAAACGCTTAGAGACACTTTTCGATGAGTCGCTTTTATCCTCCGTTCTTCACCCCCGGCAGGAAATCTTCTTTACATGTGGTTTGGCTTTTTGTAGAGAGGGCGAGAAGTGACGAGACGCACGAGGTGGCGGCCATATTGGAGGTCCGAGGTTGAAAAGTTTCCCTCTCACCTTTAAGCTCGATGACATTACCACCTTTTTTTTAATTAAAGTTTAGTGATATATAACACAAATATGAATGAGCACAGCTGCAGATTAGTTCGTTTAAATGACCTGATGCTGAATATTTAATGCCACAAAATGCATAACAAGGTGACTTTGGAAGGAAAGTTTCATTCATTCAGGTCCATTTATATAAAAATGAACCATGAGAGAAATGTAAAAAAAGAGATTAAATGCAAAATAAGATAATTTAATAGAAGTGAAATAAATCTGATAATGTAAAAACAGTAAAGTTAAAAACAAAATATAAGAAATAAATCAACTCTTTATTCAAATACAATAAACATATTTCAGAGTGGAATTCTCATAAAAATGGAAACTATAATGGAGGAAACAGGAGTTAAATATTGTAAGTGCCGAAAAAAGGAGCCGTGTTTGATTTACAAAAATGTAAAAAACTGTGTCCAACACTGCTGCAAATATCACACCAACTCTTTAAATCACAGACACGACCGTCCCTGCAGGAAGTCATTCATGATAAATTAAATTCAGAAGTCATTTATGTATAAATATACTTTCGTTTCTTTAACTAGATAAACTGCACAATGCTATAACTTGAACTCTTGAATGTGCAGGAATCAAATGTTTAGGCATCTAACAAAACAAAAAGAAAGAAAACTCATCCTGCTCTCTACTTTCTGTCTTTCACTTGATATTTTTGAAGAGTCCTTTAAAGTCCTTTAAAGAGTCCCTTTCCTAAAGGTGAGGAATGCCCTGAAGAAGAACAGGACTAGGAAAGCAGCAGGTCCGGACGGCATGGCATCAGCTCCAGGCTCCTGAAGTCCTGCGCAGACCAGCTGTGTGGGATTTTTGGGTACACGTTCAACCTGAGCCTGGAAGCTGGGGAGAGTGCCACAGCCCTGGAAGACGTCCTGCATCGTCCCAGTGCCAAAGACACCGCACCCCAAGGAGCTCAACAGCTACAGGCCAGCTCCTTCGTGGACCCGCTGCAGTTCGCCTACCAGCCTGACATCGGGGTGGATGATGCCGTCATCTACCTCCTTCACACCTCCCTCACTCACCTGGAGAAGGCTGGAAGCACTGTGAGGATCATGTTCTTTGATTTCTCCAGTGCATTCAACACCATCCAGCCCAGGCTGCTGGGGGACAAGCTGCAGCTAGCTGGGGTGGACCATCACCTCACTTCCTGGATTCTGGACTACCTCACTCACAGGCCACAGTTTGTGAGGGTGCAGGGCTTTGAGTCGGATCGGCTTCTCTGCAGCACTGAAAGTGCTCGCAGGGAACGGTTCTGGCTCCTTTCCTGTTCACCCTCTACACTGCAGACTTTTCGTACAACACACCATCATGTCATCTCCAGAAGTTCTCTGATGACTCTGCTGTTGTTGGCCTCATCACAGATGGGGACGACAGAGAGTACAGAGGACTTATTCAAGACTTTGCGGACTGGTGCCTGCGGAACAACCTCCAGATCAACGCTGGTAAAACCAAGGAGCTGGTGGTGGATTTCCGCAGGCGTAGCCACTCTCCGCCTGCACCAGGTACCCAGGGAACGGACATCGACACTGTGAAGTCCTACAAGTACCTGGGTGTTCACCTAAATGACAGTCTGGACTGGACACACAACACAGACGCCCTTGTCAAGAAGGGCAACAGCAGACTGTTCCTGCTCAGGAGGCTGAGGTCTTTTGGAGTGCAGGGACTCTCCTCAGGACCTTCTATGACTCTGTGGTGGCATCAGCCATCTTTTACTTGGGATAGTCTGCTGGGCCAGCAGCATCACGGACAGGGACAGGAGGAGGATGGACAGACTGGTGAGGAGGGCCAGCTCTGTCCTGGGATGCCCCCTGGACTCAGTGGAGGTGGTGGGAAACGGGAGGATGATGGCTAAGCTGTCGTCCCTGTTAAACAACACGTCCCCCCTCTACAGGACACTCTGACTGACAGCTCTGGGCAGCTCCTTCAGTGAGCGGCTGCTCCATCCACGCTGTGTGAAGGAGAGGTACCGCAGGTCCTTCCTGCCTGCTGCTGTCAGACTACACAACAAACAAAATGCCCCGCTAGTCTGCAGACAAATAGACAATAAACAAATAAGCAACAAAAAACTGACTTATAACTGGACTCTGTGCAATAACACTACACTTCTGTTCACTGTTTCACTGTCTTACACTCATTTCTTCCCGAGATACTATATATTTCTTATATGTATATTCTCAGGACACACTCCCTCTGTACTATGTACAGGTATACTTAGTTACAGTTATAGTTATAATTATTTATCTTTGGATTGTTTTATTTTTTATTTTTATTTTATTTTTTATATTTTATATTTTATTATTATTTTTATTTTATTCTATGTCTTGCATTTCTTACTGTCATCTGAATCTGAATCTGAATCTGAATCTAAAATGCCTGCGATCTTTCCTGAACGTCTGCAGATGGTTAAACAACAGTAACTTTAAATATTTACTCTCTCACAGGATGATGATGATGATGATGAACTTTTTGCAAAAAAAACAGAAACCATTTTTAGTTTTTGTGAATCAACCAGTCGAACAGTCACTGAGGGTTTTTTTTCCTGTGCGATCTGATCAGTGATTGCTGAGAAATAATAAACTTAAACAGCTTTTCACATTTGTTGATTTCCGCCAAAGCTTCTAAATAAGAAATCGCTCTTGTACAACTTAAATTAAGGTCAAGTAAAAACATAAAAAATGCATTTCCCTCTTCAGTGGACGGCCAGCGAAGGTGGTGGTTTATTCTGGAAGGCAGAGGAATTATTTATGATGATGTTGCACTTCAAGGGGTCTGCCAATCAATAACATGTGGCCTTAATCACCCTGACAAAGTCATATGAAAACCCACACACACACACACACACACACACAGAGTGACATCTCCCCACAGTCTCGAGCATCCAACGAATACAAGGGATAGCTGTCATGGCATCAAGTATTAATCGTGTTTTAGAGACGGAGCGAGGAAGAGATCCCACCGGAGAGACGAGTCCCAGTTTAACGTAAAACAACAGAGGGAAGTTTCGTTGGGGGAGTCTTTGATTATTACAGCTGTTATATTCAATTAAAGTGAAACTGTGAGTCAGGAAAGTTTTAAATTTTTTCATAGACACACATCATCTGTTTTTAAATGAGGCTGAAAGATTTAAATGAGTTAGAGGAAACGTGACGGACAACGAGGAAGAATTAAGTTGAAAATAGATAAAGATAAAGATCTGGTTGTAAATTCTCCCAAAAAAAGAGAAATCTATCATTTGAATAACTGAAAAATAGGTGAGTGTTTAATAATTCACTGCTACAAATGAGGGGAGGAACGGAGCGATGAATGTTTTAAACACACACACATCTCTAACTGACCGCCGGCCTGTTGGGTGAACACACACACACACACACACGCATGCACACACATGTGCACACACACACACACTGCTTGCAAGGACAAGTGACAGTGTCCAGGAAAAAAATCCCTTCACCTCCATTCGCCAAGAAAAACTCCTTTTATCCTTCTGCTCAGCAACAACAGCTTCCTCAACTTCAGGCCTGAACAAACTCACTTTCTCCTGATTAGTTTGTCTGAATAAATTTCATGTTTGGGCCAAAAGATGCTCATGAAACTCAGGTCGAGTGTTTTATCCACAGTGAGTCAGTCAGATATCTGCCCTGATTTAAATTGGTTTGAACAATGAAACAGTAAAACTTGCTAATTTAAAAGAAAAATTGACATTCACACTGTTTTTGCCCTCAAAAATGTTCACAGAGCCTCTCTGAGGTCCAATAAATAGTTTAGATAAGCAGAAATTATTAAAGTAATAAGTTAAGATTAAACAAACTAAGCTAAATGTGTCACTTGCCGAGCTTTGGAGGGGTTGATTGGTGTGTTTTTGAACTTTTTGGACAGAGGCTAGCTGTTTCCACCTGTTTCCAGTCTTTATGCTAAGCTAACTCTGTACTTAACGCGCGAAAATTTCTCCAAACGTTGAACTTTTCCTCGAAAGTGTCAGGTTAGTGGGTTGACATGTTTAATAGCACGAGATGTGTCCGGATTCACTGTTGGATGAAAAACCTGAATAAAGGAATGATGATGAAGTGACAATTTCTGGAAGATTTCTGGACAGTGAGAAAATCACTTTGCAAAGATTTGAAACTTTCCTGAAACATGAATCCATCCCAGTAAACAATTTAAACATTTGTCAAAGTTGCAGCGTGTTCATGTTCATGTCTGCAGCTGCGTTCACTTGACGCTCCGACATCTCGGACTTCAAAGTGACGAAACAATGGTACGTTAACTTGAGAGTATTGTGGAAAACAGATGAGTACCCAAACACACACTATCAATCTATCTGTGTGTGTGTGTGTGTGTGTGTGTGCTTATATTGTTCCTTCAGATAATGAGTTGCATTGCACACTGATATACAGGTGGCCTATAGACAAACACACATACAGAGGAGAGCCCAGGGGAGTCCACCCTCCTCCCATCACTCCTCTTCTCTCTCCATCTTTTTTTTTACTTTCTACACTCCCTCTTTCTTATTTCATCTTTTTCTCCCTCTCCTTACTTCTTCTCCTGCTTTATTCTGTCTCTTTCTTTCTTTCTTTCCTCTTCCATCTTCTCTTCTCTTTGTCGTCCTCCCCTTCTCATCTTTCTCATCCTTCCCTCTCATTCACTCGTACAGGATGCGAGTGCTGCGCCCCACGGTTGCCAGGCAGTTACCACGGAAACATTCTGCATTATTGATGGAGCGCACTCGCTGCGTCCCAAGCAGCACCCAAACTGTCCCAGCAGAGCACAACAAGCAGCGAAGAGAGAGAAAGAGAGAGAGAGGAACAAATAAAAGACAAATATAACAGCCAGGCTTCTGCAGAGCTGCAACAATCAGCTGACCAAGATATCGCTTTCTGTTTTACCTGAAAAGATCCTGTAATTGAATCTTAACTTTTATTTCTTAAGGAATAAAAACTCTGAATTAACAGCTGAATCACTGAATAACAGAAAATGTTTGCAGTAAAATGCCTGATAATGTTTGTTTGATATTAGCATTATGTAAAACATGTGAGAGGCAAAAATAATAATATTAATATAAAGTTGCAATTATCAAAAGACGTGAAGTAAAATGTAAAAAATATTGAAGAAAACCAAGTGAGAGATGCAAATTTTAATCATCTGATGAAAATGAGGTCAAAGGAATAATAAAACACCAAGACTACATTAATATAATACTAAACAGCAACAATAATTCAAATCCTGTAAGAAAAGCTCTGATGTACACACACACACACACACACACACACACACAGTGTATCAGAAATGATGCACAATAAGACAGTGATTGAGATGATGGGTCAAAGTGTCCTGACAGTAAACGCTGCTGCTTTAGTCTCACACCTTTTTACTGGAACAGGAAGCCGAACGTCAGAGCTCAGCAGGTTGATAAAGTGAGAGTAACTCAGCAGGTATAATCTGGGATCAGGCCGTTAAGAGCTTTGAAAGTAATGACTCAGATCTTCAAATCAATTGAGCCGGCTGGGGTGGAGCTATAAAACATTCGCCTTCATATCTGAGGAGTCATTAAGCTCCTGTTTGGTGGCATGTCCATGAAATCTCCATCATACAAATCAGATTATACTCTCTGTTTATAATAGATAGTCTCATCAGCGTTGAACAAAACCAGTCTGACCTCCAACATTCGTGAAAAGGTGAAAGAGGATCTTCTTTGAACTCAATCCTCCAGCCAATCAGCTGGCAGGTCGGAGGCTGACAGGTAAATAATTTAAACATCAATGAACTAAATACAACAAGAGCAGTGATGTGAACTCATTCTTTGGGCCTGGTTGGTTCATTCTCGCAGGATTAAAAGAACAAATTAAACGCAGTGAGCTAAAGTTTGGCAGGTAAATGAGCATTTCAGATAAAAAGTCATTACGGTAAAACAAATTAAATGTCAGCGTGTGTTTGTAGTAATTTGAATTTTCATTTAATGTAGTTTATTGTGACCTGGAAAGGACTCGCACTCCTGCTACCTGCTGCTGTCACTGACTTATACAAACAGCACTTCAGCCGAGCCGGCCAATCAGTAATAATTAGCCTTCGCTCAGTCGCCTCCAGTCGGCCAGCCGGACAGTCAGCCGGGCGGCAGCAGCTTCACTCACCTGTTGTGCCCCGGGCGACGCCTCCCTCCTGATCCCCATGATGCAGCTGTCATCCACCGCTCTCTCCCTCTCCCTCTCTCTTTACCCTCCTTTGTTGTCCATCATCTCGTGCACTACCTACACATCCAGCGCTGCCTCTGAATGAGGCCTTTTGTGCAGCGTGCTGCTGCTGCAGCCTCGTCCTGCGTGACCCTCGGCGCTCTGCATAACAAAGTTTCTCTTCACGAGTCGGTCAGGCCATCACTCACTCATATCCTGCTTCCTTAATGGAGATACATACATACATAAATATACACACATATAAATATATGTAGTGTATATATCTGGTCTTGGCCAAAGTATGTGTTTAAAAACTGAGAATGCATCCCACAAATCCCAGTTAGTTCTTGTTTGTAGTCCTTTGGTAAAATTGAGTTGCTCCAGAAGTGTGCAGAGATACAACAAAAAAACACACCGAAAAACAAGAGAGCAAATAAAAAAATAAAGACGAGGGCGAGTGTAGAGCGTCCACAGCTGGCAAGCCGGACCGTGTTAAGGCCTCGGGGCCCCGGTGGACGATCCCTGTGCTGCATCTCGGAAGAAAAAACAACAAAGAAAGAGAAGAAAAAAAAGAGAGAATGAAAGAAAGAGAGCGAGCGAGCGGGCACCTCTGCTTTGAGCAGCAAACAGGAGCTTGAGTGAGGAGGAGAGGAGCGAGGCTGGAAGTTTATATGTGTTCTCTCCCCCTGAACCAGGGGACTGGCTGAATAAATAATACAATAGATATTCCTGTGATGAGGTCTCGGCGCACCATTCATAATTATTTCATTGTAGCTGTAATGAGAGCGTCGGCCCTCCCGATGCGCCCGGCTCTGGCAGGTAGGCCTCTCCTGAACGCAGCGAGAGGTGGACCCGAGCTGCAGCTACGCAAAGAGGTACAGGTCGGACTTTATCGCACGGTTTCTCTGCAAAACATCTGTTGCGTGATGATACAGGGGAAGTGTGTGACAGATGACCTGAGCAATATCATAACACACATGATGCAGCTGCTCATAAATGCAGAAAACACTCTTCGTCCGCAGTGAGAAATATACGTTCAAATATCAAAACATCGAGATTGGATCACTGAAAGAAACGTAGACTTTGTTTTTAACGTTCATCAGCACTGTTTAATAATTCATATGATATCCATACATGATAAAGGTTAAGATTTAAGAGAGACTGTCACAGTACAATAGATGTGATGTGCTTCTTTCTGCAGCGTTGATGCACGTCAACACATCAACATCTGGAAAGTGGACAACACACGTCATGTGCTGCTGGTTTAAGTTTACAGTCTTTTTCCCTAAAAAGAGAGAGAGAGGACTCAGGAGTCTCCAGAAAATGAGTGTAAAGAAGGAGCAGTCGTGTTATCAAAGAGAAATCACAGTGAGTTAATGTTTGGATGCTGGAACAGGAAGCTGATTTGAACTTTTTCTTTCCTTGTAAGTCTTCATACGTCCTGTCAGGAGCTGTGAAGAAGGAAAACTGCTGCTGTTGATGAGTTCTGCTTTGTTTTCTCTGGTGTTGTCAGTCGTTGGTCTTTTGGTTCAGAGTGGAAATAAAGTTGGACGACAAACTTCTGGGTTTTTTTTGTGTTGTTTTTTTCAAGCAGCTGACTGTTAAATAAACCTTTATCTGTCACTGACTAAACGCTGGTGGATAACATACAAACTGTGTTGATGTTCTTCTTATGTCTCCTCACAACAGATGCTGGAGGAAACGTGGATTCTTACGTCCTCTTGATGCAGATTTTGAAGGATGCTTCTTGTAAATAATGCACAATCGTACAGTTTGACACATGGAGACATGAAAACCAGAGTTACGTCCTGAGCCGCACCTTTTAGTTTCTAACGAGCCTAACAAGCATGAAGAGGACCCTTCAGATGATGAGGGGACGAGGAGAGGGGGTGCTGAATTTTCCTCAAGTTTAAGATTTATTTTCCCAGAGGAGGCTGATGGAGAACGTGAGCCTGCAGGTCTTTCAATGAACATTCAAGAAGCTTTTTTACAGAGTTAGCTGACAGGAACGAGGCTGAAACTTACAGTCACGCTTCATTTTAGCAGTCTGCAAATCTCATGATAATTACCAAGTAATGTGTTTGTAATTTCTTTGAAATCACCCTAACCCTAACCCAAATTACCCCATTATTTGCCTCAAATCCATCTTCAATAACTCCAATACTATTTAATTATTATATTTCCCAACAAGGAGGCAATAAATAGCTTATTATTTCTTTTACGTAAAACAAATTTAACTCTAATGTTTCCTAGCAAGTGAATGACCTTTTTGTATGTGAAACTTTTCAGAAAAAAACTCAAAGCGAATGAACGAATGGTAATTTGGGGGTAATTTTAAAGAAACTGTAAATACAGTACTCAGTAATTATCACCCACTTACCATGAAATTTGCAGACCACTAAAATTGTGCAGTGCATCAATCACAGTAACATACACATACATTAAAGAAATATGATATGATGTATGTAATTGGGGATAATTGGAAAAGTTTGAGTTTCAGTTGAAATATTTTAGTTTATCTATTTCAACTTAGTGAAGATCTGATCGACAGTGATCTTTAACGTCATGTTTATCCAACAGACACATAGACAGACTGTTTCTGGTCCCTTGGGGGAGGGGGGGGGCATCAGAGCTCCACACATGAGAGACGGCATTTACCCACAAAGCCTAACACACACACACACACACATACAGACCACCTCATCTATACGTCCTGAGGTCTGCCGAGCGAGCACCTTCCGTCCTCTAATCCTGTTAGCGGGGGAGACGGGGAGGTGAGGGGGAGGAGGGAGGCGAGGTAGCACTGATGTGTATGTGTGTGTGTGTGTATGGGGACAAGGGGTGATGGGTGGGGGAGTAGCATGGGATACAAAGACCCCCCCATCTCTGACACCAGCTGGAGCCCTGCGGTATACGTGAGACCTGAATACCCCTCTTACAACACACACATACAGTACATTCATTCATTCATTTATTCATTCAGTCATTCATATATGGTCCTCTGTGGCTGAATGACGCTAACAATGTCGAGGTTTTGGGTTCAATTCCCAGTGTGCTGTCCTTTCCTAAAATGTAAACACACTCATGTAAGGCAGATTTTTAATCCTCAAGTCTGACTTGAGCTCAACCTAACCTGCCATCTGATCCCGACTTAAAGCAAAAATATTCAGCACTTTTTCACACACAGACTCTTTTTATGGTCTAAAATAGTCATTCAGGTCATCATGATGAATTGGCAAACTGCATGTGTTTGTTGTAAGAGGTTATTTTTATTTATCTCGTTTATACCACGAGCCTTCTGCTGACCATCGTGAAGGTCAAAGTTCACTTGACCACAGGTGAAAAAAAAAATCTCTTTAATCCTTTATAATGACTTTACAACACTTATATTGTCTTTTTTCTTCTCCTATAACAGTACAGTCTATAACAGTCTTTCTAGAATCAGATGATTATTCAGTCATTATTATTATTTATTATTTATTTATTACTTATTTTCTATATGTGGTTTATTTTTGTTTAAACAGGATGTTGGGCTGGTACAGACGGAGGGACCATTAATATAAAATCAATCATAGAAATAAGCAGTTTAAATGGATGGAAATGGATTAAGAGGCTTTTTAGAAGTAGTAGTAGAAGAAACTAGATTTTATATAAAGTAATTTAAGAAAATGTCGTATTTTTCTACATTTCATGGTAGTTTCACACCACGAGGCTTCAGCTGTCCATCATGATGAGGTGGGATTAACAAGTGAAGCCAAAAATCACACAGAGAAATAATCAAAATATGAAACCGATTCATCACAAATAACAATATTCATTCCATTTCAGACATTTTTGAGATCAAATCAATAAATCAACATACACTTATGCAAGGATCCTGTTTGTGGACTTCAGTTCGGCATTCAATACCATCATCCCAGATATCCTCCCCTCCAAACTCTCCCAGCTCACTGTGCCAGCCCCCACCTGTCAGCAGATCTCAAACTTCCTGACCGACAGGAGGCAGCAGGTGAGGTTGGGGAGCATCACATCCAGCACCCGGACAATCAGCACTGGAGCCCCCCAGGGGTGTGTGCTCTCCCCACTGCTCTTCTCCCTTCTACACCAACGACTGCACCTCAGGAGACCCAAATCTTAAACTGTTAAAGTTTGCAGATGACACAACTGATAGTGAAGTTTTAAAAACGCCTCCACCACGAACACACAAACACACACACCGACTCGATCAGCCGATGAGCAGCAGATCTATATCACAGCACGTAAACACGCTCCCTTCCTGTCTCATTTCTTTCCGCCATCAGAACAATCACTCCGTCTTTATCAATCCACAGGAAACGGTTTGGTGCTGATCAAATGTGCCAAAATAAAAGCTGAAACAAAGTTCTTAGTGTAGAACAGTAAATTTATGACAACAGGAAGCAGCCGAGCTCAACCTCGACTGAAACAATCCCACAGTGAGCAGATTGATCTGACTTGATCAGCAATCAATAATTAGAGACTGTAATAAGTTACGTCCCCTCTCGATGTTTCTGCTCTACACTTAATGCCAAAAAAGATGTCTGCAGATGCCTCCATGATTACGTCAGTGTGATTGACAGCTGTCAATCATGAGAACACACCCCTTTTTATATAGCCAAATAACCAAACTGATCAGAAAAACGAACACTTGAACAAACATTGGCGTGATCAGAACTATTTAAAATAACAGAAACATCTCTGGGAAAGTTATATTTGATGTTTGATTTTTTTTTGTTTGTCCCATCTGCTAACATGGAGGGGGCGGGGCTCATATAACACCTAGTGATGTCATCAGGGTAATCTCTGTTTAGGATTATTTTTTAACAGAATTTTACTAATTTATAACTGAAAAACGTTCATTCCTTCAGTCATTCCTCCACACTCTGCAGCCTTTTCCATTTAATCATTTGAAGGTTATTTACTCATCATCATATTTACCGAAACAAAGATTTCACAACATTTCTTCAAATAGCTTTGACACATTTCTTCTGATTCTTCTGTGAATCGCAGCTTTTTTTTCCTGCTGCTCCCTCCAGTCCCAAACACCAGAGACTGAAGTAAAAATAAATAAAAAAAAAAAAAGATTAATTTCCATTTACATACAAACACTCGTCTAATCCTTGTTCTCATCCCGGTGACACGTTCGTACATCATTTTGTTTGTTTACTTGTTTTCTTTTGTTCGACTGCTCTCTGTTCTTGTCGTACAGAGGCGAGCGGAGCGGGGGAGTTTGTTTGTATGGAAATGAGCGTGGCGGCGGCTCTCCGGGGGGAAACGCTAGGAGGGCTGATGAGATGTTTGAAGCCTTCGTGGGTCGTCGAGACGCCGCTGTCGTGGAGAGGAAGCAGCAGGGTGACGTGAAGCATCGTAAAGGTCAAAGTTCACGCTGGCTCGCTGGACCACAGGTAAGTAAAGTCTCTTTAATCACTTATTCTTACTTTACAGCACTTATTTGTTTCATTAAAAAACGTCAATCATAGAAACAGTGGTAAGAAATCAGCAGTTTGATTGGATGGAAATGGCTTTTTAAGAGTCGATTTTAAAGTTTTGCTGATACAACATGAGGTCATTGTTTTCCAGAAGGTGGAAGAAACAAGCAGATTTTATATAATAAATAAAATAAAGTAATAAAAAAACTAAATATTAAGTCATAAAAAATGTAGTATTTTTCTACATTTCATGGCAGAGTGGAAGAATATAAAGGCAGGTAAAATATGCTGATAAGGATAAAAAACTTCTATCTAATTTAAACACATGATTTAAAGCCTAATTATAAACTTCATTCAGTAAAGCTGACTAGATTACATAGTTTGCACGAGGTCGGCTCATTATTTCATACAGTGCAGGCGTTTTACATACAATAATACAATAAATGACACCAAGATGTGCAGACAACAATAGAAATGCTTAAAGGGTGAAAGATGTTTATGTATTTAGACTTTTTATAATTGTTGTTTCTGCAGCAGCGTCTTCCTGAGGGCAGTTTTATGAATCTTTAAAAAAAAATGGGGGTGAAGAAGATCGGACACAATTTGTCCGGTCTTTTGTTTCACCTGTTTTTTATATTTAATTCCCCGTCTTGATAATTTTACTGGTCGTGTTTGTGAATCTGAACAGTCTGTTTCTGTTTTTGGCCTCCAGCTGTCCAAACCACGTCCATACATTAAAAGTTAAAACTCTTCTGTAAACAGTCTCTAAAATATGTTTGCTCATATCGAAAATCGAAACAGGTGGAAAACGATGACAGGAGAGTCACAGTAACCAGCTCTTTAGTCTCACTTTGGTTAATAAAAAAGCTCCACTGTCATCACACCAAATCAATGTGATTCTTTACATTGAGGTGGTTGATGCTGAAAATGTGAACTCCTCCTTTACAAATACTCAGGAAATACATCAGGAAATACATCATCAGTTTGTTCTGCAATGGGAGTTTTGGTGACAGCGTGCCAAAAAAAATATAAAGGAGCATTGATGGTCGCTGTGCCAATGAAACCAGAAGCTTATCTCCATTTGGGCAGAAGATTCAGCTCTAAGAAAATGATAACACCTGTATTTATCTATAAGGGTACAGTGTGCGAGGCCTTTAGACCTCCTCGGTGAAGTGATAAATGACAAACGTAGGTGTGAATAAAAATACATTTTGTGCTTTTGTGTTCACATCACCTAAAACACATTTTAAATCCAACTCTGAGCAGCGTCAGTCTTATATTTTCTGTGTTTTACAACAAGAGGGAAGAAATCAAACACACCTGCCCGAGAACTGAAGCCGTCCCGTCCAGGTGGAGCCAATCAGGCTCATCAGGATGCTGCTCGGCCGGCCCGAAGTTTTCGCGGTCTGACAGTAATTCTGCGTGCGGCCTCGCTTGTGAAGCACACTATTTATACTTATGGACACAGCTTGAAAAGAAAGAAGTGTGGCTGCGAGGTTTGAGTCTGTCTCATCTCGGCTCGGCTCGGTTCGGCATGACAGCGGTCCCCTTGTACGCTCGGAGTAAACAGGCCCGCGGTTATAAAGCTTTTACACGCCAATCCTGCCCAACATTCCCTTTATGTGCAAGTGCTGCAGGGCTCAGATGCATAATACATGAGCACTCAGTTAATCTATTGATCCAAAATATGTCTTCTCTCTTTCTCTGTCTCATTTACTGTCTGTCTTTCTTTCATTCTGTCATACCGTATCTTTGCTTCTTGCTCACTGTTTTTTTTTCTTCTCTTCCTTTTCCCTCCATCAGCGGGGCTATTGTGGCACGTGGACGGACGCAAGCGAGAGATTAGAAGAAGAGGAGACGAGAGGGAGGTGGAGATAATGAGAGGCAGACAGCGTGGATAAGAAACAACTCTGTGAGCGAGCTGTTAGAGTGAAAATAGCAGAATAGGAAAGTCATCTGCCAGGATGACGAACAAGCGTGAAAGAGCCGTCACAAGATGCAAACAACCCGACAGACAAAAAACGCCACAGATCGACCCTGTCAGCCACTGAGCGAAGCTCCCAACAATAACAAGTAAAGAAAACTCTTCTAAACCCTCATCTGAATCTTACTCCTTAATAAATGCAAGAAAACTACCAACAACAGGAGATACTGGAGGTCTTTACAACATAAGACTTATGAAAAGCAGACAGATGATCACAACAGGATTATCGTTGTGGAAGTTTTTGATCATGGTTGCACAATCCTGTCGCCACGTTGATAAGCCCTGAATTATATCCAACATTTGTCAGATTCTCACTTTTTATAACATCTGCACACTGCAACCACGGTAAAGATGAAGAAGGACTGTGAGTTTGGCAAATAAACTGTGGTCAGGGTTTGGTTAGGATTAGACTAAACTAAACTAAACTTGTAGTTCAGTTTGAGGAAAGATCAGAGACCTGGGAGATAAAAACAAGATGCAAACTCTGATCTCAGGCATGAAGGTCAGTCTGACTTCATGTCCATCCAACATCTCAACCTCCATGACCTTCAGATTTATTTATCATTTATACTTCTGCTTTGAATCACAACAGCTCACATTTATTCGCCATCATCCACCATCTCCCTCACTCGATGACTCACGACAAGGATTGGAGGAAATAACTGACTCGAACAAGTCTAAATCAGCCTTTATGTTTGCAGCCTTGTCACCTAAAGGACACACAATCCTGCATCCATTTGATTTTAAGAAAATTCACAGGATCCTGAGCTTTGGTAGCAGCTTGAATACCTAAATGAAATACAGCTGATCCAAATTAAGCAGCTAAAGTGATCTGAAAGTTTCAAATAAAGTGCTTTTTTAATTGTAGATGTTGGGATTATGACTGAAATTAGAACTTCAGATTATAAAATTTACATAAATCCTTCATTATTGAGGGATGTTCTCCCATTTCTACGAACCTCCAACCATATATTTCATATCACTGACAGTCCATCAAACACATTATGATCTTTAGTGTACATGAATCCTAAACACAATAACAGACTCTGCTCTTCTCTCCCGTCTCAGAGAGAAAGACGTTAATGGCTCATATTCCACTGAGACTCGGCCTCGAAAAAACCCTCCAGTGCTCCCAAAGCCATTTTACAACATGGCCGCTGAGCTAAAGCAGCACCGATACTGTAACATCCTGTCCCGGTCGCTCAGCTTACAGTACCACCTTCATGCATATTTTACTCCTCTCTCTCTCTTTTCTTCCCTTTTCTTTCTTTCTTTCTTTCTTTCTTTCTTTCTCATCCACCCGCCTCTCCACAGACCCTGAAGCGAAACAACGTTTTCCTGCAAAGATGCTCACCAAACTAAAAGTCCTGCTGCAAACTGACGAAGCCTGCTGGTCCAAACTCCTCCTGCAAAGTCGAACAAAGAGCCTGCAGAAGAAGCAGGAAGCTCTGCTGAATCCACCATCAACTCAACATCCTGGTATTTGGACATTCAGGAAGTCAAGTCAACCTGTGAAATAAATCCACTTCTTACCCTGCATACTGTGCATGTTGTTAATGTTGTTCTCACAGTAAGTGTGTAGTGAATTAAGAGGCTTTGCTGCACTTGTCTTTCAAATATCTCCATTTATTTTCCTCATGAGATGTGGGGAGCTTCACCATTTTACTTAGCTTGAAGGTAGACGTTCCACTGCCTCAGACAAAGACTAAGTCTAAACTTGAGGTCGACAGCAAATATATTAACGTATAAAAAAAGGAGGGATGATTTTCTCCGTTAACATCTTATTTCTACTAAAAGTTTACAAAAGATAAGATCCAGCAGGGTTTGCAGTCAGTGAGGAGGTGAGGTGAGATGGAAAGATCCTCCAGTGATGATTAGAAAAGTGTTTTAAAGATTTGTCAGCCTTGAGTCTGTCCCAAGACTTTTCAAGGTTCAGCTAGTTTCCTGCTTTTAGCCAGTTCACTGACAGTTTATTATATTCTATCTAGTTTATTAGTGATCTGACTGTCTGGATGCAAATGTCCCAGACTACACAGAGATGGTTAAACTTCGTGTGGTCTCCGTTAGTAGACTTCAGCTCTGTTTGTCGACTCTCTGCTGAAAGATGCAAACGCTCAATGAAAAGACGTTTTAAAATCTTTAAGTGAAAGTTTGAGTGTTAAGATGATCATCTGTAATATGAGCACTCCATGCAAACACCAGTAATCTGCAGTTAGATGCATGCTAATATTAGAAAAAACATTAAAAGCACAACATGCACACTGAACACTGAACGACACAGAAAGCACAAACAACATCAAGAATATCTGAAGAGTTGGCCCATCAAAGCTTAGAGGAATAGATTATATCTCTAAAGTTATAAAATATAACAGACATGTAAGTGATCAGTTCATGGTGCTTTTTCTAAAGATCAGATCATCATGAAGCTCACTTATTTAGGTCATACGAGCTCTCCACCATCATCCACACAGCCTGATGATGCTCTGATGACACATGGATGACCTGGCGTCTCATCTCTAAAAACTAAATGAAGCACAAGGACGGCCCAGCACGGTGTGTTTCCTTTAAGAAAGGAGAAAAAGCCTTTTCTGAACCTGCAGGCGCAGGTAATGTGCTGAGGATCTCTCCCAGAGCGAACCAACTAACCTTTTCTTCCAGCCTCGTGTCTTTAATTTGTACTGGCAGACAATGAAATATTTACAAGGACCTCTACAGGCAATTACATTAAAAGTGTGTGGTTAGACACCGCCTACCCTTCGGCGGGCCCCCTCGGTGAGAAGCGGAGGCCGATTTGGTGAATGGTCGCAAAGTTTACAACGTCAGATTTTACTCACTATCAATAATTCACAGCTGGAAGAAGCAGAGAGGGAGAGGAGAGGAGGATGAGAGTGAACGGAAAAGAAGGGAAGGAGAGGAAGGAAGGCGAAGGCGGGAGGAGGCGTGCGTTCAGACCGGTGGATGTTGGAGGAAGGCTGCACTTCAGTGTCCATTTGCTAAATGTGGCAGAAATACGCAGTGTGTGTGTGTGTGTGTGTGTGTGCCATGTTCTCCACGGTGAAAGCTTAAGCTGTACGTTTGATCCCTCGGAGTCCACGCTGCACTCTCATGCGTAGCTGCACATACTGCACACACACACGTACATGTAAAGTCCATGTACACACAAATAAAAACTGTCTTTAGTGCACTCACACACACACACACACACACTCACACACACACGCAGTGCAAAACTAAAGCTGCCTTCTTGCAGAGTAGTTGTAAAAACAGAAAAAAAGAGTTGAATTTTGGTGCTAAATAGAGCAACAACACAACAGCTGCTAAATTTAAATAAGAGACCATCATCCAAACACTGAATATATATTTGTGAATATCTTTGGAAGAATGATGTTCATCCCTCCAGGAGAGTTCACAGACTGCCGCTGAGTGTGTTTACATCCTCTTGTTTCAACGTGGAACATAAAACAACCTGATTAGAGGATGCTGACTTGTTGCTGAGAAGTTTTTAAGCTTTGGGTGAGATGGAAGAGCCAGTATGTCGATAAAAATGAACAAAGAAGCTGATGTGATTCAACCGTACAGAGTAAAACGAATGAGGACATGAAACATAAACACCATATTTCTACTTCCGTCTGAAGGTTTTGGTTCTTCCTGTTGTTTATCTTGATGCTCTCAGCTCTTAATATTCTCAGAAAACTTAGAGAGTCTGCATTTTCTTTTGTAAATTTCCTGATCATTTAGTTCAAATTTCACCCTCTTATATTAAACTGACACATCTGAACAGTTAAACTATTTCACTGAACTGTTTCTCCTGACATACGCATTGGCCTTAAAGTTTGAACTTCCTTCCTTCCTCTCTCTTCTTTCACCCCCTCCTCCTCCTCCCCAGTTGGACTCCCGTCCTCTCGTCCGTACGGTGTCGCCTTCCCGGAGGACCGTCCTGCCCGCCGGCGTCCCAGCGGACGAGGCTGATGTATATTTGATGAGCGGGTGCCGGGGACCCTCTGGAGGGCCGCGGCTCCAGCAGGACAAAGGGCCTCGCTCAGGTTTCCTGCTGATCGTCACACACACGGCTGCTCTCTTTTCTTTTTTTTATGTTGTTTGTAGGCGAGCCGGTGAGTCAGAGCTGGAGTTTCAGCCAGGAGAGGCCGAGTTACAGCAGAGACACACATCTTCAGCTTTTACTGTCAGAACATGAATGTTTGAATCTGAACGTTGAGTTATATCTTATTGTTTTGAGTTTTAGGGGACGTGATAGTAGATGATCATTCAGCTGATGTGAGAGTTTTCAACTCATGCATAAGAATCATATTTAATTATTTAAAGAGTTTTCTGCACTCTCTTAAGACTGTATGCTGAAGCTGTGTTTGTGTCGTATATTAAGTTTAGGAACAATCTTGATCTTAATTATAACAGAGATCCTTAGACTAATTAAAAGTCACATTTCCAAACAATATTTTTAACTTATTCATGAAGGAAACATCTGAAGTTTGCAGCAAAACCACATGAAGGGTGTCGGGTGATGATGAACACAGAAATGTTTCCATCAGGTGTTTTCTTTCTGCCACCTCCCTCCCTAAAACTACAGCTCTGTACTGTGATTATTTATTCTCCATTGATCTCCATCTTTAGTCTCTTTTACTACAAACTGTTTAAAGTGTGAAAGGCAGCTAATTAAACTGTTTTATGAGCAAAGTACAGAAATCCAGGTATCTCCATCATGTTTTAGTGCAAATATACGAGTCAGTGTCACTGTTGTTTGGTTTTACACCTGCAGAGGTGAAAATCCTGTGCGAAGCTTTCATTTTGGTGGATTTTAATGGAGACTGGAGGCTGTGTAAGTTAAAAACAAGGCTGATGCATGTTGAGCACAAAGATGAAGGTGTAGCTGGAGATATCGCTCGTTTGGACTTTATTAAAGTGATCACACTGCATAACACCAAACTCTGACGCCGTCCACGTGAAAGCAAATTAAGCAACGTCTCTGGATTTACAGCAAAATCTGAAAGTGACCTTTTAGAGCTGAGAAAACGGAAACGTTGGTGACAAATTCACCGAGAATATTCATGCATGCAGAGTCTTTAAGCTAATTATACTTAATAAATTCACCCTAAATCTCTAAATATGAACATTTTTTAAGGTCCAGATCAGTAAATTATTACTGTAGTTTCAGCAAAAGTTTGTGTGTTTTCTTAGTTTTTATCAATGTTTCATATTATAGGATGAATATTAGTGTTATTATTAGTGTTTAATCTCACAACCACACAGAGACACTTTGATAATTATTATTATTATTATTATTATTATTATTATTATTGTACATGTAGCTGTGTAATCCCACAGATTGAGTGATTACCTGGACACCCCCCCCCTCCTTGCCCTTTGACCCCCCCTCTGGGAGGCCTTTAAGTGATTATTGGAATAATTATTCCGTCTTATCAGAGAGTCTGCCCACCGGAAATCCTCTTTTTTGATTGACAGGCAGCTGACCCTGCGCGCTTCTTGTCTAAATATTTCATCGTCGGCTGTTTGTGCTCTTTAGTTCCCGTTCAGGCCTGTTTATTCTTTAATTGAGGGAGAAGTGTGTGTGTGTGTGTGTGTGTGTGTGTGTGTGTGTGTGTGTGTGAAGGGGGGATCCTTACTACAGCCACAAAGTAAATGAAGCATGATTAATTAATGTATTAATTGCCAAGAAAGTGAATGAGGTTCAGGCGGAGGAATTCCTGCCATTAATTAATCATTGGAGCTGAATGTGTGTGTGTGTGTGTGTGTGTGTGTGTGTGTGTAGGGATTTCAGGTGTATCATCACACTGTCTCTGTTCAGTTTAAAATCACCACAATATGAACTGAGGATAAAAAACTAAATAAAAAATGAGATATTTTTAAAGTGTGACTCAAACTTTTGATGCTGAAGGAGAAAATGAAGAAACATGAACAGATGTGATGTGTGAGCCTCAAACACTCATTTTAATGTAAATATTAAATCAGGTGTGTGAAACTTCCTGTTGATGTTCTTTGTTTGTTTATCAGATTTTTTTAGGATGATTTTTTTTCTTATTTTCTGTCACTTTCCTGCTGGTTGTTCGGACTGTGTTGTTTCAGCACAGCATCCTCTCCGCATCCCTCCTCAGGCTCAGGCGGAGGAGGCGGATCAGACCCGGAGAGCTCAACGCTGATTGGCTGGGAACCCAGAGGGGGGGCGTGCGGCTCCACCAATGACGAGCAGGCTGAGCGGCCGCGGTCCAATATAGGAGCTGGAGGCGAGGAGCATCTTCATCATATAGATCCCATTCAGAGGAGCGAAGGAGGCAGGAGAGCCGCAGGAGCCCGGAGTTACCTCTCCTCCGCTGTTTCCTGGTTTTATTTTGAAAGAGCCTCTTTTTATTTTTATTTTTTTTCTTCATCCAAAGAAAGTGACTGCGTCCGGCAGTTTTATTGTTTCCTTCCGAGGCGTGTTTTTTCGCAGAAAAATCACCAAAACGGAGCCGAACGAGGAAGACGCACAACGACCCTCCCTCACTTCTGCAATCATGATGTCGATGAACAGCAAGCAGCCTTTCAGTATGCACCCCATCCTGCACGAACCCAAATACACCCCGCTGCACTCCAGCTCGGAGGCCATCCGGAGGGCCTGCCTGCCCACACCGTCGGTGAGTCCCGCAGGGCCGCAAAACTTCCAGAAAACACCGAGCAACTTCTGTCAGCTCTGCAGAAAGAGAGGAGAGATTTACACCAAGAAGTCAGAAATGTGCTTTATGTTTGCGAGTGTTGTCAGCATGATGAACTTTTACAAAACACCAAAACACTGACACGATTTCTGCACCAATTTTAATTTAAATTCAAGAAAACTAGAATATAAATAAACCTGTTTTTTTTAAGGAGATTTTTGTAACTAAAGTTAAAACGGCCTCATTTCACCAAAAGAAAACAGCAACAAAAATGAAAAAAGCTTCCTGTTCTGCAAATTGTAATGGTAAAAATAAATTCAACACATTATTTAACTACTTATTTTACGTGAAAATGGATCAGAGAGCATTAAAAATAAGCAGAGCGGATGATGGTGAGCGTGTTCAGTGGAGCAGTCTGTGCGTAAAGACGCGTCTGAAGCCAAAATCCTGAATTCAGCCGAGCGATGCTGCTGGAAAGAGGAAAAATAAAAAATAAAAAAGGAAGATGAAAGATGTAAAAAAAAAAAAACAGAGGCGTCGTGCTCTCTCTGAGCTCCTCTTATCTCATATTGTCCCATTCATATTCAAACTCGTCTCGTTTCACTGTCCGCAGAAATTATTCAGGAGATCGTAAATATTAATTTTAGATGAATTTCCACCCGCAGCTGACACACTTTTCTTTTCTTGTGCTGATCCGCTCATGTCCGAGTTAGATTAGGATTAAGGAGGATGAAGATGTGAAAAATCCTCCTGCGTGTTTGGAAACTTTGCGTAAAACTCCACATGTATTTTTTGTAATTTTTTGTGTCCAGCTCATAGAAAACAGCTGAAAATGATGCAAAAATAAAACAAGATTTTCTTATTTAACCTGTAATTTTCTCTGAAGTTCATCTTTATTTCTCCTTTTAAACTTAAAATATGTCTCTTTTAATAAAGTTTAGATTAAAATGTGTTGATTTTTTTATACATGCAAATGAAAATAATCTTGCTGTTCTGGAGAATAAAACTGTCTCTGCTCCTCCCGCAGCTGCAGGGGAACATCTTCGCCGGTTTCGATGAGACTCTCCTGCAGAGGGCGGAGGCTCTGGCCGCCGTGGACATCGTGGCGCAGAAGAGCCACCCGTTCAAACCGGACGCCACCTACCACACCATGACCACCATGACCAGCATGACCTGCACCCCCACCTCCTCCTCCGCGCACCTGCACCACCCGTCCGTGCTCACCTCGCACCACCACCACCCGGGCCACCACCAGCCGGCGCAGGGCCTGGAGGGCGACCTGCTGGACCACCTGACGCCGGGCATCTCTCTGGGAGGCATGCCGGGCTCCGACGTCTGCTCCACGGCCTCGCACACCGCCCACGCCGCGCACATGTCGGCCATCAACCACATGCAGCACCACCACCACTCGCAGTCCATGAACATGCACCCCCACGGCCTGGGCTCCCACGGCTCCCTGGGCAGCGGCGGCATAGACGCGGAGCCGGACCCCCGGGAGCTGGAGTCGTTCGCGGAGCGCTTCAAACAGAGGCGCATCAAGCTCGGGGTGACCCAGGCGGACGTGGGCGCGGCTCTGGCCAACCTGAAGATCCCCGGGGTGGGCTGCCTGAGCCAGAGCACCATCTGCAGGTTCGAGTCCCTGACGCTGTCCCACAACAACATGGTGGCCCTGAAGCCGATCCTGGAGGCCTGGCTGGAGGAGGCGGAGCGGGCGCAGCGGGAGAAGATGGCCAAGCCGGAGATCTTCAACGGCGGCGACAAGAAGAGGAAACGGACGTCCATCGCCGCCCCGGAGAAGCGCTCCCTGGAGGCCTACTTCGCCGTGCAGCCGCGGCCCTCGTCGGAGAAGATCGCCGCCATCGCCGAGAAGCTGGACCTGAAGAAGAACGTGGTCCGGGTTTGGTTTTGCAATCAGAGGCAAAAGCAGAAACGGATGAAGTTTTCTGCGACGCACTAAAATAAAATAAGATAAAATAAAAAGACGCAGAAACTGAGAGAGCTGCTGCGCTGTCACACAGAGGAAGGCGCACCTGGAGCCTTTCTGTCGGACCTGTTGGACTCCAGCTGCTGCACTTACACACCTGAACGAGTCATTTCATCTCTTCAACAGAAAAGCTTCTCGTCATCATCATTTCCTTTTTTTTTGTCTCGAAGGCAGATCTCATGTTCGGACTAAATGTCTTGTTAAGACTCTTTGCAGTGTTTGTAAAGGAGCAGCATTCACACATTTGGGTTTTTTATTTCTTTTTCTTTTTTGCAGCAGCAGTGCCTGAAAAATCCAGATGTGGAAACACACAAAGTATTCAACACAGGCACAGAGCTTTTTTTATTTTTGCGTCAGTTTACGCGTCTCTGGAGCGTTTCTCTCTTTTTATTCTCCACTCAGTATGACCAGGAGCTGCTTTTTAAAATTATAATTATTATTTTGGGAAGTTTCCTCCTCGAGCAGCTTCAGAAAAAACAGCTGGATCCAACGGTGTACCTTTTTGTCTTTTGTTCTGTGACAGTGGAGACAGACTGTCCAAAAAAAAGACTCTCCAACCTTTTACGCATCTCCACAGAAAACATGGAGGAGGAGGGAGGGAGGGAGGGGGGAGAAGAGGGGGCACAGTGCTCCGTCCCGTTCATTCTTATGGCAATTATTGTACAAAAAATACGCATAATAATGAGGGGAAATGAGGAATAATTGATATTATCCTCTTTAGTCGGAATAGCTTTTTTATATTTATCATTGTACATATTTGTGAATATGTTGCACCTCCGTGTGTGGGAAAGCTCATTGAAATGTATTGAATTTTGTCTTTGTTTCTGTAGGGGATTTCATTTTTTTTTTATATTATTTTATTTTTTTGGGGTGGGGGGGCAGATCGGATAAAACGAGTCTGGTTTCTGAGGCAGGAAGATGCTGGAATCACTGCATGGTTTAAAGAGAGGAACAGGGGTGTTTTCTGTGCGTTCATGGCTCCAAAAATATAAAAAATAACCCCCCCCCCTTTTTCCTTTTTCACCCCTCCACCCCCCCTCACCCTCAAGTGAATGCATTGCAATAAGAAGAAACACACACACACGACACACACGCGCACGAACACACACATTCACACGGTTCAGCTGTGTGGCTACCTCATTAAGTGTTGGCACGTTTTAATGGTGATTAAAAAAAAACACACACACTGTTAAAAAAAGAAAAAAAAAGAAGAGTAGGATCATTTCTGTTTTGTTTTTAATGTGTTTTTATTTTATTTTGGTTTATTTTTTAATTTCCTTTGTGTTCCTCTTCCACCGGTTTAATGGTGAATGAATTAGGCCTAGAAGACTCACTGATGTAAACCTGTTGTATGTTCAAGTTCACTGCAATGATGCTTTGACAATCAAATTATTATTATTATTAACCATAAGTTGTTAAAGCCCCTTTGTGTCCTAATGAAAGTGAATTATGTTGCATTATTATTATTATTATTATTATTATTATTATTATGAACACTGACACCTTTCTGGAGCGCACTTTGTAGATATTCTGATAAAGGGGAATAGTCGGCCTTATTTATAACTTTTTTACATTTTTTCCAACACTCAACACTTAACACATTAAGTTTGGTTGTTTTTTTTTTTATCTTCTTTATATTTATTTATTTGAATTTATTAATTTATTTCGGAGGGGATTAAAAAAATGACATATTTCATTTGTGAAGGTGTGCTTTAAATGTGTCTGTGTAAGCGACAGAAGCTGAAATAAACCGTGCACGTTTTACTTCATCCTCTGACAGCCTTTCTTTGGAACAAAACACAAAAAATGATCATCTGAAATATCAAATTTGGTGTCTTTATATTAAGATTGAAAAAAAAACATCTTTTGGTGCTATAAAACATTTAAAATGAAGTGAATCTGATCAGATGTTGGAGCTTGTGTTTGCTGTTGAGGTGTTAATAGTCTCTTTTTTAAGATAGATTTAATGGATGCTGCAATATGAGCAGTGTGTGTGTGTCTCCTGGATACAGAGTGTGTGTGTGTGTGTGTGTGTGAGGAGGCCAGCTGCTGCTCTGAAACGGGAGAAGCCTGGAGGTGAAGGAGGTCCGTCTGAAAGCTGCTTCCCAGCGGTGATGAATAGGATTTGATACTTGAGTGACTCTAATATTGATCAGGCTCTCCGGGTATGAAGAGTTGCACGTCTCTATCGCATGGAGGGAGCACGCAGGCCTTCTGATCCTGATGCTTTCTTACTTCCAACAAATGTTTTTTTTTTTTTCTGAGGCAGCCCAAACCTAAGAGGACGAGGCCCGTAAAGAGCCAAACTAAGAAAACTTACACAACATTTGACTGAATTATGACCAAAAACAGGTTAAATTCAAAGATCAAACCAAGACGAGTGTGACAAATGTGAACTAGAGTGTTTCAGACTAAACAAAGAGAAAGATACTGTCCTCATTTCACCAAATATAAAAACATCATGTTCATTTTTATCTTATTTTGAAGCACTAAAGCATCTACAGGGCCTCAGAAAGATTTTAGAAGTTCACTGACCCCCTGCACACCTCGGCGTCACCGAACAGAAGCTCTTTAATTCATACACACATAATTTAACTGTTTAATTTTACTTTATTCATCAACATGAAGGTCTGATTTGTGTTTGAAATCTTTCTCGACACATCAGTGAGAAAAAAATCTGCGATAAATGTTGAAGTTTACGTTTTTATTACTTTGTTGGCCTGAAAGTCTTAAAGTTTAAACCTAGTAATTCAATAAAAAATCATTAGTGTCATAAATCTGACTTTTTTAAGACTCTTGATGTTATGAGAATGTTATTTGAGAACAGCATCAGCTTTAAATTCAAAATGTTAATCAATAAAATAATTCAGTGATTAATTTTTACGCTAATATTCACCTTTATGACACTTCTGTCAGATGAAACGTTTGTAAATAAAAAAAAAATCAGTTCTTCTCCAACGAGGAGATCAAGAGAACAACAAATAACCTCATTTTACAGTTCAAAGCGGTGCATTGTGGGAAAAATACACTTTCAAAAATTTGGTTTCTTTGCCCATTTATCCTGAAAAAAACTAGATGCACAAAGACCATCAGGTCTTTAAACATGTCTGTTAATAATAATAATTAATTTACATTTTAGAGCGATGTCAAAGAGATGATTTATATGACAAATGAAGTAAAAAGATTAAGTAAAAAAACCTAAAGAGAGCAAAAAAAAAGAAAAAGAAAATTAAAACATCACATGAATGAAAACTGTAAACATACAAGATTTACCTGGCTAAACAGAAGTTTTATTGAGATGCATGAATCTTATCTGCACTTTGCACAGAGTTTAAAGAGAAACAACCCCACAAGTGTTAGAGGTAATAATATAGTAGTATAATAATAATAACATGGCAGCATATTTATCAGGAAATACACAAAAATATGACTGTAAATCTGTTTAATATAAAATTGTCAGTCTGGTTTGGAGGTTTTGATAATTTACTGTAAATCTGCTTCACACCTGCTGCAGTGTGTTTTATTTATAGCAGTATTTCTCTTTTCCTCTTCTCGGCTCAGCAGGTGGTTTCAGCCCATAAACTCGTTATTAATGAATAATAAATATCGGCTGTTATGATACTATTGATTTTTTTTTTTTTTTGCTTGTGTGTTTGTTAAGAAGCTGCTTTTCTTCTTCGGGCCTCCATCATCTTCAGAGCAACACCACACCTTCAAAATAAGGAAGAGATAAATGTTTAAATGACGCTGAAGGTTTATTTTGCCATCGGCTTCAATCTCCAAACAGTGACTTTTACATTTTGGATCATCTGAAGAGTTTAAGGTCAGCTCCTCCTGTTAACATTTAATTTACACAATGCAGGCATCCTCAAAAACTGAAAAGACTTTAAAAATAAAAATAAGAAGACCCAAAACCTGCATATGCACTAGACACATGTCATATATACTGACACCTGCAGATGGGACTCTTCATCAACATTATCTTTCTTTTTTTATAAATGTAAATAAACAAAATAATATGAGACAACAAAGACGACTTGATGTGGCAGCAAATGACGAATAAAGCAAACTAATAAACAATTAACCTGAAAAGAAAAATGAACAATAAAAAAAATGATTTGATTGTAAATGAATTCTAATAAGTTTTAATGTGTGTCCTGTTATAAAACACGTAAACTTCGATATGCATGCTCAAATGTTTGATTAACCTTCATTCGATTCAGATTTAAAGTTAAATAAATGTCTTTTTTTCACAGTTTGAATGTGTCGTGAGTTTCATGGCTCATCGATGGATTCGTTTTAAGTTCAGAGGAGGAGAAAAATCGACTTCTGTATCGTGCATGTGTCAATATTTACAGATATATTTTCTCTTTTTTGCCTCCCAGACAGTGGCTGGCATGTTGGTCTATAACAAAGAATGTAGTACATGGCTTCATCAAAGTTTAATCGTGGAGCGGCTCTCCAGTTGAAGCCTATAAATTATATATAATTGACCGTGTAATCAATGTGAACAGTGTATCAGGCTTTCCTCAGACAAAGTGATGGGATGCAAATTATACAAAGAGCAAAAAATAAGCTCAAATATTCCTCTAAGTGTTTCTGCAGGGAGGGAAGAAGTTAGTTATTGGTTAAAGTTCATTTCACTTTATTTTTTTTTTATTGTCCTGACTTTGGACTAAACTCAAAATGTTGTAGTGATGAAGCTGTCGAGTTACGGTGCTTTTATTTTCCGGGTGAGGAGACGTTTCCTGTGAGATGACGTTGAAAAAACAAAGAAAATATTTATGACAAAGTAGATTCAAGTTCATTGATGAACAGAAAATACGTTAAATGTTAAAAGGATGCAGTGATTTAGTAGAAATCTGTGTCCTCAACCTGCACACTGCAAAACACCTGGACTTTCTAAAAGGGTTGGTTTAATAATTAAAAGCTGAAAAATAAAAATGACTGTGTGTTTTCCTCCATCGGCTGCTGTTTGCATGTGACCCCCCCTGCAGGCTGCTCTGGATGGTGGCTGCTGTTGTTGTTGTGGATGAGCGGATAAAAGAGCTTTTCCCAGGACGGCCGTAGTTAATTGTTTGATTTAAATAATTAAGAAACGGGAGGCCTCATTTTCCTTCCGCTGAGTTTTCCTGCGTCGGATCCAAACAAGAGCGAGATCAGATGCAGCTCTCGAGCTCGAGGCTCGATGAAGCGTCTCAATCATTTCTATTATCCGGCTTCCTTTGAGCCACTTTGTGTTAAATAGTTTATTTAGCATTTATTTAGCTTCAGTGTGACCGATGCATCCAAAGAAAGTGTCCAAACTTTGTTTCTGAAACAGCAACAGTCATCGTTCACGTGACCACAAGAGGCCGTGTGTGAGGAAAACGTAAACATAGGTGGCTTTAAACATCTCCTAAATGTGTCCACAGTTAGCATCGCCGACCATCAGCTGTGTCGACTGAGCCAAAATAAAACTTAAAGCTTTTGAACTACTTCCTGTTGTGCTTCCTGAAGTCTTTTTTGCAAGAGAAAGGCATAAAATGACGAGAAGAAGCAAAATGACGAGAAGAAGCACAGATGGTGATTCTGGACAGATGTTGGTTCACTCCATGAAGCTATTTTTGTTTGCACTTTGAATTTAGCCGTAAAAAAGACGACCCTCAAACACTCTGATTGTAAAAACAGTCACTCACTCAGCAGATAAGACAGGCAGACGCGGCTCACTGAAACACTAGCATAGCTCCTTTTTAGTCCTCCAAACACTCAACCCTGACGGAGGCTTTCTTGCAACTCTAATACTCATTCACAAACACAACGATGGCACAACCTTCGGGGTCAGTTCAGCAGTTTTCCCGAGGCCTCTTCGAACCATCGATCCCCCGATTAGTCGAAGACCAAACCGGAAATCAGCGAAATCAACGTAAAGCTTCCAGGATCAGGTTTTTATCAGCATAACGAGGAAATATTTGTACTGAATGTGTCTGCAAACTGCTCACTGTCAAGTTCTTCAGGCAGTTTTGGAAGCTAAAGCGTGTTTTACAGTCATGTTTATGCAAATCAAAGCACCTAGTTTGGGCAAAACGTCTTAAAAATAGATACCCAGCCGGCCTAATCTTGTCCCTCACGTGATGCAGCTGCAGGATGAGGAAGCTAAACTAACAAAACATCAGTGAGCAAAATCCAGAGAGCACTTCTTTCCTACATATTACGTATGCAGCAGAGCAGATTAGAGAAATGTAAATATGTCGGTTTTTGTGCTTTTTCTTCGTCTGACTGTGAGCTCGGTCTGGACCGACAGATTGAATCATCTCGTCTTGGTTTCTGCTCTCTGCTGAGATAAAAACATCAAGTCAGCTGGAAAGTGGTCTGCACAGTTTTTGGGTCCCTCTCCTGCACACGGCGGACCGAGCGGGAACTATACGAGAGAGCGCCGTTAATTCCACTCTCCTTCCAGATTACTCCATCCCCTCTCTCCTCTCCGGGTTGTGTTTTCCATGAAGCGAGGAAGCGCATTTTCATAAATAGACCTTGGCCGAGCGCTGCTGCGATGAAATTTTAATGAAGCTCCAAGTCTTGAGTGCAGCGCCGGGGCCTTGGAGAATCAGCCCTCTGTTACATTACTATGGCTTTCTCTCTCTCTCTCAAACACACACACACACTAATGCAAACATACCCCCCCTCCCACCACCACACACACACACACAGACACACACACACACAGCTCTGTTGCAGGGGTGCATGGGGCGTCCGGCTGCATATTGACGGCGTGGCTGGAATGAGACCAGCAGACCGAGGGGAGGGTGTGTGTGTGTGTGGTGGGGATTAAGACAAACTAGATGTGTGTGTGTGTGTGTGTTGGAGAATGAGGGGATGGGGGGGTCTAATTTGTGTATGCGTGTGTGTATGTTTTTATTTTTTTTGTCCAATTATTATTTATTGTGTCTTGAGGGGTATCGACCCCTGTTAGTGTTCTTTTATGAAGATAAAAACCAAGTTCATGCACACACACACACACACACAGAAAAGCTGCCAACACACAGTGGAAGTGTTCAATTCTGTCGATGCAATATTTATCAGCGATGTTCGTAGATAAATCCTGTGTTTCAGACGTCTGATGAGGTGTTCATTTTTGGAAGGAGAGGCAACACACACACACACACTCACACACACACACAGTAACAGAGGATGTTGGGAGGCTGCGCCCCCCAAAGTCACAAAGTCAGTGTGTATTAGATGAAAGCGGATGACGAACAAACAAATGAAACACAAACAGAAATGATAATAAAGCTCACCTCCTCCTCCTCCTCCTGCTGTGTGTGTGTGTGTGTGTGTGAAATGGGATGGGGGGGGGGTCAAAGGTCAAAGCAAGTGAACTCACAGAAACACAGAAGATTGTTTAAATCCACCAAAAAACAGGAAATAATAAAACGTAAATATTGAATTAAATTAAACATCTTCTCAGGAAGGTGTGTGTGTGTGAGTGTGAATTTTTAATGTGTGTGTGTGTGTGTGTGTGCATGTGTGTGTGACGACATTATACACACAAGGCGCTAATTAAAACATGGCGGCCGTAATTAGAAACATTGTATAACTAATCAGGCCTAATGAGCACCAGGGGCGGGCCGGTGCTGATCAAACGGCCGACTTATGAGGCCTAATGGGCGGGGAGAGCCGGTGACAGGCCCCGCTGCTCCTCCAGCACCGGAGCTCCTCATTGTGGAAACCATAATGAGCAAACAAAACCACACGGAGGAAAAGACCTGCAAAAAATGTCTTATTATTATTATTATTATTATTATTATTAATATATAGGTGTGTGTGTGTGTGATGATGTGTGTTTATATAAAAACGGTTCACTGAATATTTTCCAGACGTGATGAAAAATGCAATGACTGTGCAATGAATTATGAAGACCATAACAATATCGTAGCTGCAGTATCAATATTTACACAACAGGAATCCCACAGCATGTTGGGAAAACCCTCTTTTAGTCTGAAGAAGAAGAAGAAGAAGAGGAGGAGGAGGTGTGATGGAAACAGGCCTGTTGTCCTTCTAAATAATAAATAATAATAATTTGGATTAAAAAGCAAAAGAAAAGTGACATTTTCGTTATTTCTGCGTCATGATTTGGACTTTTCGTCAATGAGAGATTAAACTGTGTGTGTCAAAGCTTCACGTTAAATATGCGATTTCAATTCTTAATCAATAATGTAGCACACACACACACACACACACACACGATTTAAATATTCATCCAGCGTTTACACTCAGTTTATGTCCGCAGTGTGTTTGCTGCGTAAAGTTAATATGACTCATTTTTTTTCCTGTAAAATAATAAAAAAGAAACTATCAGACGGTTCAAACCTGCAGAAACATCTTTATTTCATGTGCGCGCGAGAGGGGAAGCGCACGTGCACGTCACACAGCCTGTAACACACACACACACACACACACGAGCTGTACGAACGAACGCACGCGCTGAAACAAACAAGTAAACAACGAGCAAAAAATAAAAATAAAAACAGAAGGAGCACTTAAAATAAAGAGGATTTCAAAATAAAAGCACTTCTTGCAGCACTGAGTGAAATGTGTGTGTGTGTGTGTGTTTGTGTCATGATATCAGGCCTCCTCGGTGTGTTTTTCCTTTTTATTTATAATTTCTAATGACTAATTTTATTTACTTATATTAAGAGGATAAACTTAAGAATTATGAGGGATGAAATCAGATAAAATGTCATTTCAAAATAAATAAAATAAAAGCAAATAGAAGTGTCAATTTTAATAAGATATGAGAAACAGGTGTGTTTAATTAAGCTACTTAAGTTTAAAATAAATAAATAAAAGCTCATTTTATCAATAAAAAAATTTTTAATGCATTATTTAGTGTCTGTGTTGTTTCCATGGTGATGTGACGATGATCTTTATTCATCTGAAACGATAAAATCCTTCAGAGCTGAACATGAGAAACATCGTGTGTGTGTGTGTGTGTGTGTGTGTGTGTATGAACCCATCATCACCACATCGATCCTCCAAATCAGAAGCAGCAGTGAGCCTTAATGCCGCAGCCTGCAGGAGAGGAAATCAGAAATAAACATCTGCATCATGTCAGAGCTGTGAGAGACATGAGGGGAAAAACATGTGCAGGTGGAGGTGAGGTAGCTTTTATCCCCCATACACACCCAACACGTGTTAAATTAAATAAAATAAAATAAGATAAAATCCTCCAGCAGAACCAATCCAACACACCATATTTTTTTAAAGTGGAAGAAACAAGATCTAAATACGAACTTCCACTTAATTCAGAGGAATATGTTCAAAGAGACGCACAGCTACGGGCTCCTCTAATCATGTCTCATCAATAATTCATTTCCAAACTGACAGGATGCCCGAAACGCAGGGCGGCTACAACATGAAGCCCCGTTTCTCGGACGGACACCGGCTAAACTTCGGCGTTTAGTTACGGTACAATTTTAATGAAATTTAATTTATTGAGTTCCGCACTGCTGCAGAGTCAGAGAACTACAAACCCCGAGCACCTCCTGTAGTTCAACTGATCACATTTTAAATCAGCTTTATTGATCAGGTGGACGCAGACAGACAACCTGACTCTTCCTGTAAATACAAAACATCAACAGAAACTGTGTAAAGAAGGAAAATAAATAAAACTATGTTCATCATATATATATTTGTGTTTGTGTCTTACTGTCTACATGTTAGTTGATATGATATATGATAATATTGATATATGTATATTTTTTCTATGTATATGTGTGTATAAATGTGTATGTGTACATATATTTGTCTATCTATATACATACAAATACATAGAAAAAGTAGTATAGATACATACATATGCACATTAACATGTACGTTACATTATTATTTCTTTATATATTATATATTATATTATTTATATTACATATATTTGAAGCTTATATTATATTATATTCTCTCTATATTATATTGTCTCTTTAGAAATAATAACAATATTTAAAACTAACATGTAGACAGCGTGATAAGCAATAATCACAGTGCAAAGGATGCTTGAAATAAATATAATTATTTCAACACACACCATATATATATATATATATAATATATATAGCATGAACATACTTTTATATATCTTCATACTAGTTTATGTTACGTTTCTTATGTTATCTTTGTTTTGTTGTTTTCTATGTGTATGTATGTAGATAGATAGATAGATAGATAGATGTACACATACATAAAACACATACACACATATATATATACACATGTATACATAGAAACAGAATAAGAATAATAACAACAACAGTAATATGTTGACAGTAAGAAAACAGTGCAATGGTGAGAGTGCAAAGGATGCTTGAAATAGACATAATTACTTCAAATTAGCTTATATATAAGATAAATGTCAGTATATAAGTATAAGATGTGAGTATGACAGTGTGATAAATACAATAAATACAGCAGGTGTAGATTTGTGTTGATATTTCCATGTTAATTAAATACATTATTGCTATTTTCTAATCCTCCTGACTGTCACCAGATAAAAGGGGCGTCACACTGGGAATAATAAAATATCTGCTGGAATTAATAAGGTCAAATAAATAAATCAGATTATTGATGTGGATGTCTGCCTTATCAACATTAAAAAATGTGTCCAGAAACTCAAACATGGCCTCCATGCATTTCACATCATCATCGACAGACGCTGCTGGTACAGTAAATATAACACATGCACATAATCCACACGTACAGTAAACAAATTATATAAACCGGTGAGGAGATTGGGCATAATGCATAAAGTCGATCATTTCAAATGTAAGCAAGCATCCTGGTGAATAAAATAATGTTTTACCATCACAGAAAACATCAATTTGAAGTTTTTTGTTTTTTTTTTAGCATAAACACCACACAACCAAACAAAAAAAAAAAAAACCAAAAAAAAAAACGCTAAGTAGGCTGAAAATAAAAAAAATAAAAACAGAAAGAAAAAAAAAGGCTGCTGGGCCACTTCTTTGATTAAAAAGCAAACTCATATCTTCCCAGAAGTCCCTTTCAAATGCAGCAAACTGACAGAGAAACCAATAATTGGTGTGTGTGTGGATGCCGGCTGTGTGTGTGTGTGTTTGGGGATTCGCTCCTTGTGGACTGAGTTGCTTTATTTCTCTGCCCTATATATCTGTCCGCCTTCACTCCTGCTCTCTCTGCTCTGGAAGCTGCTGCTGCTGCTGAAGGGATGTATGAAGCTACTTTCTTGTCTCGGTGATGAATAATGCAGCGCTCGGAGGCCGCCGAGTTTCCAGTTAAATACCAATTTGCTTAACCAGTGTTTCCAGCCACTGCCAGCTTCGCTCAGTATCGCAGCGAGCCCCCTTTTGCACCGGCCTTTGGTAATTAAAGAAAAGATCTATATCCAGAGGAGGCTCCTGCATGTGATCAGCGAAAAGGGGTCGCCCGGTGTAAAGTCACATTTTTATTTATGAGGCTGAAATTTAAACAGGAACAAATCACTAAGCAGCAGGTGGACGGAAATCAAAGCAGAGAAATATAAAACTCTGCCTTTACAACATCCATCTAAAGAAAAGTCCTCCCCCTCTTACATGCATTTTTTCCTAAAATAACATGAATCTACATGATCACACATGATCACAAAATGAGCAGGTGGATTAACAAAGTTTTGATTTTGATGCAGTTGTTTCATATTTAAGATTCCTCTGGACAAAATGTCTGCTCCTGTTTCAGAGTTGAGATATGTGAGATGTAAAAATGATGATGGTTTACCTGCACAGGTGGCCTCTGCACCGTGGGCGTGTCCAGACTGATTGATTGACTCTTCAGCTTTGTTGCACCTGTCAGGTTGACTCGGACATCCTGACTGGTTCATACAGTGATGACCTCACATAGCCCCGCCCACCTGCAATTCGCCCAAAAGATGCTAATCGGACAGAGTAAGTGAAAACACCTGTGCAGGTTTCATTAAACCAAAGGTAAGTCTTTAAAATCCTTTAATTTTCTGTGCTCTGTCTTTTAATTTTCCTTATAATCAACCTGTTGTCATCTTGTGTCCAGATTTGATTGCACGTCTCTTGGCCAGATCACGAATCAGATTGTACGATCTGTCGTCGAAAAAAAAACCCAACAGAAGAAGGACGAACGAGAGCTCAAGTAGCATCAGTTTTGCCGCTCTCTCTCTCTCTCTCTCACCCACACAGATCAATACTCTCTCACCCACAGAAGTCATTCAGTGGTTGAACTGATCAGAAACGTTCGGTGTGAGTGATCATATGTGTTGAAACCGATGAAACCCCAAAACACCTCCTGGGACGATCGTCAAAACACAGAGTAAATGTGGTCTTTAAAGTTATTTTAAACCATAATACTGCTCTGACTTTAGTAAGTAGTTGTTGTAAAAGATCTGAAAACACTTGTATGTTTTTGATGAGTAATATTTAAATAACCTGTTTTTGTTGTTGAGCTGTGTGTTTGTGTGTTTGTATGAGGTCTTTGTATAAGTGCACTTCTGTCTCTTATTTTGAAGCCTCTGACAGGATGTGAGTTTGTGACCTGCAGACACACAAATTAATGTTACGATGAGTCTTTTCGTTTGTTTCTTCAGATTGGGGACCCAGAAACCGACATCACACATGGGGAGGAGGATTGAGGATCTGACTCACAATTAGCCGATGACATAACACTCCAGGGTTAAAACAAAGGTGCATTTCACTTTAAAAGCTCATAAAATAAAACCTGCAAGGAGCGCTTCTGTTACCGACAGCTGTGCATGAGCACATCTCTTTGCATGTGCGGTACGTGGTCCAGTTCTGCAGCTGTGAGCTGTGAATTGAATGTGTTTCCCCTCGAGGCCAGGGAAGCACAACACTCGAATAAGATTAAAATAAAAGTAAACTGATGGAGGCTTTTGGAGGATTCATTACATGCTTTTTAACTCCACATATCTCTCTACACTGACACTGCACCGCTGTTTTTCTGCGTCACCTGGGTGTTTGCTAATAACCTGATAAGGTAATGGTACTCTAGGATGGATCAAAGGATGGGCTTCTTTCTATCTTGTGTGATATGAACATTAACACAGGTTTTGCTTGCTGTGTTCGAGGGTGGAGAACATGAGGGACATTTCTCATCCCTGTTTCTTTGCCAAGAACCTATTTCAAAATGTATTTGAAGCTAAAATGAGGCTTCAGCAGCATGTAAAAAATCAAATTATGTGTAAAATTATAATTTATTAGTACAAAATTTCCTGTTTGTTTCTGCAGACGGAGGTGTAGAATCATGAATTTTACACTAAAAAGACTTGAACTTGAGAAGAAGCCTAAACGTTTTGACTGTTTCAGCCTCATGTTAGCTTCAGTTTAAAGTCATAATCTCCAGGACTTATTTTGTAGTATTTCACAGCCTTTATGGTGGTAACCTGTAACTGCAGGTGTGTGTTTAGACGTCACGTCACCTTTAGTTTCTGTTTCATCGTCTGTTGTCGTTCGTCTTTTCGTTGTTCGGCCACATTAACCTGCAGAGATAAAAAAGACAGCACACTGCTTCACACGCAGGCGAGTTTAAAGTCATGTTAAAAAACAAACTGTGTGAGATTTTTCTGGAAAAATTCAACTCATCATCACATTAGTCATTATTCTCCTGGGACATAGGCTGCTGTTAAAAGACGTTTATTTAAATGAAAACAGACTGAAGTGTTTGTACAGAAGGAGCACTGTGGATTTCACCTGTACAGGTTTGTCTCCAGCTGCTGTGAGGTCCTTTGCTTCCTGGTTTGTTTGTGTTTTTCTTGTATTGATTTCATGTAAGATGCTGTAAGAAGGCCACGGGTCCTTTTTTCAGGTCAGACTCAAATTCTCACTCCTCTGAAATCTTTTGTTTGAAGAAGCAGCGTTGTTTTATTTTCTCACGTGATCACACTGAGGCCTAACATGACTCCTACGTGTGGATCAAACAGATCTCAGCTCCAGATTACAAGGATCAGAGCGAGGTCAGCCTCCCCCCCCCCCCCGACCTCCCCACAGCTCCCGCTTCACAAACAAGCAGCGGGAGCCTGACCACGGGTCGGGTCAGGACGTCGACCGGACCCCCCGCCGAGCCCGGCTTCCTTCCGGAGGAGGATTAGAGCTGCAACAGGGCTTTGCGCCGTGCGTAATGACCACCTGCAGTCTCTGGTCGTCCAACGCCGCCCCCACATCAACCACCACTTCCCCCCCATCCCCTCTCTGTAATCAGCTCACCGAGGCGGGATGCAGAACAGAATCAGTCCTCCTCCCCGCCAACCCCGAAAAAGTAAACACTGCCTCTCCGTTCCCTCGCCAATTGTTATTCATAGAGCGGATAAATATTTAATTCCATCTAAGGATACCTTTTGTTAACAGAATTACCGTACAAGCCTTGCAGCCCATAAATCCCACAATGAATTCAAACTCTGTTCGTTCACCGTTCACGCGTGTGTGTGTGTGTGTGAGGAGGAGGAGGAGGATGAAGATGAGGTCGAGTGAAAAGAGGAGAAAGAAGAACGAGGGGTAGAGGAGGAAAAAAGAGAGTGAGAACAAAGGTGAAAAGTGTGAGACGGAGGAAGGAGAAAGGAGGTGACGATGAGGTGGGGGAGCAAACGTGGTGAAGGAGGAGTGTGATGATGAGATGGACGAGGAACAAAAGTAGGGAGACGAAGAATTTAATAACTTGCACGACGAAGAGGAGTGAGAGAAAAGGGATGGGATGATGTTAGATGTTTGAGGAGAGAGAGAAGAAGAGGAGGTGGAGGAGGAGAAAAAGGAGGAGACGAGGAAAATTTAGGATGAAGAGGAGAGGAAGATGATGGTGAGGAGGAGGAGAGGAGGTGAATGCAAAGCAGAGGAAGAAGATTTTGCAGGAGGAGAGAGAGATAAAAAGAAGAGGAGGTGGAGGAGGAGAAAAGGGAAAGTGAGAGAGCAGAGAAAGAAAGTTAGGATGAAGTGACGGAAGAAGAGTAAAGAAAGGTGGAAGAGCTGTCGGAAATGGAGGATGATGAAGAGGAGGAGAGGAGGTGAATGCAAGGCAGAGGAAGGAGAAGTTGTGAAGCAACGGCGGGAAGGAGGTGAAAGAAAAGAAAGGAAGAAGAGGAGGTGGAGAAAGAGAAAAAGGAGGAGGACGAGGAAAGTGAGAGAAAATTTAGGATGAAGGGGAGAGGAAGATGATGATGGGGAGGAGAGGAGGTGAATGCAAAGCAGAGGAAAAAATATTTTGCAGGAGCTGAGAAGAAGAGGAGGTGGAGGAGATGAATGCAAGGGAGAGGAAGGAGAAGTTGTAAAGCGATGGCGGGAGGAAAAAGGAAGGAGGTGAAAGTTCCTGGAGGAGTTTTACGAGGTGAAAGAAAATAAAAAAAAGAAGAAGAGAAGGAGGTGGAGGAAAACAAAACCAAAGAGGACAAGGAAATAAAAAAAGGATGATAGTGGTGATGGAGGTGCAGGAGGGAAGGGAGGAAGAGGAGCGGATGGAGGAGAGCAAACAAGTGCAAAAAGAGAAGCAAAGTGAGGAGGAACAGGAGATGAACGATGGATGAATTTGAAGAATAGATGATGGAGGAACATGGAGGGAAGAGTGATGAGGTTGATGGCTGAAAAGACGAGAAAACAAGGAGGAGAAAAAGAGGAAGAGGAGGTGCAGGAGTGGGGGCTCTGCAGACGGAGGCACAGCGGGCTCCATTGATCTGCAGCGAGAAAATCCAGACGGCCTTCCTACTTTGTATTCCTTTTGACCCATAAATAATGGATTGATGAGTCCTGATGAGAACATTAACGCCGGGATGAGTCCTAATGAGCACGCCGCCTGGAAATGATCTGACGCGCCAACAACTGTAATCACCCCGATCCAAACAAAACAAAACAAAAAAAGACACGGACACTCCCACTGATCGATTGATTGGAAATAAAGTCGGCAGCTTTGATTCCTAAAGATCGGGGCGCAGATGGAGTCGATAATTTTCTCATCCTGCTTCTACCTGAGTCTCATTTCAATCGTTTGTTTGGTCAGACGCTGGAGATTAGACCTGTTGAGGCCACTGTTGGAGAGAGCCCGAAGACTGTTGGCTCGCCATTAAACTTTAATCAACCTCGCTTGGTGTTGATAATATTCTTTCCCCCCTCTTTTTTTTAATGAAATCTTTTTTTTTCATATAATTCCCCTAAGCAGGGCTGAATGGATGGTGAGGGAAGAGGCTTCGCGTTTCTCATGGAGCAAAAAGGTTTCAATTGGGGCTCTTTGATAGCTCTTAATAATATCCCCATGGTTGATGGATGAAATCAAATAGAATGATGAAGTCTTTGATTTACATCCTGAACATCAAAACCGGCTCGCGCTGCTGTAACGGAGCCGAAGGAGCACATTTGACTCGTTCCTCTGGTAAAAAATAATATCCTCCGCCTGATCCAGGAGCTTTTGAATTAGCGTGATCACAAAGATTTGAGCCAGCTCCACATGTGATGCAGCTGTCCGTCAGCTCGAGGGGGGGTCGAGGCTGTACGATGGAGTCCAAGGATTTACTGATTATATCAAACACGATGACCTGAAATGTTTTTCATCCACGACTGAACAGCGTTTCAAGATTCAAGAGTTTAGTTGTCAATTAAACTTTGATTATCATTATTATGATGATGCTGTTATACATGAATATAACTCATCTTTCTTACCACGTCATCACCACCTGTGTGACTCAACACTTCTTTGCACCGCATCTGTTTTTCTCACCACGTTTTGGACACATCAGCTGCACTTTGTCTGTCTTATACTGCCTCAGTATTTCATTTCATTTGATTTGATTTCACTGTATTGTATTTTAATGTACCTTGCTGCTACGACAACCTAATTTCCTTCCAGGGATCAAAAAGTCGTCCGTCTATTGATCCTTCTATATATCAATGTTCCGTGAACACTTTAAAAGAAAACCACACAAGTAAAAATGACTAAAAGTTCACGATATTGGACCGTAATATAGTAAGTAATATAAAATCTTAAAAAAATTTTAAACATTTTGGTTTATTACAACATTAACTTATTGTTGCTTTGGTCTGTTCTGTTGGTTTTGGTCCAACAAAAAACCAACACCTCAGTCTGTAATCTGTAAACGGGGTTTGTTGCCCTTTTAAAATGATTTTTAAAGGTGTCCCAGCAATAACGTTGGTCTGTATCACGTCCAACTGTGGCTAAAACTACAAAGATTAGACCCAAGTTGTAATACACCAGAATTATCCTCAGAATCTGATCTAATCTGAATTATCCTTCAGCGCAAGAACAGATTTCACATTAAAGGCTTTAAACCCTTTTAAAGAATAAGACTGTCACATAAAAGTCATGAGAATATTTAAATATGTCCTTTTTGTGCTTTTTTTTTTTTTTGAAGACCACAATGTGTCGGCCATTTTTAATATTCTGTCTCATACAGCAACTGTAGTGACAGGCAGGGAGTTCACATTAAGTATGTAGGGTATGTATATTATGGCGTATTTAATATTAATAGCTTTTATTAGTTTTATACATGGTAGCATATTCATGATGGTCACCTAATGGAACGGGAGTGGGAGCCTCTCGCTGCAAATTTCAGAATGAGCGCTGTTTTTTCCCATTTTATAACACACTGAGAATATGAGATCCCCCAAGTAAAGACCAGAGGAACGATATATTTAATGTTTGAATGCTCATTTAAATGAACCCATGTGTTTTGCTGTGTAGTTGGGGAGTTAGATTTGCACTGGCAGCTCAAGGACCTTCTTTAACCTTTCTTTTTTTTTTTTTTTTTTTTTATATCTGGGGAACATTTGCTGACCGTGCATTCCTGCATTTGCATTTCTAGAAATATTCAGCTTCACTTTTACATGCTGCAAACTTTTAATGTTTTTATTCTGTTGGCCACAGCTTTTCTCAAAAGGCAGCATGAGTTAAAATATTCAAATCCTCCATCATCGTTAATTATGATAGATGTCTGCTTTTTATTTGCAGCAGGATGCTTCAGTCTGAACAATGATTGTTTCTGTAAAAGTTTTGAATTTTATCTCATTTAGTATATTTTTTCTTACACAGGTTTCTGTTGCTGAAGCATGGAAACCTGAAAGGACAGCTTCCTTCAGGTTGGAAAAGACGGACTAATTCCACACAGTGCTTTGGAAAAAATCAAAACAAAACTAAAATCACAGGCCAGTTCAACAAATGTGAACTCTGAACCAGCAGATTTGCAAACAAATGCACGTCAGGAGCATCGACGCTGACGTGAACGAGGGAGACTTTAATGCGGTGCAACATTTTTACAAACGTCTATAAGAGCAATGTGGTTAATTAAATATAACTCCAACATAAATAATAGTTGTTTGCTGTGAGCAGCATGAAGCGTCTTGTTATATAACCCCGCCATATGATGACGCTGAACCCTTGAACCCCTGACAAATTTTTATGTATGAAATGTATTTATCCACATCCAACTCCGCTTCCATCTGTGCATCATTCTCAGCCTGGGAGGAAATGCTGGGGCAAACATGGAGGGATTAAAGATCTGGTCTGCCAAGCACCCTGCTCGGGAAACGTACAGGTGTTAGATAATAAACTGGACAAGCTCAGTGCCCACTTCAGCTTCAGCATGTTCACGAACTGTGATGTCCTTTTAGGTCGTCTTTCCACCAGATGACCTCAGACTTTTCTCAGCTCTTCCTGCAGCGATTTCCATTTCCTTAGCAATCACCTCACCTGAGCTTCCTCACCCGTTTCCCCTCCTGCGTCTCATCCCCTTCATCAGCAACACTCAGTACAGGATCAAGAGCTCCTCTGTCAGATCGTCAATCTTTCTGTGGTCATTTTCATGCCTGTTTCATGTGATAAGCTCTGCATGAACCTGCCAGTAAGACTCCATCAAAGTGTATTTTGGTCCTCATCAGCTCTGCCTCGCCCTCCTAAAAACTGTAATGGGAGAAGTAAAATGGCCAGCAGCACCTCTTAGACATTTAGCAGCCCATTGGGACTTGCAAGCAGGCCGCTGCTCTTCATCCACAAGAGCGTCACCTCAGATGCCATGACCAGCAACCTCCTGCCGTGGTCGAGAAGAAGAAGAAGAATACCGGATACATGTCCGAGTGTGCTCTGGATGAACAGTCCATTTTTTTTATTGATTTTGACAGAACAAGGTACTCGTGAGTCCGCCCGCTTCATTTCTGTTCTCTGGATGACGATCAGTTCTTCTCATAATCGCCACAAACTCGGTGGTTTTGTTTGTGAGAAGCTTCAAACGATTGTTGTTGCATCGCGTGACAAAGCTCTTTATCAGTCCTCTGTGCTGCTGTGAAAATAGTCTCTAATTAAAGATGTTTCTCACTGTAAAATATTCACCAAAATCTCATCATTTAACCAAAAAATCCACTTAATACTTTTTTAATAAACTTTAATAAAACAGTCATTGTTTACATTGAAGCATCACGCTGCAAATAAAACATCTCTGAGCTAAAAGTACAGTGATCGTCACAATTAACGACGATGGAGGGTTTTTAATTTTAATATTTTGACTCATGCTGTGGCCAACAGTATAAAAACACAATGTGCTTGCAGGATGTGAAAGTGAAGCAGAACATTTACAACTACAAATCTGATATGAATCAGGAAAAAATCTGATTTGTGTAGTTTCTCGTGTCGCTGACAAGCAAACCAGAGCTAAAACGTTGGTTATTTTGCTTTAAGGTGTCTTCTGGATGTGTAAATAATCAACCATTTGCTTGCACGTTAGCAAGGGCACCATATTCATATTAATGAAGTGGCACCAGGAGATTTTTTTTAGATCCGGACTCTTAATTACATCTCCTAATGCAGCAGATTATGGTAGCTCCTTTGGTGATGCGTAAAGGTGCAGACAGCTGAGGTAAGTATGGGGGTGTCGAGTTGGAGGGGGGGTTGTTGCCGATGATGGTGGCGAGAGTGATGGAGGAGCCACTCTCACCGCCGCAGAGTCAGAGTGGGCCAAACGTCCTCTCTGATTAGCCGGGCCGTCTGTAAGTGCACTAATGCACCTCGCTATTAGCATGTTTCTCCTGGTTGCCACGGGCAGCGCCGCGCCGCCTCCCTGTTTGACATGTCAGAAAGGATATCGGTCACAGCACGCCGTGGCCCGTGGGCTTCACATTGCTAAGAGAGGGAGAGAGAGGGTGTGTGGGTACGAGCGGTAAGTGCGTCGGCGAGTGTGTTCTTGTCCTCGGTTGAGTTTTATCTCTTTGGAACGAGGACGTTTTTATGGAGCGAGGTGGTTTCAGCAGGTTGTCACTTCTTCCAGGGTAAGTTTAGGGTTAGGGCGCGGGTTTACGGGCGGGTGGAAAGGCAAAGATATAAAGGTTTTAAGAGTGTGGGTGGTTTGGGTAAAAAAAAACGGGTGAAAAATATGCATGAAGAGGAAAAATATGAAGGATGGAAGAAACAAAGAAGTTAGTGTAGAAAAAAAAGGAATGACAGAAAGTTGTTTATTTAGACAATTCCCCTCAGGAGATCAATAAAGTCTCTATCTATCTATCTATCTATCTATCTATCTATCTATCTATCTATCTATCTATCTATCTATCTATCTATCTATCTATCTTTTTGCTACAATAATTCTTCATACAGTATCCAACCTTACAACCACGACAGCAAAACGTTTAATTCACAGAAATGAGTGAAAACATCTATTTCTAATCCACTTTGTGAAGCTATAAAACAGTTATATCATCAGCGAGCTCCTGTCATTGCTCTGTGAATATTTGATGTACTTATTCTAAGTCATATCTCGAAATAAAGCCTTTGTAAAGAGAAACACAACAAGGATATCATGAAACCAGTGGAGGAGAAGACTGATGTGGTCAATAGTATGTAGACAACCCTCATAAATACGAGTTAGACGGATAATAGCGTCTGCAGTTTGTGGATGATGCTCTCCTGTTTCAACATGACGATGTTAAAGCACAAAGCCGGATCAATAAGGAAATTGTTTTCCCAGTTTGATGTGGAAGAAGTTGACCTTAACCCCGTCCATCTCCTCTGGGATGAACTCATCGCTGGCCGACTTTATTGATACTCTTTTGGCTGAAAGCGAGAAAAATTCCTGCCGTCAGGTCCTGAAATCTTGTGGAAAACCTGAAATAAAGACTGGAGGATGTTTAAAGCTGCATACGAATATAATCTTTTTTGAATGAGATGTTCAACAATTAAAAATGGGTGCAACATTCAGGTGTCCACATTGTAGAGGTAAAAAAGCAGCGAGTGAAACAAAGTGAAGAGAGAAAGAGAGACCTCAACAACAGAAAACTTCGGCCTGTAGAGTTGATCAATCATGAATAGATAGATGGAGGGAGAGAGAGAGAGAGGTGGAGGAGGGGCAGGTGAATGAAAACGATGCCTGGAGGAGGGAGGGAGCCCTTCGCCAGTCTGAGGAGCGATCTGTCCGCCTAAAGAGCTTTGTTACCATATTAACTGACGTCTCCAGATGGCCTTGTCGTAAAAAAACAGAGCCGAGCGCGGGAGGATTGATGGAAAGTAAAGAGAGAGAGAGAGAGGGAGGCCCGAGTGGAGCATGAAAAGGCCTCAGAGAACGAGGAGGCAGCAAGTTCATGGAGATGGGAAAACAGAAGAGAATAAAAATCCCTTAACTTTTCTCAACAACAGCAAAACCCTCGACCCACCGCTCCCTCCCTCCTCCCTCCTTCCTCTCTGTACTCCCACCTCCTATTATTTTTCTCTCGCGTTACTTTCTTCTGAAAATCGCCCCGAGGCCAGGCGCTCTCCTGGGTGGCTCACCCCCGAGCAGAGCCCTTTTTACCTCGCACGCTGGTAATAATTTGAAGCCTGCTGAAAGAGCCGAGGCTTTTAGAGGGATCAACCTGCACACCTCCTCCTTCACCGCCTCCTCTTCCTCCTCCGTTTGCATGCGAGGCATCAGGCCTGCTCCCACGCCGCCGCTGCTGCTTCCACGCGCCTCCACGTGCCGCCTCGTCCAAACCGCCTCCCTCCTGAGCCACCCTCAATCCAGAGACGCAGCTGCAGCCACCTGGCGAGCATCACTCCCATCAGGAGCGGAGAAAAACGAAGGAGAGCAGACAAAGAGAATGAGAGAGATGTTTGTGCAGCTCGGGTCCACAAAGAGAAGTATGACGAGGAAAGAGAAAACCTGAAGGAACGAAAAGGAAAAAAAAAGGGTGAAGAGTAAAAGAAAAAACAACCAACAGCCACTCTGCTGTGGGTTCATGCATTTTGTACGGCCGCGAGGCTCCACCGTCTCCACCGTCCAATTTACAGCTGCCATCTTCTATATGCGGTTTCATGCCTCTCTCCGCTCACAGCCAGCCTCGTCTCCTGACATTTTTACTTTTTAATCTCTTACAATCAGCCCTGATCTGCTGCTACAGTATGAACAGTCAGCTCTCAGCTGGTGTGAAACTACTTCTTTTACCCCAAAAAATGCAAAGCAAAATATTTTCGGATTAAAATTGCACCTGTAGATGATCGCACTTTTTACTTTTACTGTATTTTACAATTATTTTTTATTTTTACAAAAGTTCTACAGTTTGTGGTGTGTTCAGAACTTGTTTAATCATTTTCCACTTTAACATTCACTTTAGATGAATTTCAGCTAAATGTTCTCACTGATGGAGAGTCTACTTTATTATGCAAAAAAATAATTTAAAACTATTTTTACTGATTATTTCAAGCATTATCAAACCCTTATTCATTTTTTTAAACAAGTGAACAAGTAAGAAACAAGATAGGATGAGGCTGATATGTTCCCAGGTTTATTAAATGTGATTTTCTCCATAAAGAGTGAGGACAAACTGTTTAAATTAAGACAATTATATCAAACTTGACTGTGCACACCTGAGCTTCAAATTTAGTGAATCTGTTCTGTGGTGTAGTCAGACATTAAGTTTTATAGAATCAATTAAATTTTAGATGAGATAGATATTAATGCTTATTTTAGTATCGCTCAGTTGCAGGAATAACCGACTCGGTGAAGCGATGCAGAGTTTCCATGACTCGACAACCAGGAGCTGGAGTAGGAAGATGAAGTGATGAAGGCAGCATGTCGGCCGGACACTTCCTGTATGTCTCTTTGTTTCCCCTCATTTCTCTTTTGTGTATTTTCATTATTGTTTTTTGAATGAAACTATAAAATTGTGAGAAGTCGACATGTCATCCTCTCCTCTGTGCAGAGAGTTTAAACAGACAGATCAGCCGACATCGCTCGACCGCAGAGCACAGAGGAAGGCGAGTGTGTACACCTCTGTGTGTGTCATACACACCTCGCATTGATCTTAACTCAGGGGTTGTGATGCACACACAGGAAAACACATACCCGCCCCAAACAGACACACACCTGCATTTACACACAGGTGGCAGGCCAGGTACAGCGTGCTCCTCCGTCCTGCCATCCACCGCTGGCAGATCTTTTATTTAGCCGCTGCAGCGAGCGGCTCCCTCTCATGAATTATGCAGCGGCGGGCCCCTGTAACAAGCTCCAGGCCGACTCTACACCTTGTGTGTGGCTTAAAATATAGATAAAAGCTGAACAGCCAGCTACAAACACAGCCTTTTTTTTTTTTTTCCAAGACAGAAGCAGGCTGGCGAGCAGAGAGTCCATGGCAATTAGACGAGGCTGTTGTGCTGCAGAGTCGGGCCGGTCGGGATCTGCAGAGAAAGTCCAGCTGTTGACTGTGCGTAGGCAGAAACCGAACAGAAAAAAAAAAACAAAGCCGAATACTGAACCAAGCTGAACTTATTAAAGCACAACAGAGCAGAGCGATTCACACCAAAGCAACAACAACAACAGCAGCCGGAAGAGTTTTATCTGTGTGATTAGCCGAAGATGAAGGGCCGCGTGTCAACCAACATCTTTGTGCTTGTTTCTGCTCTTTGAGCGTCCCGGATGAAGGCAGCTCTTTGTCTTGGTGAGATGAGCTTGAAGTCGACCCCCTCTGCTGATTTCATAACAAAGCTTATGCAACTTCCAAGAGGAGAACAGTGTGTGCCGCAACTTTTTGTTATTTTCAGCCAAACGGGCGAGAGAATACGCAAAAAAACTTACTGAACAATTGACAGACACAAAGAGTTCAACGTTTTATGTTTAAATTTAAGCTTATAATAAGTCAATTTCATTCTTATTTCTGAGTTTTATCTTATCGGAGTTCTTTTCTTTAACATTTGATTTTAATAGTTCACCATCACATGCAGCAGAAACTGGTTCCTTTGCTTTGTCCGCTGCTGGACAAGGCGATCGACAGTGAAATTATCCCAAAAAGTTTTCACACTCATTATCATTTTTATCATTATTACTCATTATGAAGCTCCTCAGTTGCATCTGTAAACTTCAAAATAACGTTCAAATATCATCTTCAAAATAAGTTCACATTACGACTAACTGACATACAGAAACCAAGAACACAGTTTGTTTAAGTGAGTTTAGTTCAGAAGTCAAATTATGAAGCTTTCCATCCTGCATGTTTTAATACGAACCAGTGGACACAAACATAAATATATATATATATATATATATATATATATATATATATATATATATATACATAAAACCAGCACTTATTAACATCATCTACTTCTGGTTATATGAAAATTTAATTTAAACTGAACCTCAATTAAGAAGAGTTATTAAACTTCCCCAAAACAAATTAATAAAATATGAGAAAATCTTTTTTATGTTTACATTTTTTAAGGTCTGTGAATTCAAATTAGAAGTTTTACACTAAAAAAATCCATATTTTTTCCTGTCAAACCACACAGTTGTACAATCATGTAATTATCTGCCCTGTAATAAGTCAGATGCTCTGCCTGCTGTGTAAATGGCTCACTGATTCTTGAGAGTTGGGACAAAACAGGTTTTAAAAATAATTTTTTTAAAATGCACACTATATTCATTATTATTTCTATAGAGAAAAGTCTTAGCTATTTAACCATGTAAAGGAACAGGTTCTAAAAAACAACATTTTTTTAATGTTATATGTTAAAATAAACATGTTTACCTTTCAAGCTTGATTTTTGTCAAGTCCGTCAGACACACTCAGAAATACACAATTTTTATTTTTCCAGTCCAACAAGAATCTAAAGTTCTGAATTATGTTGTAAAAGGGTTTCAGTTACCCTGATATGTAATAAAATACAATATATACACTGATGTTGTGATTTCACACTATTCTGAAAACTCAGATTTCTAAATATCTTCATTTTCAGACTCTGTTTTTTATAAAAAAGAAATTCCTTAAATAATTAAGACATAAGAGGATGTAGAGCAGATGGTCTTTTACTACAGAAACAACATAAACGGAAGAAAGAATAAACATTTATAAACAATAAACATGACGGTGTTGACAAAAAAGTGACGGAGTTGACAAAAAACGTGTGTGCATTACCTGATTAACGAACAAATGTGTTTTTAAACAGATTTTTATTTTTTGTCTGTCTGCTGTGTCTGCCATTGCCTTCTTGAATATTCTGATTTTGCGGGTGGTCAGGGTCTGAGGGGTGTCTGAGTCCAGCACTGCACCTTCATTGGACCTTTTTCTTTTTTCTGTATTTCTTCTCCTTTGCCCCTTAACTGACAATTTCTCTCTATCCATGCTTTCCTACAATACAAATTGAAGTAATGAAAAATGTATTTGAATAAGACCGGAATGGAATCAGATTTCCATTTACTTGACACGATTGATTGATTGATTGATTGATTGATTGATTGATTGATTGATTGATTGATTGACTGATGGAAAATCTTAAAGGTGCAGTGTGTAGTTTTTGGTGACATCTAGTGGTGAAAATAAATGTAATGGATTGGCGGAAATTGAATGGAGTCTTATATTCGTAAGCATGTTTTGGTATAAATCCATGAAAATAAGAAATGTTGTATTTTCCTGGCATTAGAATTAGTGCTTTATATACACTCACCGGCCACTTTAGTATGTACATTTGTTCAACTGCTTGTTAACGCAAATGTCTACTCAGCCAATAACATGGCAGCAACTCAGTGCATTTAGGCATGTAGATATGGTCAAGACAACCTGCTGAAGTTCAAACCGAGCTTCAGAATGAGGAAGAAAGGTGATTTAAGTTACTTTGAACGTGGCACGGTCGTTGGTGCCAGATGTATTTCAGAAACTGCTGATCTACTGGGATTTTTCAACACAACCATCTCTAGGGTTTTCAGAGAATGGTCCAAAAAAGAGAAAATATCCAGTGAGCATCAGTCCTCAGGGCAAACATGCCTTGTTGATGCCAGAGGTCAGAGGAGAATGGCCGGACTGGTTTGCGCTGATAGGAAGGCAACAATAACTCAAATAATCACTCGTTACAACCAAGGTCTGCAGAAAAGCATCTCTGAACACACAACACGTCGAACCTTGAAGGAGATGGGGCTACAGCAGCAGAAGACCACACCTGGGAAGCACTCCTGTCAGCCAAGAACAGGAAACTGAGGCTACAATTTGCACGGGCTCACCAAAATTGGACAATAGAAGATTAGAAAAACGTTGCCTGGTCTGATGAGTCTCAATTTCTGCTGCAACATTCGAATGGTCGGGTCAGAATTTGGCGTAAACAACATGAGAGCATGGATCCATCCTGCCTTGTATCAATGGTTCAGGCTGGTGGTGGTGGTGTAATGGTGTGGGGGATATTTTCTTGGCACACTTTGGGCCCCTTAAGTACCAACTGATCATCGTTTAAAAGCCACAGCCTACCTGAGGTATTGTTGCTGACCATGTCCATCCCTTTATGACCACACTGTACCCATCTTCTGATGGCTACTTCCAGCAGAATAACGCACCATGTCACAAAGCTCCAATTATCTCAAACTGGTTTCTTGAACATGCCAATGAGTTACTGTACTAAATGACCTCTACAGTCACCAGATCTCAATCCAACAGAGCACCTTTGGGATGTGGTGGAACAGGAGACTTGCATCATGGATGTGCAGCCAACACATCTGCAGCAAATGCACGATGCTATCATGTCAAAATGGACCAAAATCTCTGAGGAATGTTTCCAGCACCCTGTTGAATCTTTGCCACAAAGGAATTAAGGCAGTTCTGAAGGCAAAAGGGGGTCCAACATGGTACTAGCAAGGTGTACCTAATAAAGTGGCCAGTGAGTGTAATACATAGAAGTGAGTCCCTCTACAGAGGCTGCCATTCAATGTAATATTCAGCTTCACAACCAGATGCTGTTAAAATCTACACACTGGCTTTTTTATTTAATATATAAATGCTGGGAAAGTGACACAGTAATAAGCAGACCAAAGCCTGCCCATGCTCTACAAGTTAGAAGTGTAGGTTATCACAGTATGGTTAAGAAATGTAATTCTGGCTATAGATGTATATTTATTTGTAAATAAAACCTCAAAATAACATTTTAATCCTTTACTAAGTTCACAAATAATATTATATTAGCACTTTAAGATATTATAGGTGAATTTGTCAACTCCATCAGCTTACACGTCAACTCCGTCAGACATGGAAACTGACGGAGTTGACAGAAACAGAGGCAGATTTTTATAGAAAATATTGTTTCATGTTCACTTCAGGCATTGTTTTATATATTTCTTTCTTTTTAATTTGCTATATATGTATTCACAATTTTAGAGTTTATTAAAGTTTTTTGGGGCTGATCAATATTGTGACCTCTTGCTGAGGACAAGTACAATAACATGGACCTTCTAACCACAGACCATACATTTAAACAAAATTTCTCAAAATAGATAAAAATGTGTGTGAAAAAAAAAAAACATAGGTATACACAGTTCCTTTAGATTTAACGGTGTAAGTTTGTCAATCATGGTGAATATCTTGTTTTTTAATATAAATTAAGATGAAGTAATTAAGAATGAGTGAGCTAATAATACAGGATAAGCATTGAAGTGAAAGATGAATAAGGGCGAGTGAATGATAAAGCTTTTTTACTTATGAAATCAGTGATCAGTGTCTTAATTATTTAAAATAAAACCTTGACATGAAAAGGAATCTTAACGTATGAAACACATAACTGCAACGGCTCCACCCCGCGCTTATAAATACTTTAAAAACCTCGTATAATTCTTTCATATACTGTTTGTAATGTTATCCTGATTCTTTGAACAGGAAAATATGTGAATGTCACCGTGAATTCAACAGTGAGTATGATATCATACAACAGTGAGTTATCTATTCATGGCTCCATTAATGAATCATAGCCTCCCCAGACTTTATACTCCAGACATGCCCTCTTTGAATACGACATAAGCTCTTATTCTTTTTTAATGGGACGGCAAATCACGGTTAAAAACAAATATATAAACTCGTGCAAACATTACAGCCGAGGAGAGGGGGAGGAGCTTACGCAGGATTTCTACGCAGGAGCTTCGCTGATGGGAGAAAAAACAGAGCAAAATGCCCCGTCTTTCTCTCCAAGTTATTATTATTTTATACTTCAGACCCAGAAGGCTCTTTAGGCAAGTCAAAGCCTCTGTTTGCATCACTTTGCCGGGCTGCACCTTGGGAAATGTCAGCGCAGAAACGGGCCGGTGTGTCTCCCCGCAGACCGAACTTTGGTAAAGGTCAGAGCGATGAACACCCAATTTCTCTTTTTTCCTGCAGAGAAGCTGGTTGTAAAAGTCCTGCAGCCTCCAGGTTCACCCAGAAAAAAAAATTTAGATTCTCCAAACCGAAGCATCCAGCAGCAGCTTCCAGTGTGAACAGCTTTATCCAGCTTCACCTCATGAAGCTGTTCATATTAACCCGTCTCCTGTTTGCAGCTGGAAAACAGAAACTATTTTTCTCCTGTTGTGTTGCAGCATTGCAGTTAACCCAACTTAGAAATGTTTGCACCCAAACAGAGCAACGTTTTCATCCTTTTGAAGCAACATCAGCTGTTTAAAATCCACACTTTTACTTCTGGTTTGGTCAACACCAACTCCTGAGAAAAATCTCTCGACTCTCGCTGGATGCTGTCTGTGTTTCTTCAGAAGGTAGCAGCTACAGAAGCCGGCTCACCTGAGGTTGTTCTCTGCAAACCAACAGTGACTAAAACTTTAAGCTTTAAAGTGGCTCAGAGCTGATTTTCATTGTGTGCAGGACATTTGACTTTCAAAACTGTCTCTCCTTTTCTCCCTTTGTCACTGCATCACTTTATTATCAGCTTGAAAACAGATGACAAAATATGTAAAACAAGAAAAATGCACAAACCCAAAAATAAATCTTTAAATATCTGCACTGATTTAACATCTTTTCAGGAAGCTGTTCCAGCATCGAGGAGGAAACAGCAAACGCACGATGAGTGTTTGTAAAATAAATTCACAGACAAAAAAAAAACTTTAAAATGTGCAGCAGGCTCATTGTTTTCTGTCGAACTAACTTACGAGTCTCACAGTTTTTTCTTCGTTCCTCCGTCCTGACTGCGTCGAGCTGCTCTCGTCTGGCTGCGGCGCTTCAGAGAAACCGATCTTCGATTCACTGTGATCAGCCTTTAGCTCGGTAATCAACGCCCGGAGTCCGCTCGCTGCTCGTCTCCTTCGCACGTATAAATAATGCACCGCTCTGCAATTAAAACACACAGATCTGATGCCGTGTCACTAATTTATTGATTACCCCTCGGTGCTGCGAGATGACAGGGTTAAATGTCAATCAGATGATCTGAGTCACACTTCAGTTGGAGTTATTCATTCGTCCTCTGGCCGGCAGAAAGAATACAATTTCCCTCCGTAATGGCTCTATGTATTATTCACTGTCATGCTAAGTTGTGTTGGGCTGCTTTTGAGAGATGCTGCGGTCAATCCCGATTAGCCGGCGCCTCGGAGGACACTTTAAAGTGAATAAAGAAGCGCCGACTGTTTGATGTCGGCGGCCGTGGACACTTTTGCGTCACCAGAACGAAACTCTCATGAGCGCGGTGGCTTGTTGTTAAAGTCGAGTCAGTCCGTCCTCTGATGTCCGCCTTTAATCGAGACTTGTTTGGAGGTTGCAGGGTGAAGTTAAAAGTGAAACTCACAGATCAGTTCACGTTTCCATCACTGATCACGATAACGGCCGTCCAGGTGTTGGAAATATCTTGAATGTTTGATTCGATTGTTGAAACTTGTCTGAAGTTTTGGACGGATTCAAGAAGTGTGAATTTAAAACCTTCAGCTTTTGTTAAAAGAACTCAAGAAAACACATGAATGTAAAATACACATTTCACATTAATAAGAAGTTTATCAAATTGGTTTAAAATAGAGTTTTATTTAAGAAACTTTTGCGTTTGCATCCACCTCCATCTGATCTCTGCGCAGTTTTTCTGTTTATTGCCAGAAAAGTGCAGGAACAGAAACATATAAAAGTGTATTTTCATTTACCTTTATCGCTGCTTGGAGGCTTTAGATGTTAAAAATGAAGCTGAGTGTGCATTTGTTCACTCACACATATAAACATTTGAGAAAAAAATGAAAGTGATATAAATTGTTGGTAAAAAGTTACTGGCGACAGTTTTAGCAGCTGTTTTATGGAGTAGTAACCTATAGATAAGCTTTATGAATGTTTTTGAATGAGTTTTTCAGGCGACAGGCAGCGAGTTCTCCGTCCTGTCAGCTCCGTCGGCGTCTCACTTTAAAGACGTTTCCTCTGAGCTCTGCCGTCCGTCGGCGGCTCTGAATCGACAGCGACGCTCAGAGTCAAACGATGAGTGACGACTCTCATCTGCCTCCTTCTTCTCTCCTCATCTCCTCCTTCTTCTCTCCTCATCTCCTCCTTTATTCTCTCCTCTTTTCTTTTTTCTGTCACTGTGTCTGAGGACAGAAAGACAGGCAGCAGTCTGTTTATTTATTCATCGGTTTACTTACACGTTTATGTTTGTCTGACAGTGAGAAATAAGACTGAAAATAAAAAACATGAGAGAAATACCCTCAGTTGAGCCCAGATGTGGAGCTCCACCAGAGGGACCACGAAGACTCCAGCATCTGTTGCTTTGACAGGAGGGGCCTGGACACGCAGCTCATCCACAGGGCCCATCAGACAGCGTCCACACTCTGTCGACCTGCAGCAAAGCCTGCTGGGATACGAGACGAAGACAGGCGTGTGTGTGTGTGTGTGTGTGTGTGTGTGGTACTTTGGCACACATGGACACCACATCTGTCTCCTTCTCTTCTGCACCAAATGCCCTGCTCCCTTTAACACACACACACACACACACTCTTCATTCAGTATCTTCCCTCTTTGTTCTGCCCTCTTCACCACCACAGATGTTGCAGTTGTTGAAAAGCCAGCGAGGCTTCAGCCCCCCGTCAATCATCTCAACCCACATTCAAGGAGGCACACACACACACACACTGCAGAGGTGTGCAGTAAATACACTAACAGACAAAATCTATACAAATAAAACTGCTGTTTTACTTCAGTATTTCCGTTTCCGTTCAGATTTTGTACGTTTCCAACTGTTTTTATTTTCTGAAGTTGTTTTGAATGTTTTCTTTCCTGCTTGTTCAGCATCGAGAAAAAACTGTTTTGAAAACACTTGGCAGCATGTATACCTCCAAAAGCACCTACAAAATCCTGCTGCTTAAAAAAGTACAACCAACCAACCGATTAAATATTAACACACCAATAACAAGGAAGGGGACGTCAAATAAAGATTTATTAGTCATATCATAAATTGCATTGAAGTGCAATAAGTACTTTTGATGTTATTTCAAAATAAAAGTAGTTAAGAGATGACACGCACACAACATGGACAACAGGACATGATGCAGTGAAACAGATCAGGAACAAACACTTATTATTGTTTTTATTATCATTATTATTATTATCATTATTATTGCATATTATTGCTAAATTCATGCTGGCAGCGTGGTATTTTCATGGTTTAGGAAATAAGTGCTATCAGTTAGGATGACATTGTGGTCACCAAGTAATTTTCTAAGATCTGCCATCACTAAAAAGAAATCAACAGCAGCAGGTTGGGAACAAACACCCGACTGAGAGAAGCTTATTTAGAAGATGATTATCTGTAATGTCTGTTAGAGGTGTGGAGGAAATAATAAACTCTATGATGTATTGTGATGCTTCGTGATTGATTCTGCATCGAGAGTAAAGTCTATAATCGTCTATAATCGATTATCAGATCAGTTTTCTGGAGTTTGGTGCTGCTGTTATGTAGAACGTGTCGCCGTGTTTCCAGTTTAAAAAGATGGCAGAGCAGCTGCAAGAGGCAAAAGAAATCAAACCTCCTAAACTCTGACCGGCTGTTCTTGTCGTGTGCTTTCTGACAGTGATTTGGTTTCACTTCCAAATATCGTGGCCGTGTTGAGGCAGCTTTGCTCCTCCAAGAATAGTCGGTTCCCAGATTTCCCCAAAGTTTTGAGTCCAAAGGCCTCACAGCTGAGAAACGACGGTCAAAACTGCAAAAATAAGACGAGCGCTGTGAAAAATACTTTCAGTGAAGGATTTAGGTACTTTTTCACCTTTGGCACACACACAGAGGATTTCTGTTTCCTGTGTGCTGCCTCCTCATGATCTCATTCACCTCTTAACATTCAACACACACACACACACACACGTTGCCCTGAACAATTTTCATTTCCATTTCCATTTCTGATTCTTGACCTCTGATAATTGGCGAGCCAGCTGACTGATGGCTGCCCGAGCCTCCTCCTGTCACCTGCAGCAACGCGGGCCCGGCGGTGAATTATTAATGGCTAATATCATTATGTAGGCACTGCTTGTCATAACAATCTAGCCTGGTGGAGGGAAACTCAATCTGCCGCTCTGCCCCCTGCGCAGACAATGCTTTTTAATTATTGATACGGACTAATTGACTACAGGATTCGCGGGGCACAGTTACTTTTGTTCCCTTCACAGCTCGCTCTGCTTCTTCAAGAAACAATCTTATTAGGAGGCCAGCCCTCCCCGATGCCCCCATGTCAGCAAATTAGCAGGGAGGACGACCCCGCTCGCCCTCCTCCTCTCTCCTCCTTCGTCCTTTTTTTATTTCCCTTTTCACTCAGAATTTAAGATTCTCCTCTTCCTCCTCCCCTCCTCACCTCGACATCGGACACCAGTTAATTAAAACGGGACAAGAAGGCAGACAGTGACTCGACGTGGCGGTGCGTTTGCTATTCGCCGCACGGCCGTGAGCCGCCGCAGGTTCGTTTCAGCAAAGACCGCGCGCTAATGGACGGACGAGGACGGAGGTGAGGGAGGCGTCTGAGGGTTAATAGGGTTTAATTAGGGTCACGGTGACGAGGCTGTAGTCTGCTCGGCCAGTTTTTACTGTTTTTACCGTTTATTATCATATTTCATATTTCATTTTATCAGCCCCGAGACGTCCTGCTCTGCCTGACCTGAAGAACCACACACACTTTGTCTTCAACGTCCAGAGGATTTCATGTGTTTTCACCTTCTGTAACAGAGACTGAGATGATGTTCAGAATATGACAAACGTGACAGAACAATTAATTTAATTTTGGTTATTTAACAAACCACGGTGTCCTAAAAATGAATCCCAGAGTTGGTGGCTTCGATCTCTGACTTTTCCTGTCAAACTCTCCTGACATCTGAAAACTCTTCCTCCATCAGTGTGTGTTTATAGCAGATACTGAGAGGCCATATTATAAAACACTTTATCCAGTAAGGTGGAAAATTGTTGTATAAATCAGACCATTTAGCATTAATTTTGTCTTTGGAGGATAGCCTTTCTGTTCGTCATCTAAAACATTGAAACTAATAGATGGCACATAAAAATATAAAGTTATCTGATGTACGTGATCAATAACACTGCAGCATCATGTTGTTTTTATATTAAATTCTGTGTTCAAGTTTAATGAAGGTCACCACCTGCAAACAAATGGACATTCAATTATCAGCTTTCCTCCTGATTACACTGATAATATATGAAGTAAACCTCAGCTGAAGAGGAGCTATAAGACAAAAAAGATAAAGACAGAATCTAAAATGACAAAAATGATTGACTGACGAGTAAAATGAGGAAAATGATCACAATTAAAAACACATTTAAGAAGCAGCAGCAGTAAACCAGCAGACAGAAACAGCAGGACCTCGTGGCGCAACGGTAGCACGTCTGACTCCAGATCCGAAGGTTGCGTGTTCAAATCACGTCGAGGTCATTGATTTATCCCTGTTAGCTTGATGATTTACAATCAGGCATTATTGTTCACTTAACTCCCCCTTGGTGATCAATAAAGTTGTTCATCTATCAGGTGGACAGAGGTTGGTTGTTGTTAACTTGAGCAGCCGCACATTCCTGTCAGGTAAAAGTATGATGTGTGTTTCTGCTCATAAACATCTTTGTTTGTTCACATCGTGTTTTAGGACCCCCTCAAAAACAAGATGGTTGATCTGAAGGGGTTTATCTTAATGAATAAACAAGAAATTAACCTACAACTCTTAATTCAGACAGTTTTCTTCTTTGCTTTGCTGCAGTTTCTTCATTGGAGCAGACAATCTGGTTTTATAGTCTCCAAAGATGAGAGGTTGACCCATCTCTCTGCTTCAGCCAGCAGCTGCTCAAATAAAGCCGTTATATATATTATATAGAAATAATGAAGACATTATTAAGCTCATCCTGTTTGCCGTCCCACTGTACATAATGACCCCCACAGCATCTCCACAGAGCCTACAGACACCTGCTGATGGAAACTAACTGGAAATAAACACACAAACATCACAAGGAACAAGAGGAAACACACTCTGATTTCAGGAGATGACACGTTCATTATCTCGTTATCTTATAACGGCATTAAAACAAACTCAGGGTGAAACAAGAAAAAGGTACCCACTTACAGCACTAAGGATAAATAAATCAACTTCTCTTTACTTCTGCTGCTTCAGTTTTGATGATTATTTTGTTCATCTATCTCTTCCAGGAGCATCACCAACGTTTTTCAAGACCATGTGAGCACGTTAAATGAGTCAAACTGCAGCTGAAACCTTTCATACGCACCCTTCATTCAGCTTCATTCGTGTCTTTGAGGGCTGCGACACATCAGTAAAACGAGCAGACCTGTTACTGTTCATGTTTGCAGACTCTGTGGTGTCGTACACAAACATATGAAGATGCATCACACACTGAAAGTCCATTGAAAATACCTTCTCACTTTCACCACCTTTAGCGAATTTAGCATATTTAAGTCTCTTGAAGTGATTGATCTGTCAGTTGAGTGAAAGGTTTTGTGACAACATTAATCAACAAATTAACTTGAATTCATCTTTCAGTGTGTTTTTAAAGTTCCCTTTCTGACCATCGAGTGGTTAGAAATGTCCAAAAAGCACAAAGTCACGGACAGATGTAATGTGAGCTTTTATTTCTTCATCCATCCACTATGAGATGTTGCAGCTTTAGATAGACAGATAGCATACGTTAAGCTCCTCGTCCCCTCTCGTTATGGAGAACAGTTTTTATTCACAGAGGACAGAGACACTAAACCTCCTCTTGTCTTTCTTCACAAGAACAAGAAAAAAACGGTCAGGGCTTCTGAATTATAGCAGCTACAATATTTAAACATTGTCTGCAAAATGAGACGGGCACTTGCAGATTTAATGGTCCGAGCCTTTGTGAAAAATTAAAGCCTTGTTCGGCGGTATCATTGCTCGTGACTCCCCTCTGTAATCTCATTGCTGACTAATCTTTTCTTTTCTGCAGTGATTTGGTGAAATAAAATATAAAACAAAAAGGACCTGGATGTTGAGGATCAGGTGTTTTTACGGCTCCTTCTCTCCTCTCACAGATAAACACTTCAGATGGAAGACTTCGTTTCTTTGCCAACTGAAATATTCATTTTCTTTAAACATGCTGTCAAATGCAAAGACGGCAGACGTGTGAAAGTAGGGCAACGCTGCAACCGGCGGAGAGAGGCTGGAAAATATCACAGAGAGACAAACAGACAGACGAATGGACAGACAGACGTGAACACTGATGAACACGCAGAATGACATAAAGATAAATATTCACATACTGCGGCCAGTTTGGAGACTCATGTTCATATGTGGATTAAACAATTCAAAGTTTTTATGTTTAGTCTGATTCAAGTCTTAATGCTAAGCTAAGCTAACGAGCTGCTGGCTGCTTTGTATTTAATCATGAACGAGGATATTGTCGGTACCATTTTATATTTGTTTTTGTTTTTTGTTTTTCCTCTTTCCTTTCAGTTTTTATTCCTGCTCTGCTCACAAAAAATTCAGTTTAGCTTCTCTTCGTCGGCTGTCAGTAAATTTTGGAATTTGAAGATTTTATCGATATCCTTTGAGGCCCGCTGTGGAGCTGAGACCAAACTGGTTAAACTGTTTGTTTACAAATTGATGCTGCACTCGACATTTTTCAATGCCAGCTAAAAGATGCATTAGCGCCACCTACTGGAGTGGAGTTTGCAGCAGCTCCGTTCATGTGATCACTGAATGTTAGGAAGGAGTATTTTGTAAATTAAGGTAAATTAAGGAAACAAAAAAATAGTCGTAATCTGATGCCTCGTGATGCCTCGTCATGTTCTGTGTTTGTTGTTTTTCGTTGCCTGTTCGTGTTTTTGTCTGTTTTCAGTTTAGCTCTTAACACTTCCTGTTTTACTTTGCATACTTAGTCATCCTCTCACTTTACTTCCTGTACTTCCTGTTTGATTTCCTGCTCCGCCCTGATTAGTTTCACCTGTTTTCTCGTTAGTCTCCTCACCTGTCTCTGCTTAGCCATCAGCCAAACTACAAACACACATCAGTCCTCTTCATTTGTTCTCTGTCACTTCATCTGTTTTACCTGAGTTTCATCCTTGTGTTTTGTTTTCTATCTTACCTGCCCTCTGCGTCAACTCTGCAAAAACAAGATCCAGACTGTAAAACCAACACGACTTTTCCTTTTTAAATCTCTGATCCACGAGACTCATTCTGTATCAGAATAACTGCAGCAGTTGCTGTTGTGCTTCGGTGTGTCGCATTCATGGTGGCAGGCAGAGGACTGTACCATATGGAATAAACCATATGTGTGTGTGTGTGTGTGTGTGTGTCCAACTGCCACGTCGCCCATTAAGACCTGTCCCGGGACACGCACAAACACACACACACATACACACACATATACTTCACTAAGTGGCTCTCTCTCCATCTCCTGCCCTTTCACATGCTTAGATACACTCCCACATCAACACACACATGCACGATTATACAGATGTAGTTTTACCTCATGCATGCAACACACACTCATCTGTGTATTGGGATTGAAGGAAAACACAATGGATGGAGATGGTTGACACACACACACACATGCATGAGCTAATGCCGCCCTCCTGCCGGCCTCTGTGGAATAACCATGTCACAATCAAGAGGCTCCCGGGCCCTAATCTGCTTTTTAGGGCCCCGCTGCAAACACTCATCTGCATAATCGGGACGACAAGTGTGGAGAGGGTGAAAGAGCAACAGAGGGAGGGAGGAAGAGGAGGAGGAGGATGGAAAAAGAGGATGGTGTGAGGGATGAAAGGAGGAGAGCGAGAGGGCGAGCGGGTCGGAGACGAGGGGGAAGGAGGAGAGAGGAAAAGGCGAGGTGATGACAGCGAAAAATAAAAAAAGGTGGAGGTGAGGGATGAAAGGGGAGGTGAAAGAGGAGGTGGAGGGAGAGCAGGAGGAGGCGGAGTAAAAGGTGAGGGAGGAGAGGAGGATGGGCGGCCATGATGAAAAGGAAAGGAAGTGAAGGTGTGTGTGTGTAATATTGGTTATGACAGTCACACCTGCTGCCCCTCCTCACCCCCTCACCTCTCCTCCTCCTCCTCCTCCTCCTGTTTCCATCACCCATCAGGAGTCATTAACCACCAGCTAAAGGAGGGGGGAGGCCACATGAAGTCCTCCTCACTCTTCTTCTCCTCCTTGTTGCTCCGTCTTTAATCTTCAGTCCTTTAAACTTGCTGTTCTGCGTCCATTTTCACAGGAAGCAACAGCAGTTCGTCTTCAGTCCTGTTTTTCTATTCGACTTGTTTGCTAACGTATTTGTTGTTTTAAATCTGCTGACTGGTGATGTGTGTTTTTCTTCTTCCTCTCTTTGAGGTGTGGTGGTTTGAAAAGGTGAGGCAGTGGTTTTAGTTAACTAATCGTCAATTCAGCGTTTAACCACGACCACGTTCTGTCCCCGACTGTAACCACGCTACCTTTAGTCGCCAGAAACAAATGCTGGAAGGGAAATAAATGCAGTATACTTTAAGGTTTTGTTGGTTTTATTGATATTGTAGCTAGTGACAATGACAGGCTACAACAACATTTCAAAAAATGTGTAAATGGAACAACAAATTTATAGTTAAGATACCATCGCTGCCATCACTGCTGCGTTATTTCATAAAGTTGGGATCAAAATGTCTATTAAGTCAAAATAAACCAGTTTCTGAAATATAAATGAATCTTTGAATTTATTTTTAAATTAATTCAGGAACAAAATGCTGCAGTGAAAAAAAAATTACCTGAGAAACTCAAAGTACACACAACAGTTTTTGTTTTTTGATTCTGTCTAGTTTCAGTTTTCCTTGCAGACATTTTGACAGTTTCTCTGCTCTCTGATTACTTTTTTCATTGTTTTCACAGTTTCTCCTCCTCACAAAGGCAGATGTTTTAATCCAGTCTGTTCTCGTTTCTTCCCTTCGTCTTCTCCTTTTTTCCTCCTCTGCTTCTCTTTTGCATATGATTCACGTCGGGCGAGTCCAGCCTCCACGTTAAAGAGAGCTGAGCAGATCTCCGGGTTCAAGACCTCGGCCGAGGCCCGCATGCAGAATGGGGACGAACAGGCACTTCCGTGGACGCCTAATTGAGGGCCCTTTAAAATTCCCACAGAGGACCAATCATGGTTTTCATGTGAGGCTACTCGGGGCTGAGAGGGGCCAGCGAGGGCCTCTCGAATAGAGAAGAGAGACGAGACGACGTGCAGCAAACCTCAGACCTCATAAATCTGCACAGGGAGAGATTTTAATGTAAAAAAAACACGCTCTTTTTTCTTTTTAAATCACAAAAATATCCAGTCTACTTCAATTCAGTTCAGAGATTTAAAGCTTTTGTTTTAATACTGAATCCCTCTCTGTCCAGTCTCTGCTAGAAAAACAAAAAATCTATTTGTCCAATTAAAATAGCTCTCCCTGCTTTAATCCGCATCTTAAATGCAAAGCTATGGATCCGTCATGGCTGATTCACATCCTCTAACATCCTCGCAGACATGATGCATCCTAATAACTGCATGCATATTGCATCACCTCTACATATGTTTTCAGGGAATATCTCTTTTATACATTAATCTAAATCCTCCAGTTTCGGACATTTACAGACAACAATGTGGGAATAATAAAAATGATGTTGATGATAAAGGGTGGAGGAACTACGGAGCGCCCTGAGGCGAGAGGCAAAGATGAAGTGTTGCCGGTTTGACTCCCGGGTAGGAAGTAGTCAGGATTATAATATTTACGCTCCCCAGAGGGTGAATACTGGTGACTTTGGTGATCTCCTGACTCCTCCTGCAGCGGTTCAGTATGTTCAATAATCTCATGAAAATATGTGGTAAACATACTGTTTGATGAGTGTGATTTCTAGAGGGCACACACTTTGCTTGTTGTCACAGCAAAATAGTTCATTTATAGCTGATAAATGCAGCGAATTGTTATCATAATCTGACACGTCACATTCATAAAATGAACGAAAACATGGCAGATGTTTAGGAAGGCTAAACAGATTTGGAGATGACATTTTCTTGCAAAAATCACTTTTAGGCTGAGTAACCAGTGACCTTTGGTGAAGATGGGAGCGCCGCCCCACCCAACACACCCGCTAATATGCACATACAACATGCAACCCCCCCACATCCTCATGTGTGTCGCTTCACCAACTCAGAGCTCGCGAATGCTGCCTCAACTCCTACTCCTATTTCCTCTGTGGAAAAAAAAGTTGCATTGCGTGGTGGCGGCTGAAGACACAGACGGGCGAGTTAGTGCATGCATGTGTATGTGTGTTGCAAGAGAGAGAGGGGGAGGCACAGGGAGGTGGGGGTGGAGGAGGGAGGGGTTGGCGTTGGGAGGGTGTTTCCCCAGCGGGATGCATTAACAAGCCCATCCAGTTAAATGTAGCCCCTGCATTACCTAATGTACCGGCCCTTCTCCAGCAGTGTAGGAGACAGCAGCATCCATTATTGATCAGATGGAGCTTCGCCTCTGAAGCTGGAAGCCTGGTGGAGGGAGAGAGATGGAGATGGAGAGAGGAGGAGGTGGAGGAGGAAGAGGAGGGATGGGGGGGGTAATGAACTGAGGAGGGAGGGAGGGAGGGGGGAGAGAGATTTGTTGCGAAAGGGATATAAGTTGAAGAGATGATTATCAGGACTTTTGCTGTCGTCTCATTCTCTTTATCGCTCCGTCGTTTCCTCCGAATCCTCTCGAACGCGTCCTCCTTCCTCTTCCACTCTCTGTCCAACTCTTCCTCTTTTCTTTTTTTTACAGATGATTTGTAAGCGTTCTTCCCCTCCCTGCTGCTGACGGAGACTCGGCGGCGGCGTCGTCTCTCACATCATCATCATCATCATCATCACCGCCATCGTCATCCACATCATGTCGGCCATGTTTTCCTTTAATCCCACTCTCGTCCGATCACTCGCTGTCCTTCGCTCCATCATCCATCCCTCTTTCCCTCCCTGGTGAGTTCGGCTGGGGGGAGAATTTGAATTTCACAGAAAGTCATTGGAGATTTGTTTTATTTTTTTTGCTCAGTTTGTGGAGAGGAGGATTTCTGATTGATTCCTCTTTCTCTTTCTCTGTCTCTCTCTCTCTCTCTCTCTCTCGTTGTTTGTGTTTCACTCTCACTCTTTTTTTTCCTCTCTCTGGGTTATTAAGTACACGCCGCCATTCAAGCCCAGAGCTGAAAAATAAGCATCAGACTGAGATCTTTGCTTTCAGCCACACAGCAGCTCTGCAGAGATTTCACTCTTCCTCTGACTTTTGGCCGTATCTGAATTACACTCGATATACGTCTTCACAACCGCGATGCTCCAACAATCTCTTCTGCCCCGAAGGCTCCGCTCCTCTCGGCCTGATGTTGTATCAAGTTTGTCTTTTGATTTGCTTTGCATCGTTTTGTTCTTACCTGCCCGAAAAGCACTAAGCGGCGTTCGTCTCTGAGATAAGTCTGATCAGAGTCAGCGGAGATTCACGTTAAAGCAGCTCGGCTTCTCGTTTCACGTCGTGTCTCTGTGGACGAAGGCATGATCGTATTTGACCTTCAGTTAGCGCCTCGTTTCATTTGACGCCGCAGAAAAATGCAACCTGGGCATTAGGATTAACTACTAGAGGCTAATACAAACAGCCAATCTTCTCGCTGTTGGTCTCATCTGTTTATGAAGGTTATATCGAGGCATCTTTAATAAACTGGGACAGTTAAAAACTCCATCGCGGGCGTTTAAAGCTCAATAACGTCAAGCTAACTTGACCTCCAGAGCTACTGATTCTGCCGATGCCTCAAACATTAATCTGAATAAAAGAAGTTTGATGTCCCGACGGCGTCTTCTGCAAACGGTAAAGTTCCTCAGTCACCCTCGAAAACAGAGACGTGAGAATAAAGATCCTACATGTCTTTGCAAGAACTTAGATGAATTCAAGTGCATTTTACTTTCAGTGGTTGAATTGTGTAAAATGAAAATACAATTATCTCAATGTTTGATCGTCCCGCAGCTGATTAACGTTCATTCATTTCTTCTGACGTTTCTGGAGTCAGTAAATCATCACGTCTCCATCCAGCAGAGGTCTGCAGGACTCTGATGTTTGGTCTTTTGGTTTGTTGTGAGGACTTGAACCTGAACACACCTGATAACTGATCAGAAGTTCAGAACAACACACTCAGTGTTATTGATCCTGGCTGATGAGTGTGTTGGTGTTTCTTATTTCCTTTGTATGTTTGTTTATAAAAGTAATAATCTTCATATTTATGTGTGTGTAACTGAGTCTGTTTCTTACTTGTTTGGATTATTATCAGACTGTTTTCTTCAGCTTGTGTGTGTGTGTCTTCATCATGTGTGTGTGAACTGGAGATGGCTTGAATTATTGATGATGGAGTTTCAGTGCAGAATTGTGTGACAGTTAGCTTTAATTTCCCATTTAGCTGGAATAGGAAGAGACGACGGTGTGCTAACTAATCAATACATGACACACACCACTGCTGAGGACATGACACACATACACACACACACACACACTGCAAATTCACATGAACACACACAGACAGAAAAAAACATATTTAGATAAAACCAGTTTGTTTCCAGACACACACACACACACACACACACACACACACTAGTCCTAACAAAGGCATCAGACTCAGAACATTTTATCCAATCTGAACTGATTCATAACATAAATCTTAAATATATTGAACTGTATTGTTATATTATATATTTATATATATTTATAATTTGAGACACGACCTTTGACCTTTATCTGGGCTTCATTTGACTTTGCACCTTGTTATTTTGCAGCGTGATGAGAGAACGCACCAAAACTGAGTGTATGAAATAGATAGCAGATAGATAGATAGATAGATAGATAGATAGATAGATAGATAGATAGATAGATAGATAGATAGATAGATAGATAGATAGATAGATAGATAGATAGATGTACTTTTTATTGATCCTGTCATGAAATTGTCTTGTTACAGCAGTTGTTTTGTCTTTGCACAATCAACAATACAAGGACAATAATTTAAAAACACAATTGCAGATCTGCAGAATATCAATAAAAACATAGGACATAGAAAGAAAGGAAAAAAAGAGGTTTGAGGCTGATCCTCCATCAGTGGATAATCAAACAGCAGCTGGTGTACTAACACTTGTCGATGGTGACTGAAATAAACTAAAAAACATGAAAACTTAAGGAACTCCTCCTCAGTTTAGTCTGACTTATGAATAATTAGCTAACAGAGACTGAAATGTTCATGTCGTGTGTTCATGTCAGTTTCAGAAAAACTCCACAGAGCAGCTTTCACTCAGAGTTTATCTTCAGTGTACAAAACACGGCTGTTCTTCCCTGAATGAAAAACACGATTTTACCTGTTTTTGTTTTTTTTTTTTGTCTCTCCTCCGCCCTCTCGTCTCTCTCCGTATTGATCCCCACCTGAAGTCGGATGATGATCGGAGCCGCTACGCCTCAAAGAACAATTAATTGTGCATGTGATCGATGTTCATCCAGAAATCAATAGACACTCTCCTCTCCTCTCTCTCTGCGTCTGTTCAGTGAGTGTATCACCGCTTAATAAAGTGTGTGTGCGCTAATGTAGGTGTGCAGAAGTATGATAGTGTGTGTGTGTGTGTGTGTGTTACACTTTCACTTGCACTGTGATCATTTTCTGCTGTTTTTGTGTCACTTTGTGTGTCCAAAGTCCAATTTTACTTCTTTGTTAGTGAATTGTAAAGTTGTTCAAAGTTGTTTTGGGCTTATTTCCCTAATAAGGAAGTAAAGAAGATATAAAGTTTATTGTATTTCCCTTCTTTATTATCATCACATAGAAAAATCTTGGAAGAACAACCTGTTTAAAGCCAAGATGTTACACAAGGTGCCCAAACAACATCAGCAGAATCAAGCATGTCGTCTTTATGAAGTTTATTTGCCTGCAATTGTTGAAATGTACGGAGCCCCTGAGGGGACGTGTAAAAAAAAAAAAAAGGTTTACCATTCTCATGCAGATAGATAAGTGTGCACCAGAAAGTTTACATTTTACCTTAAGAGCATGCAATGAGTTAACAAAGGTATAATTACCTGATCATTTTTTATTGGTTGATGATACTCTCAGTTATATTTTCAGGAAAGTGAATATATCCACCACTGCCGCCATTCTCTTTAGATGACACTGAAGTTAGCTTCAGATTCACAGCTGCACAGCAGTTAAGGGGAAAGTTAAGGAAAAGAAAATTTACTGAACATGCTGACCGACTGTCTGTTGATTGGACGTGAACGTTTCAGTACCTCTCTTGATTGATGTAAAATCATTTTAGGCATTTTAGATCAAACATTAGCTTTGTCTGAGAGGCATGATTAGTTTTGCATAACCTTTATTGTATTTGTGAAAATGCAAAAAAAAAGGCACATTTCTCTGTCTTTTTTCACATCTAGATCACTTTGGACCGGTCTAGACTTCTTAAACCTGCATAAAATGATTTTACATCAATAAGTAAGAGGAACAAAAAAAGTACAATCAACGGACAAACAGTTGGTCAGCATGTTCAGTTAATTTTCCCTTAACTTTCTGATCTGAAGCTTCAGCGTCGTTCTCTTTAGTAGTAAAAGGAGCTTTTAATGGTCTTTTGCCAGCTCTGAAAACTGAAACCAGCCTACCTGAAAGAGTATTTGTGAGCATGTGAAACTTTCTCGTGCTCACAAGATAGTTACCAAAAAAGGTGTGCACCAGAAACACACTCCATAGAAATGTTTTAGAAATAACACAATAAAATGCATCCAGCTGTGCTAAACTGCCGTCTTCACGAGGATTATACCGTTCTGCTGACCTGCTGAGGTTTCTCTCCCTTTTCATTCAGTGCAGCCAAGTTGATTTTAGGAAAAACAGAAACAGAAGAGATGAGAGGTTGAACACACAAACCCAAATTCTCAGATGCAACCATGCACACAAAAACAAACACTAAGACTTGTGCAATACAAATTTTCAGCGCTTTTACACACACACACACACACACACACACACACACACACACACACGTTACAGCTAATCTTTATCTGCAAATAACAAAAACAACCACACACTCACACACAAAAGTCTCCATCTCCTCTGTAGCTCCTTTATCGGGATGTAAAATCAATCATCCATCCACGCGGATGAGACGGTTTGTAAAAGGCAACCTTGGAATTCAGTTTTCTCCTCCAAATTGTTGTTTTCCATTTTGTTTTTGTTTAGTTCAGTTTTCGGAGTTTCTGTTTTGAAGAGACTCTGGGAGGAAACAACGAGACTGAAAGATGCATAGTTTCATAGAAAGATGTTTTAGGAGGGTGAAAGTTTTCTGGATGTGGGAAAATAACGTGCAGCACAATCGGACTTACGATGGATGATTTGACTTTCACCTCGCTAAAAGTGTCATGAGCTCAAGCCACGATAACACAAAGCATCAAACATCATGTAGCTTTGTCCTCCTTAGCTTCCTCTGTTTGTGATGGACACCAGAGAAATCTCCTCTGTACTTAAAACATTTTAAACATTAGTAACTCTCTTTAAAAGTTAATTAACACACATTTATTGGAGTTGTCTTACTTTACTGATGCAAACCAGACCTAATAAAACGGGTGTACTCAGGCAGGTTCGTCTCATTCAGCAGCGTGTGGTCTGCAGATCAGTTTTAAATTTTGCAGGGAGGATTAGTCCGAATGCCCACACCGAGCGGAAAAAGTGCTGCAGGCTCTTTCTGTGTTTTGTGACCAGCAACAGCAAACATTGTCGAGGTAAACAGCTTCACCTTGTTGTGCTGCGTAGTGGAAAAACACCTCGACTGCTCGGGGCCGAACAAACACATCACTCCTATTCTGACCAAAACACTTATTGGTATATTAATATAAAGAGGAGGAGGAAGAGTTTAAGGAAGTAAAACGTGAGAGGAGAGGCAGACGGACGAGCTGAGCCGAGCGGGAGGAGACGGCGAGGCCACCCAGCCGAGTGTCCTCATGAAAAAATAAAGAGGAAATCGGCAGCCAGGACGGGGTGCTTCCCTCCTGCCACCCACCAGCAGAGGTGGGTGGGGGGCAGTTTGTGGGGGAGGGGGTCAGAGAGCAGGAGGTGCCCGCTGACTCTGCCCAACCAGACCGGAGCGAACCTCGACCCCCCTCATCACCTCCTCCTCCACCACCTCCTCACCTCCCCAGGGCCGAAGTCAGACAGAGAGGCTGGATGCAGAGATAAATTTTTGATTTGGGAAATGGAAAAATGATAAAAAATACATTATAAAAATACATGATAGCACTACAGAGTGTTGCTTTAAAACAGAGCTTTAAATTTATGGAATAAAAACCGCCAAGATGTGATGTGATCAACGACATTTATTGATTAAAGACTCGACTTTTAGGTGATGATCGAGGCGATCATATTAAATCATAAAACTTTATTAATTGAAATTAATTTGTTACAGCTAATATAAAAAAGAAGTACAAATAATAGATAGAAAATATAGAAGGTAAAACATGGCATGAAACAAAACAAACATGTTAAAAAAGTACTAAAAACACAGACAGGGTTGTAACTGGCTGCCACTAGGGCGGCGCCATCTTGTGATACAAACATAAAAAGATGTAAAATAAGTTTACAGCAAAGATAAATCATAATTTCTGTTAGAAAATTAAACTTTACACCTTAAGGTCCACATTTCACCTTTTCCATGTCCGTGTCTCGATAATAAAGTAATATAAGAGATTTAATTCAAAATCCACAATCAAAGTCTGTTATTTTTTATTGAATCGTTTCATCTTCTGTGACAAAACAACAACAGTAATCTGCTTTAAAAGACGTTAAAAAGATTGGTTGGTGGATGGACAGATGTCTGAACAGAAGGTCCGATGGGTGGTTATAAAAGCTGATGAACACACAGTCAGGGCGTTTTTCAGCCTGGGATATTGTGAAAAACACGCGGTGCATGCTGGGAGATTTGCATGGCGAGACACGGACGAGTGAAATATTAATGAGATGTAACATTTTTTGCAGTGAGGTAATTTTTTTTTTCTTTCCTCTCCTCATCCTGCTCACAGAGTCAGCAGGTGTGTTGTCACCTCCTGAAAACACACATGATGACTACACACACACACACACACACACAGCACTTCTGCTGATCCAGACAGGGTTGATTCGTGTGTGTGTGTGTGTGTGTGTGTGGAGGCCATTTGCAGGTGGGGTGGCGAACACGTTGTGGCACTCAGAGGGCAGCTGCAGCTTTTTTCGATGTGCGAGATGCGTGATGCTCCCCGAGCCGGCAGCAGAAGTGTTTGTTGTTTTTTTTCTGCATGTGAAAGGTGAAGCGGGGAGTTTCTGAGTGTGTGTGTGTGTATGTGAGAGGTTAAGTAGACTATAGTGGCTCACCCATGTCCATTTTTGGATTTCAAAAACACCCTCAGATCACATCCGTCTGCTGCATCATCTGAAGATTTTGATTTCATGAGTTTGTGCAAGTATGAACTGCTACGAAAAGCAATTTTTACTTTTTTACCACTTACTATTTGCAAGTTTTTATGCAAACTTGAAGTCTGAATCTAGTTTCCATTAGATCAGGATAATTTTAAAGATCAAACACTTTGCATCGTCTCTCGTCTTTTGTTGAAATTTAAAGCCGACACATTGAGAGAGAGGAAATGACTCGTCGGTTTAGTCCGGTCTGAAGAAAAGACAGAGGCTAAAAATGAGGAAAACCTGCAGCAGACAGGTGATCTGCTGTTTGACAAGGCTGAACAACAGCTTTGATAAGTGTCTCCATCGCCTGCCCCTCACAGCCGACAACCTACAGAGCCAACAAGCCAAACCACACACCAATAAAAATATGGCTGACGGTGCCTCAGTTACCTCGATGTTTCAGGGTATGAAGCTTAATCTGAGCTGCATCGCAGGACACCAGAACAACACAGCAGGAAGGAAGAAGCCTGTAACCACCGTTCACGTTATTCAAACGTTGTAATGTCTCAGACTGTCTTTGAGTTCGGGCTGTTCTGGGTCGCCGAGGTCAAACAGCCACACGAGCACAGAGAGACGGAGGACGAAGGCACGAATGAGATTATATAAGATCTCATCCTGCCTTCATCTCAAAAAGCAAAGCGAGCGCTCCTCTTTGTCGTGGTATGAAAAGAGTTTCTGAATCTCTTTCGCCTCGGTTGAAGTATGAACGAGCTCTGTGGAAATTCTTCCAGCTTCGGCCTCTCGAATCCACCGATCCTGGATGAAACAAACACATTTTATTTTCCAGAATAATCCCTCTTTGGGCCCACATTGATGATACAAATTTAGAAAAATGAAGAGTGAATGAAGGAGGAGAAAAACAGCGGTGATCAGCTTTAACTGGGAAATGAGGCTGATGTTTAAGACGAAGGCCAGGTCCCCGGAAAAAAAGAAAAAGAAAGAAGAAAGAGAGACAAAGAAAACGAGCGAGGAAGGAAAAAGAGGAGAGAGAAGGAGGACAAGGCCCATCACACTCAGCTACAGGAAAGACTGCAATTAATAATTTACATCATCTGTCACTGTGCGCTCCACTGGACCACTCAACAAACAGCCCCCGTAATTTAAGGAAAAAAACACACACATGCAAGGGCCCTGCACACACACACACAAACTCACAAAAGAGATGCATGCGTGCAGGGAGCTGCATTACCACACACATGCACAAACGATCGTGGTCGCATGCAAGCGCCTGCACACACACACACACACACACACACACGCATCGCCATACAGCTCACCGGCGCACTTCGACTTCCTGCTAAAAGTCAAATAGCAGAGATCAAACGGCGGCGGCGTCGAGCCCTTCTTCTCTTTTATATCCGTTGTTTCATATCCCAACCTTTCGCCTCTCTAAAGTCGACTCTCCAGGAAGTGTGCGTTTCTCACAGTCCGCGGCGGCCATGTTAAATTTATGCCGTGTATGTCACCGCGAGCTAGCGCCCATCAGTAAATATTTGATTCGTTTCCCATCACTCGGAAAAATTCCCCCAAGCACATGATTAGACCTGTTGGGGGCCGACCCAAAGCGAGAGCGGCCATGTTAAATTTACAACGTTTGTTTTTGAGAGTAAAAATGCAGTAAATACTCCCGTGGAAAGTCATAATTGATCCGGTGTGTCTACAACGACGAGTTACGTAACATGGGCGCCACCACGGTCAAAACACGCATGTTATCCATGTAACAAGATGCACAGATGAATAAATATGAAGCTTTATTTTACACGAGACCTCTTACTGCGTATTTAAACATAAAAGCTGCGCTCATCGCTGTAAACAGATTAAACAGTGTTTTTACTGAAAGCATATTCGACCTCTGCATCTGTTGTATTTCAGATTCACTCGAGACTTCACCCTGTAGAGATGTGATCTGAGACCTGAAGGCAGAAACATTTAGGCCATAACTGAAAATTAAAACACCTGCAAGCCAGACTGACACAGCAATACATCTGCTATTGATGCACCAAACCTCATGCATTAAACCTGAGATTTAATCTGGATTTCACTTATTTCTCTTTCTACCTGACTGATGTCTCACTCATTCTCCTGTTATTTTGTTATTATCACATTATTTGGTCTCCTTCCCAGATTTTTATCAGTTTGTTTCTCAGTAAAATGATCTCCCTGCTATACTTGGACAGTATTTGGATGCATCAGTCGTCATGTGGTGGTTTTTCGATGCTCGTGTCCCTCAAGACTTTCACACAGGATGCAGACGGACACGATGTCCACGTAGGAAAAACATTACAATGACCACTTTGAAATGCAGAAATTTCAGCACAGTATTGTAAAAAAATGCTGCATATTTCTGTGGTTTGGTCAAGATATTCACTGCAGGAGGCTCAATCTGAGTAAAGAGCACAAAGCCTGAAATCAGCACATTAATATTGTGAATTTATCAACATTAACATCAACTGTCATCCCTTCAAAATCAATGAGGCATCTTTTTCATAGCCTGAAAACTCACACAGTTCAAATTACACAGACTCCTACAAAGGATGGCTCATGATATTTCTTCTGCGCCGTGACTCATCGGCTCTTCACCAAAATGTGACTCATCATTTCAGCCACACTAGAAGAAGATAAGCTGTTAAAGAGGAAACAGTACGAAGCTGAGTGCAAAATGATTTAATATTAAATACCAATGATTTTTTTTGCATCTTTTACACATGAAGAAGAAACGTCACCAAACACAAACCTATAAAAGACTCACACCACGAGTCCACGATGTTCGCCCACGATGACACCTTCTTTCTTGGAGATGACATCATGTGTAAATGACATCGTACGTGTTGATGATGTCAGTGTCTGAGAGGTGACATAATAGTTTATGAACAGTTGAGTGGAAAGAGTCAAACTGTCTGTGCCGTGGAAACTCTGAAGAAAAAGAAGAAAGTTTATCAGTGAATTTTTTTGTAACCTGAACATCCGTTTATGTCTGGTCGGTGTCTCAGCTAAAATGAAAAAATAATCTGAGTGCCCAGAGAAGAACAGAAATTATTTGATGCTGTGAAATATGTTTGAGGTTTTAAAGATATTTTCAGTGCAAAACACATAAAGCAGAACTGTTTTTCATCAGACTTGCATGTGAAGGGCGACGTGGCCTTCAGGTGTCATCAAAATATTCAGAGATTTGAATATATATTTGAATTTTGACGAGGCATCCGGGAGCGATCGCACACGGAGAGACACAAGGTCGGTGACACACACACACACACACACACAAACCGTGAATGGAAAAACATTTCAATTTCACACTTCATCTGTCGTAAAAATATCCGCCCGACACGCACGCTAGCAAGCACAGAAAAGGTGTCGATAAATCGGTCACTCGCCGTCGCACCGCAAATCGAATGGAGGCGATGCAACACCTGAGCCAAAACTTTCAAATGCAGTTTGAGGAGGAACGCCACAAAGAAGGTATTCCTCCTTCTCAAAAACACGATGCACATTTTAGAGAGTGTATGTTTTTGGTATTTTAGAGTATTTTGGAGTAAGAGAGAAAACCTGCAGAGGAAGTAAAGGGTCAGTAAAAAGAGGGTAGACGTACTAAAAGATGTTGAGTGTGTAACATAAATTTAATCAGTCTAAGTTCGTGGGTAAATTATCTTATTTAAAACATTTTGGGATCCTCATAAAACACAAATTATGAACAAATAATTAAACCTGCATTTACATATAAATTTTTTGCCACAGCAAGCAGAAATAAACATCAACATCATCACCTTTTAAAGCTGATATAATAGGACACTCTTTTCTATTAACACATCCAACATTTACACATAAAAATGTCATTAATTTAGCCTGTGCGTGTTCGGCAGGTTTGGTGTGTTTATCAGAGGTTTTTGGGCTTTAAACGAGTGCTTGCTGTTCCTAAAACTGATGATGATGGTGAGAACGATCCAGAAAAGGAAATCTACACACCATCTCACTGAGACCTGCTGAGTCAGTTTCTCTGTGATTTTAACTTAAAACAACACAACAAATGACTTTTATTTAATGGACGACAGCAACTGACACAAACCGTGACATCAATCCAACCTGTGAACTCAAAAGATATTCCACACAGCAGATACCACATTATGAGAGAAGCCTTTAATCCTGTGTGTTTGCTCTACGGGCATTCATGAATTGTGTGTTTGACCCGAGGCTATAAAAGTCTTGACTTGCGCCGCCACATTGCATGATAGCTCGTGCTCAGAGACGGCGTTGCTGTTTAATTCGTCTGATGTTTTTTTTTTGATCCTGGGTAAATTTAAACCGAGACCACACCAAACAAATAGCAGTGAACGAGGATGAGAGGTGGTAATTGCTGCGTGGAAGACCCTCAGGTTGTGTTATAACATCCAATGAGCTACATCACAGACTTCACTTCGACCTGTCAGTTTGTCTTAAAAAGAAAAGGCGAGACTCACAAATGAAGTACTGTTCTCTGCAGAGTGGAGACCATACAACTTTTTTTCTTTTTAACAATAAAGTATGTTATAATATAATTATAAAAGCTCATTAAAACCACATTTCCTGCATGTTGTTTTAGCTTCACTCATCTAGGTTTTATTGAAGAAGAGAAATAGTCCCCATGAAAAATGGCCAACATGCTCTGATGACCTGGAAAGAGATGTTGCAGATTTCTTTGCTTTTTATTAATTAAAATAGTAGTGTGGATGTTTACTATTAAAGCCAACGCCATCATCTAATATCATTGGACCACATGCCTGCAGATGTGAAGCATCACCATCAGACTGAGCTGTGTTTTGTGTTTACAGCTAACAAACAAATGCAAGCGTGCTAACATGCTAAAGTAACCGTGCACAACATGACGTCGGCGTGTGAGTGATGTCATTGTGAGCGTGAATTAAACCTCACATGTGCACCATTAGAAAACTTTACTAGAAAGACCTTTAAAACCACAGAACACATGAAGATAACACACAGGTCAGATCACTGATGAGCAGCTCAAACTGATGTGACACCATCGTTTCTCTTTGATGCAGCTGCACCAAATGTAGAAGTGAAGAAAGAAATTTCCGAACATGTTTTTGTGTGTGTGTGTGTGTTCACAGGGAGATAAAAAAATAATAACCTTTTGTCGGTTTGTTAACAAAAACGTTTAACTCCTAAATCGCACTTGCAGATGTGACTTTAAAACAAACAAAACCTCCACAACATCAGTGGAAGTTCCCAGAAAGAAAACGGCCAATCTGATCGTCATGCTGATGTTAATCAAGAAAATCTCCCCTCTGTGCTGAAGCAGGTTTCGACTGGAGATATTTGTTTAATAGAGGCTCCGATCATTCGTGACGAGAGACGGCAAAACTTCAACTGCAGTGTTTCAGACATTTAGGTTGTGAAATCTCAACTTATAGTTATAAAACTTCCTGAAAAAGAACAGTAAAAAGTACCCTTTGCACAAATATTAAACCTAAAAAAGGGTTTATTTTATTCATCCGACATGTTTTTAAGAAGTCAGCGTTTTGTCTTTGCAGTCATTCATTTATTTCTTTTTAAATCTGCAGAGTATAAATATGTCGCCGTCCTGCTGTTACAAACTGCAAAAGTCGACATCACCCATGAGCACACACATCATAACCCCCAACACGTACAGTCTTTAAATGCACAAACCGCTCTAACACACTTACTGTGTCAGAAGCCCCCCAGACTGTGTGTCCTGCTGCTGGTTGGACCTCCAGGCCTCATCAATATTGTAAACTGGTACTTAGCGGACAAAAGACAGCAAAGACCAGAGCAGAGGGCACCTGGGGCATAAAGAGAGAGAGGGAGGAAGAAAGTGGCAAAGATCTCGAGTGTGTGTGAGGCTGTTTATCTCTACCTATCAGACCATGAATGTGTGTGTGTGTGTGTGTGTGGGCCAGTTTTACTTACTCACGTTTAAAACAACATCTTTAAAGTTGTTTTTACATGTAGGTTGTGAGAAAAGCAGATTTATTGAACATCACTTATGTATTTTATATCTTAGAAGTTTTGTTTTGTGCAGCTTGAGTCTTATTTTGGCGGGATTGGCCACTTTCCTGTTGTATCTTCTAATATTTCACCCACAAACTGCTCAAACTCTCCAGCAGTTTTCACTCAAACTAAAACTTCAGTTTCTTTAATTTGAGTCTAATCTTTTTAATTTAATATAAGACATTATTTTACATTATAAAAATATGTGATAGCTTAATGACATGTTTAAACATAAACTTTCAGGTAAAGATCATTTTGACCACACATGTAAACATACTGAAGATAAAACTTTATTAATCCCACATTAGTTGTTACAGCAGCTCAATAGAAAAACAAATATGAAAAGAAGCACGTTTAAAACAACGTAAACATCTTTAAAGTTGTGTTTACAGGTTGGTTGTCAGATTAATCTCATACAGAAATTCAGATTTATTGAACCTCAGTTTTATTACTGTAGTAACGTTGAGCTGATAGTTTTGTTTTTTGCAGATTGGATTTTATCTTGGTGGTTTCCTGTTGTATCTTCTAATATTTCACTCCAAAGAGTGACGTCGTGAGATGAATAGTTTGAGTTATAATCTTTTCAATTTCCTTTTTTTGTGGTTATATTTGTTTGAAATAAGTACATAAATATTCAGGAGGAAACCTATCGTCAAAATATCGTCACAGCGAAGGCGAAGTTGGTTTCTGTTGCTGTGGTCGGATCAAGCGGAAATATGTATATATATATATATAAGATAAAAAATGGATAAGAAATGAGTGTGTTCTCTCGGCAGGACTTCCCTTAAAGATGAACGACGGCTGAATGAAGCGACGTTTCCTCGCTGAGTGACGGAGAGATGTGAGAGGATGTGTTTACTTCTCCTGCTGCCTCTCAGCCTGCGTGTCCACAGCATGAGCTCAGTTAACAAAATCAATACGTCCGCGTGTGTGTGAACGTGTCGAGAGGAGTGTATGAGTGTGTGTGAGGACGGGGGGAGTGTATGTGTGTGTGTGCAGGTGAGAGAGTAGTTCCCATGACAGGACGTCCTTTTTCCCTCGCATCAATTATTGAGGTGTCAGGACACACTGAGAGCTCCTGGGGGGGCCGTGGGGGGGTCACAGGTCAGAGACCGGGTATCTGACGGGGCTTTCAGGGGGCGTCGGTGTCCCTCACCCCATCACACACACACACACAGTGCGTATGCCATGCACTGTATAACTCACACACTGTTGGAGGTCAGCTGATTTTTTAAACCAACGCAAAACAATTTAATCTCTTTTACAAAAATCAACGAAATCAAAATTCATTGATCAAAACACAAACGAAATTGTCGCTCAAATCTTTTTGTTTTTCATTCTCACATTCACATTTTCACTCTGCCACATTGAGCCATGTTGCTGGGGAAGTCAGGTGTAGATTGGGAAGGAAAACAAGCAGAAAAAACAAAAACCTGAAGCATAAAGCAACAAGTTTCAAGCCGTTAGCTAAAACTCACAGCTGCTCAGATGGCAAACCTCCAATCTTAAAGCAAAAATCTCCCAATCTATATACAAATTAAAAAATACAAAAGAAAACACATAAAGCAAAACAAAACAAACCTGCTCAGGCCCAAAACCGCAAATCTAGCACATCTGTGTTAACCGGCTGCGCTACATTAACAAACAAAATGACTCAAGCAGCCATAAACAGCTTCACAACGAAGCGTGGTGGCTCCGTGTTTTGGAAAAGCGACTCCATCCAAGAATTGAGGATTCAGTAAATATAATGGGAGCACTCGACCAATCAGAAAGAAAAACAAAAGATAAGAACTGAAATCTCGAGTCTGCAGCAGCTGTCTGACTTTGGGGGGGGTTTGAGGACTTCATATGTCAACAAGATTGTCAAGCTTTACTACATTTGCCTCCTTTCTGACCCCCTAGTAAGATTTTGACATGCTTTGAGGGAGTTATGTTATTCCTCCTTCTCCATCGTCTTTCCCTCCTCCTCCTCCTCTTCATTTTTAGGAGGCGATTCTGGCCCGAGACCATCCTCCTCACCTCCCACCTCTCTCACCCACTTTACCATCACCACCATCACCCCCCCGCCCCCCCACCACCACCGCTGGCTGCATTAAAGGTAGGGATGGCTGATGCGTGTAGCGTAGCGTTAAAGGGGCGGGCGGCCCAGCAGCGCCTGCCTGTGTCTGGGCCGGGGCCCGGCTCATGAAATATTGACAGCCGAGTGTCCCTTCCAGGAGCTGGCTCGCTGCTCGGTCTTGGGGGAGGACGGGGGTGTTGGGGGGGGGGGTGGAGGAGGAGGGCCACATTAATATTTCAGACTGCAATCTCCTGCTTGACAAACTCTCCCACGTGATTGGGTAAAAAGCCGTTTGCATTGCCTAGCAAGCAGCTAACCCCCCCACCTTCATCACATCACCCCTTCCTCTCTCTCTCTCTCTCTCTCTACACTTCTTCTTTATTTCCTCTAAGCTCGCTCGTCCTTCGTCTCAGTTTGCTGTCTCACCCTCCTCCCTCGTCTTGCTTTTTAACCAAATTTGTGTCCTGATGATCGCATGGTGTGTGTGTGTGTGTGTGTGTGTGTGTGGCCGAGGGATGGGTGGGATGATGTGGTGATGACGTGGTGGCAAGGCAGGTGGCAATGTGTGTGTGTGTGTGTGTGGGAGGAGACATGGTGTGTGAGTGGGGGGGGGTAATTAATTCACGGACGCTGCTGATTTTGGCCAGCCCAGTGATAGTCGTGGGCCCCCCTTTCTCGGCCGGCCGAGGCCTCCGGGGGCCCTGCCCATGGGTCCCGCCTTGAATGAAGTGGCATCTATTTTTTATGAAGAGCAGGTTATCCTATTTAGTCAGATTAAAACAGGCAAGGAGGAGGAGGAGGAAGAGGAGAGGGGACGGGTCCAGGCAGGAGAAGGCGAGCCAGAAAAAAATAGAACCATCTTCTCCTCCTTCCTCCCTTTTACCCTTCGTTTCCTCCCCCCGCCGCCTCTCTTTCTGTCCGCTGTACTTTCCTCTTAAGCTTCACTCAAAAACAATCTTCCCCTCCCTCCTCTCTCCTCTCCTCTCCACCCCCCCACCCATTAACCTGGTTATGGGTGCAGAGTGCTTTGCTGACCCTTTGCCAGGTGTGGCGTCGCCCTCGGCCTCCTCTTCCTCTTTAGTTACTCCTCCTGCTCGACCGTCACTTCGCTGCCTCCTTTTTTATTTCTGTGTGTTTCTTATCTGCTCTTTTTTGCCATTTTGAGCTTTATTGAAGCTTGCACAGCGAAGTCGAGATTGTTTATGACCATTTCTCAGTGACAAAACACACCTGAGTTTAATAAAAAAACAACCCTGGGTCATTTTCTTTTAATGTCACATATTTTTTACAAATATCTCGACTGGGGGGAAGCATTAATGTGGCTGAAATTTGCAGTTGAGAAAATTTAATTCTGCTATAAATAATTTAGCGACAGCGCCCGTCTCTGCCACCGCTTCCACGCTGGATGGAGTTTTATGCAGCCGATGACATTATTTCCAGTCTCACTGGATGTGATGCTTGTATAACAAAAACTGCCATTTTCTGTCTCTCCCGCTGCAGTTTCCTCCTCTGCTGTCCTTTTTTTAAATAAGTGTGTTATTCTTTCTGTTTTATTCAGTCTGGTTGGCATATTTGTTCGAGGAAATGTGCCGTTGTCCTTTAAAAAGAGATTTAATTTTTAGAAAAGCATGTAAATCATACATGTGTCATGCATTTTATATTTTCCGTCTCCCTGATTTTGTCCATCCTCTAATTTACCAGCTTCAAATCATTTTCATCCTGCAGGTTAAGTGGTGTGGAGGGAGGAGGGATAAATGCTTAAAAGCTGCCAGGATAACTTAGCCTCCTCTGGGCGGCGGAGGTGTGAGGGTGAAATAAAATATATATAAATATGTATACAGTATATGTTAGGGCATCGGCTTCATCACAACCAAGAAAACACCCTCACCAAACCCCCGATGGGCCGCTGGGAGGTGCAGAAAACCACCCCGAAAGCCTAAAAGCTGGATGAATTAATAACACTCTCACTTCTGTCTTTCCCTAAAACATTTAAGTGATCAGCAGCAAAGAGCAGGAATCAGAAAGCAGTCGTGTGAGTGGAGAGAGAAAACCTCTGATATATGACTTTTTAAAAAAATGTGTTCAAGCTCATGCAAATAGAGGTCAGGATAATTTGTCAGCATCTTCTAAAGAAAAAAAATTAAGATTTTATTATTTTTAGGCAGAAACACAACTTAGATAAGGTCGGGGACATATCATGGTTTGGATTAAAATAAGCTTAACAAGACTATAATCAATATTCTTATAATAACATAGCTACAGTAAACTACAGAGTTTCTTCAGGTTCACTGTTTTAGTTCAATATCACTGTCACGACATCATTTTCATGTTTTCAGAGCCAGGAGACGAGTTTTTAACAGCTAATTAGACAGAAATTTCTCTCAGGAGGGGCGGCAGTAGCTCAGTCCGTGGGGGACTTGAACCAGCGACCCTCTGGTTCCCAAGCCAAGTCCCCCACAGACCAGCCTTCATGGAGGTGGACTGGTAGCTGGAGAAGTGCCAGTTCACCTCCTGAGCACTGCCGAGGTGCCCTTGAGCAAGGCACCGAACCCCAAACCTGCTCGGGGCATGCTTACGGTGCAGCCTAACTCTGGCATCTCTCTGCCAGTTGAATGTGTGTGTATTCCTATGTATGTGTATGTAAAATGTGTGTAAAAACAGAGTGTGAAAAATGTGGTGGGATCAATAATAAAGGTTTCTTCTTCTTCTTCTTCTTCTTCTTCAGGAGGTGGTGTAGACCAAACACAGAGCTTAAAGAAAAAACGTATTTGACTTATATTCAACATGTGGCCAGAAACACGACTCCAAATGATTCATAATGTTGGTCTGTAACTGCTGCATGTGTAAATGAGCCAAAGTTTGCTAACAGGTTCACCATAAATACTGAAAAGATGATGATATGTCATTTTTGACGATCTCCAGAAACCACGTTTAAAGGCAGATGATGCAGATGAGTTAATAAACGCCTTATTTCATTATTCTGAATTGTTAACGAGGTGTTAATTTGTTAATGGATCGCTGTCGATGCTGTCGGTGGCAAAGAAAAGTCTCTTTCATTTATTAAGCCCGATATCACAAATCTCAGTTTGCCTCAAGGTGTCAGTAATCTGTCCTGTATGCATGTTTTAAAAAAGTTTTGTTTTGAATGAGACATGGCGAGATTATCTCACTGAGAATGTTTTTTATTTCTTTATTTTTGCTTCCTCTCCACATCTCGTCTCTTTTGCTGTTCAGCTCTCCGCTCATCCATAAACCTCCTTCTTCCTCCCCTTCCTCCTCTCTCCTGCCATGTCTCTCCTTTTGTCTACTTTTGTTATTTTCTTCATCTCATCTTCATCCCCATAGTCCCCCTCCCACCCCCGCTTCACCCCCCACATCCATCTCCACCTCCTTGTCTTCTTCTTCTACCTGTCTGCCGCCCGCTGTGGGAGGTTTCTGTTAAATGATGCAGGAGACGGCAGACAGAACTGTAACATGGCAGAGCCAATGGCACGTAAAAAACCAGCATGGCCAGCATGAAACATCCTCCTGGGGTTAGAGGTGCAGGAGAGGAGCAGGGAGCGAGGCAGGTGAAAGCCAAAGAGAGGGAGGAGAGGACGGCGGAGAAGAAGGAGGCCGAACTGCAAGAGCGAGAAGGAAAAGAGGCAAAGAAACGGAGACTCTTGAGGAAAAACTACAACACTCGGGGCAAAGGTCACATGGCCGATGGAGGAGCTAATGTTAGAAGAAAAGGAGTATCTTTACCATCAGCTGATTTATCATTGGTTATGTGAGCTCAGTGAAAGTATGGAAGCTGAGAGCAGCCGTGTTTGCTTTTTTTTTTGCCGTTATCTTGACATAACGAGATAATGAACCGTTATCAGAGTGTGTTTCCTCTTGTTCTTGTGATGTTTGTGTGTTTATCTCCAGTTAGTTTCCATCAGCAGGTGTCTGTAGGCTCTGTGGAGATGCTGTGGGGGTCATTATGTACAGTGGGACGGCAAACAGGATGAGCTTAATAATGTCTTCATTATTTCTATATAATATATATAACGGCTTTATTTGAGCAGCTGCTGGCTGAAGCAGAGAGATGGGTCAACCTCTCATCTTTGGAGACTATAAAACCAGATTGTCTGCTCCAATGAAGAAACTGCAGCAAAGCAAACTCCACATTTAGGCCTTAATTATTGATCAGTTATGGATCCTCCCTGACAGTCATCACAGTGATCTTGAAGGTTGAAATCAGCTTGTGCTCAAATGAACCACACACTCATTTATTGAGTTATAATAATAAATAATCAGGCATAATTAACTTAAAAAAGTTATTGCAAGCACGGCTCAGCTTCCATAGATTGATGACATTACAGTATAAAAGTATAGTTGAAACTGTCTATAATTTAAATTTGTTGTCTTTTGTCTTTATAGTGCTGCATCTTTCTCATTATCCAGCATAAAAATATTTTATTAGACCAGCCATGCATGAAATATTTTAGTACAAATGACCTGATAACAAAACTATGACACACACATACTACATATATTTAATTTTATTTTTCAAATTATGTAGTATTCAATCATACACGACTACAAAATGCAAGGATTTCCAGTGTGGCTCTTGATGTAAAATAACCAACAGAAAGCGTATTTGTTGTAATGTGACACATCAGAGGGAGGAACAGCTAACGGTCTTTATTGAACTTCTGCTTGTTGTGATCACTGTTTTTACATAAAGTTTGTGTTGATGATCACATTCATATCATAGAAAAAAGATATTGCTTTGTCCAGAAGAGAAGAAATAAGAAATGTGGCGCATTTTTTAACTTTTTTTTTATTTTGAATTTTATACTCTCAAAGACCATCAGTCACGTGACCCTTCACCTTTCTCTTTGTGTCCGACCCCCGAGAGTCTCTGGAGGAAAGACGGAAAGGAGGAAGGTTGATGAGAGACACAAGAGAGAGAGAGAGTCGAAGGAAGGAAACACACACACACACACACACACACTCTCACGCACACACACTATTGGCCTTAACCTCGGAGCAGAGCAGCGAGTCGCGAGCTTCGGTCCTCACAAACACACACTTCCTCCATCGGTGTCTCCCTGCAGAGCTTCCTGGGTAACAGAAATCATGACTCTGTTAGTGCCTCGAGTTCAGCCATGCAGAAAATGTCAGGAAGTAACAGATTCACACACACACACACACAGCAGCGAATTTCCTAACGGCCGTGTTTTAAAGGACAAGGCCGGTGGGACAGTCAGTGAGCAAGAATCAATGAGGAGGCCGAGACTCCCCGAGTGTGTGTGAGACTGAGAGCTGCATGCACTGCAGTGTGTGTTTGTATGTGTGTGTATTTCAGCATGCCATGGTGTGTATTTTGGTGTTTATCGCAACATCACGTTGAAAACGTTGATGCATTATTGGACGGATGGAGCAGAGTTTTCTGCAGGTGGACAGCAGCACATTAGCGCCCCCATGTGAACGAACAGACTTTTTTTTACAAATTAATAATTGGACGCGTTGGATTTTTTTTCAAACTGAGAGTCAAAAAATGGACATTCAGGAGATTTTTTAAAAGTTTTTAGTTTAGTTTAAAACCACGCTGCGATTTTTGGGTCACATTCAGTGTCCTGTGTTTGTTTTGTTTAGCCGTTTGTCAGTTAGCGGGGTATCTTAATAATATTTGGATATAATTTGGTAGAAAATCAAGCCATATGCAAAGGATCAAGTAATGTGAATCCAGGATTTTCTTTAAAACTGAACACAGCTGAGCGAGCTGAAAATTCAACGGTGCTGCAAACGTGGCAAAAATAAACAATTTCCTATTTTTGATTCAACGTTCAAATGAATCATGTTTCTTGTCTCTTCCTTTTAGCTCTCGCTTTGGGCTACACCAACTTCTGAGAAAAAATCTCTACCTTTTTCAAAAATGATGCTGATGGCAGCGTCGTTAATCGTGAACTGAAGAACAAAACAATGAGCTAAACGATGCTAAAACATCCACTCCCATTATTTTTTTTATATTTATAACTCCACATTAAAAGAGCTTTAAAGGATTGACTAACATATTCAACGTCTTCTTCTTCTACAGTTCAGAGACGTGACTCTTGTGATCATCTGTCACTCACAGTTTCAACACTGATCCTGATCCAGCGGCATATTTGAAGATCGCACACTGAACATTTTCTATTATTAAAACAATAATAAACTGTGCAGCCTTGGCCGAGCTGTATCTCTGCTGTCTGTGTTAGTCTGTGTTTTTGTGTAAATTATAAAATATGAATGCGCCCATCATCGCGTCGATACGTTAAGGTGTTCTGCTCAGTTAGACTTTAACCCGCGGCGGTCAAGCTGCTGTTTTAACTGTCACCGCTGATTGAATTTTTTGTCAGTTGTCATGCAGAGGAAATGTGTGTGTGTGTGTGCAGCAGCTACTCGATGCAGGTGTGTGTTCTCTGAGGTGAAAGCTGAAAACAAACACACACATGTCGAAACGCATCCAGCCGACCTCACTGCACCCACGTCCCAGCAGACTCGTCTCGGGAGTGGACAGAAAACGGACACGTTTGTCGAGAAAAAGCAACAAAACACTCCCCGGCACACTTCAGCGGACACTCCGGGTAATGGCAGATCGCTCTCTTCGTCCCAGCGGGCCGGCTGGAGAGATATTCGAACATCTCAAAGACATACAAGTGTCCCAATTTGGGCTGGCCTGTGCTTGTTGTTCATTTTTAACACCTGAATGCATCACCGTATCTGTGACAGTAATATCTGTGTGCATCATGTGAAACTGTCATAAACAGAAATGACTGGAGGTCAGTGTTTGTTTGGATTTCATTTGGAGAAAGTAGCTGCAGGAGAATCAGAGTAAATGGATTTGCTTGTTTAATTAAAAGGCAGAAATATCAAACCTGAGCGAATACACCCAAAATTGCCAAATATTTTAATTGCTCTTAATTTAATTTAGTTGCTTAAACTGTTTTTAACTTGTCTTTTTCTTTAAAATTTTTTTATTTCTATCTGATGTTGTGCAGCACCTAGGGTGATGTTTTATTGTATTTAAATGTGCTGAATAAATACACTGACTTGACTTGACTAAATTGCATAGCTAAGTGAATTTTTGGGGGATTTTTGTTTGTTTGCTTTTTTCTATTTTAATTTTTAGATGATAACAAAAACCCACAACCAAGACACACCTGAAATAAAAAAACAAACTTTGAGTGAATCTTTTTTGTGTGATTTGAGATGATGATCCTGATCGTTTTAGACCCGAGATAAGAAAGTAAAGTATTTCCATAACACACACGTTTTTTAAAAAGTCTGTTTTTAACATGTTTTTTAGGGGGGATGCTCAGAGGTCATTAAGCTCCCTCTCAGCCCCCCGTTAACTTTCAGCCACAATAAAAAAAAGGAAAAAAACACGAACAAAAACCCCATCAAAACTGGAGGTAAGATGTTTTTTTACTCCCCCACCACTCAGGACGAGATCACTCCATTAATGGACCTGCCTCTCTCTCTCTCTCTCCCCCCCCCCCAACAACACTCTTACAGTACTCTTCCAGCTTGAATTATGAATTATGGATGGAGAGGCCCCTTGTTTTTTGCCTCTGCCTCTGGCCGGCCTGCTGTCCACTCAGTGCACTCTACTGTACATGCACACATCACGTTTAAACACACAGCAAAATGGGATGGAGCGAGGTATCGGATCAGATCGATGCTGATAAAGTTTGGAGAGAGACTCTGCACGACTTTTATGATGGACGGAGTCACCGCTTCACCAAAAAGACTCAAGCCACATCAATTATGAGTCAAATAACGAGGATTTTTCTTTCATTAGCTACAAGCTATAACTACAGGTCAAGGTTTTCTGACACAGACAGTTTTTGTTATTTATTCAACGATTCTCAATCATCTCAGTTTCAGATTTCTCTCCATGCTTTATTTTTCTCCATCAGTACAAACGAGTGTGTCCAAACATTCGTCTTTTAAAAAAGCCTTGGTGGTTTGATTTCTTTTGTCTCTTGCAGCTGCTCTGCCATCATTTTTAAAATGGAAACACGGCGACACGTTCTACGTAGCAGCAGCAGCACCAAACTCCAGAAAACTGATCTGATAATCGATTATAGACTTTACTGATCGATGAGTGATGATCGATGAATCATTCAACAAAACATCGAGATGCATCGTAGAGTTATTTCCTCCATACATATTTGTTCTTTAACAGACAGATTGTTCCTGATCTCATTTTTTAACTCTCTCATTAAAGCATTAACTGTATTTACAAGATGAATAAAGACACTAAATGATGCTGTAAAAAACATGTTACAGTCAAAATTATTGGGACAACATTTGCATTTGAACTCATGTACGAGGCCACATCAAGAAAAATCTCATTTTTGCTACCGGTTTGGTCTCATCTCACCATTTACTGAAGGAAACATCTGCCTAAACATCGGCTAAAAAAAGCTCTTTAGTGGTGAGATGTAACTGCATGAAAATATTGATTAGTGCAGCTTTAACAATGAAGAATTGAGCATTTTAATGTGTTTTATTAGGTACTAAAAAATGTATTTCATCTGTGTCAGTGTATTTGTACCAAAGCTCAGGTGTTGTGCTGGTAAAATCATGTGGAAGTCATCAGGTTTTTATGAATTTGATGACAAGGTGATTCTTACAACCTCCTTATTTTTGCAGTTTTTAGTGTTTGTAATAACTGCATTGTGCTCATCAGAAGGATCCAACAGGACAAGAAACACAAGACAGATTTTAAACAAACTTCAGGTTACTAAACTTATTTTGAGGATTATGATCAAAACTGTTCATTTTAGTTTATACACCGTCTTTATAGTTCAGTTTTCACCTACTGTACTTTCCATGTGCTCATTTGTACCTTTAAATAAAGATAAACCAGCTAAACTTTGGCCAACGTGGCTCATTTCTCGCTCTGTAACTCCATTTATCACATCTGAAAAGGACCAAAACTGTGGAAACAACCCAGATTTTATCTTAAAGGAAAATTATATGAAGATGATTGACAAAAATACAACGGGCACATCGACGGAGGGACGTGGAGCGTTCAGTAAGACGATGTTACGTCGCTTCGCCCTGACTTGAAGCGTCCTCGTTTAATGAGGCAGCGCTAATAACGAGCTGTGGCCATAATCAGCCATAATTAGGACTTTCAGAGTGTTTAGATTAGCTTAATTAGCTTTGGTACGTTTCGCCTCATACACACACACACACACACACACGGTCCTTGTAGACCCGGCCTCAAGCTATTGCACTAACGAGGCTGAGAGTTCACGAAAAGCAGCTGGTTTTTAAAAGTTAAATGCCACTGTGTAAATATATTTCCAGGGGATATCCAGGGAATAATCAACTTTTAATTCAGCTACTAATTTAGTTAGTCGCCGCAGTGCTCGATCTCCTCCCTGAAGTGATTTGAAGGAGAAGAAAGAGAAAGAGAGCTGAAAACCCTGCAAGGAAATTGCTTGAAAAAATCACTATCAGAGGTTTCTTAGATTTTCTGTCTCGAGGATATCTGTACATTTGTGGAATTACAATAAAGGGGAAAAAATCTGAAAAAGACGGGGAAAGCGATAAGATGGGGAAGATTTTGAAGAGTTTTGCTTGCAGAAGTGCGTCTCGCTCCCTTGTTAACTACAGCAAAGTTGATGCAATAGCATATTAAGTCAGTCAATAGACTTTTATCAATGCCAGGATCCATTTATAGACAACAGCCGGCAGCGCAAAAGCTGCAGTACGAAAAAAAAAAAGGTTTCACACATGGATTTGGTGCAAAGTTGATGCGTTTGTGTTTCAGAATGAAATAAACAAGAGAGAATAAATGTTTTTTATTCATGTATGTACAGAAAACTCTTCTTTTTATTTCAACTGAATCCTTTTCACATCACAAACAAGCTGATTCCTGAAAGTGAGACTTTCATGTTTGTTGATGTGGGTCAGGAAATGTCACTTTTCTATTTTATTCTTTATAGCTTTATAGAAAAACAACATTTTTATCACATTAAATCAGTACATCTGACCATACTTTGCACTATAGTACCATACACTGTGTATCTATAAATCTACATATATCGGATGTTTTGCTGGAGTTTGTTGCACATTATGATCTTAAACTTTGACATATTTGGATAACTGGGGCCTTGAAACCTGAACAAAAATAACTTAACTTAATTAAAATACATGCTAAATGTGCAAAGATGAACAGAAGGTGACAGACAATCCTTCACATGGTGGAAAAACTTTGTTAAAAGGACAATAAAGCCTTTTAAAAAAGCAGCTTTATTATCCTTTACATCCATACTTTAAACAGTACAATGTACACTGTAGAATAAAAGTTCATTTAAAGTGAAAATGTTTCCTAAAATTGCTCAAAGCATCTTTATTTGATATAAATGGTGAGTTTAGTCACACAGAATTAAAATCCTGTTGTTTTCAGTTGATCATCGGAGCACTCCTCCTGCTGTTCTGATTAACAGGTGTCCTAATTGGATTAATGGCGGGGCTGATGCTAACGAGGAAACACAATGAGCATAAAGCGAGCTGCTTTGGGTGATCTGAAACTCCTGGATGGTGGCTGGTTGTTGCTCAGGAATGCAGAAATCAAAGACTGAACAGGAGGAGTGTGTGTGTGTGTGTGTGTAAACCCTCTCTCAGTGTGTGTTCGGCTCCTCAGAGGGGACTCGGTGGGAAGAAGAGCTGAGCGGCTGGAGAGGCGATGGGATAGAGGGATGGAGGGAGGGATGAAGGTGAGAACGAAAATCAAAAAGCGCTGCAAAAAATGACGTCGAGTCGTCGTTCGTCTCTTTGATTCAAACTCATCAGCAGAGATACTTTTCCCTGACTCACCATCATCATCAGCTCAACAAAACCTGAACCTTCTCCACTTTATAGAGTCTGTTTTATATTTAATCTCTACTTTTCTGCTCACTGTGTTTATATTTTTTGCATGAACATATCAGGACTTTTGTGTGATAAACTTTATTCTGATTTTAATCTTTGTTGAAGTCGAGTTTATATTCGAGATTCAGGATCTTGAATCACTAATAGAAATGTTGTTGTATTGAGTGTTTGCACTTTACGTTGTGCAGATTTTAAAGCCAACAGTGAACAATGTTTGGCTTTATCATTTGAATTCAGTTCTTCATAATTAGTCCACACCCATGTCAGTTATTGATTATTATTGATATTGTGCAATTTCTTCATCTAGTGCAAAAACAATCAATGGGTACATCTGTTTATCTGTATGTATGGAGGATGTATAAAGTCTATTTATGTCTTCTATGTCTCTTTTGTTGTACTCATATTTGTTTTACTGTTGAGCTGCTGTTAAGTTAATTCTCTCGATGCAGGATTAATACTTGACTTAGCCACAGATTTCAGCCTTAAAGGAAACAGGTGTGTTGTTGTTTTCAGGCATCTTTGTATTATTATTTTTTGTTTTTAAAGTGAAACACTGTCCAGATTTACATATTCAAACCTCTAAAGAGTATTTAAATGAAAGTTGTCTAATCAGTTTTTATCACTTTTTAATCCAAGATATGTTTGCGTTTAATATTCATGTCATGAAATGCTGAAAAATAACCTGAATGTGTAATAACGACAAAAGTAATGAATCATCTTTAATGGCGTCTGACATCTTTTCTTATCCTGAGAATGATGTTAAATTGCAGAAAATTATTTGCATTATTTTGAAAAGCATCAGCAACAGACACACCTGATTTTTTTCTCTTTTTTAATCCAGTTTTGTTCAGTGTTGGACTTCAGAGTAAGGATCAGAATCAGCTTTATTGGCCAGGTATTTGACTTTCTCAGCACAAAATGTAGAAACATATAAATAAACTTAAACTACAATAGAGAGCGATGATGCATGTGGATAAATAAAATTTTTTGCAGTGGATATACATTTCGGGGTTCGGTCCGGTTGAATAACTTGCAGAAATCTTCATGTTAAAAGGTCAAGAAGGAAAAACCTGCAGATTCTTGATGATTAAAAACATCTCGTTCACATTTTGACTTTTTTTGCAGCGCTCCCGACTCGACCTGCGGTGAAGAGGCCGGGGGCTTCATTAGAGAGATCTGGAGGCCGACCCCATCAGCCTGGGGGTACGTGGGAGGTGTGGAGGGGGGCGTCTATACCAAACCGAATCTCTCCACTGGAGACGGAGGAGGGCTCCCCTGGGCTCCCCGCGACCGACCTCCTGCTTCAGTGGATGGGCCAGAAAAATCAACGGCGCTCCCCTTTGAACAGCCTCCTCCTCCTCCTCTTCCTGCTGCTCTGGCTCTCCTCTCTTTCTCCCCTCGCTGCCTTTCTTTCTCTGTGGACCTAATGAATGATTCATTTAACCGCTGCACCACCTCCAACACCACCACCTCGCCTTTTCACCCAACCACCCATCTTACCCGTCTTTTTCCCCTCCTTCTTTTAAAACGCTCCCATTTTTTAATTTTACTTCCAGCAAAAAAAGAGAAAGGAAAGTAAAACAAGCCGCCGGGTGGCAGCACGGCGGCGGTGGAAACAGAAGAAAACAACAAAGGGAGGAACAAACGCCCATTTGTGTCACGGATCCCTCTGTGTCTCCCATTAAAGGCAATGTTTGACAAATTACTTTACACAGCCTTGATGTTGATTTGCCCTGTGAGTGTGTGTGTGTGTGTGTGAGTGTGTGTGAGGAGATGAAGCAACACACTGAACCGCTAATGAGGGCAAGATGGTAGAAAAGCCCTTTAAATGAGGTGTAACGACGGAGGAGGCCCCGGCCGCGCAGATAAAATCAATTACAGCCCTTGTTATCCTGGAAGAGTCGTTAATTTAATGGAATAATTGGAGAGGACGCGGAGGAGCTAATTGCCATGATGAAACCAAATTTCTGACATGAAAGAGGAAGTAAATGAATCTAGATGGCGCACTTGAAAGGGCTCGCTGAATCAGTTTCAAAGATGGGTTTTATATTCTCGTTTTCCCTGGGCTCCAACTCACAGGCCACTGTGAAGAAAACAGGCGCCATTCGACAGCAGGAAGAAGAGATGTCGAAGAGAAACTAGAGCGCACGAAGGAAACGAGGCCTGGTTTGTGTTGATGGTTGTGGGAGAGAAAAAGAGGAGCTGAGATCACGGCATTATGAACGTTTAACATAATTATGAAACTGAGAAACTGAGTGAGGACGAGGAAAAATACTACAGGGTGAATGTGAAACGTTAAGCTTTAGAACTTTTTTATACAAGAAATGTTTATGTATAAATCATTATATTGTCATGAAATGCAGGATAATAACCTGAATGTGTAATAATGACAATAATGTCACTTGTCACAGAGTGTTTGATGTCTGTTTTTCATCCATAATCATTTGCATTTTTTTGGAAAGCACCTAATTTTTCAACATTTTCAGCAATTTTCAGCATCCATAACAAACATATATAAACAATCGATAAATGCTTTATCACACACTTTAAAGGTTGTTGTAAATGCCCTAAAACACACCAACACTTAAAAATGTCCTTTTATTTGTGTGCAACAACATTATAAACCACTTATTTATTTATTTTCATTAATTGTTTAAACAATCTGTCAATATGCAAAAAAACACGACAATTCGACTGTTATTGTGACAGTTTTATCGTTCCTGCACTCTTCCTCTGATATCTCATGATTATCTCCACTGTTTGGTCACTCGACTGGTGTTAGTCTGTCAAACTGGAGACGCTTTAACATGAGATGATCTTCATTTTGTCTTTGTAGCCAAAAATAGAAATATTTACTCCAGATAAATGGAGGTGAAATGTAGCACTGTTGTTGGGCTGCAGTTTTAATACTTTCTGTTTCTTTCCGAGTATTTTGAAGCTTGTTAACCTCACGCTCGCTTGCTGCATGCCTGCATGTGTTCTGGTTGGCAGCGGTGTTTTCTTGTGCGACGTTTGGCGGCGACATCTGAGAGGCCCGAGAGATACGAGACACAACGGCCTCCTCCTCCCTCCGTCTCTGCTTCCTCCGGAGCCGAAGACGACGCCGAGGCCAAGTGGCAGCACTTCAGAAATCAAGATGGCGGCCACCCCTCCTGTCGTCCTATCGTAATGCCAGGACTGCTGTCAGGAGAGAAAACAAGACTCACTTCATCCCCCCCCATGTTCACAACACACTTCTTCATTTTTACACATAAACAGACATACAGAAAAAAACTCAGATCCTCAAAGGAAAGTCGCCATCTGTTCTTCTGTCACAGTTTAAGTCTGATTTCAGGTGAATCGATGACACACTTTTCACAGAGCGTTTGACATCTTTTCTCCTCCTGAGAACGAGGTTAAATCACAGAAAAGTCATTTGCATGTTTTAAAAAAGCAACTAATTTTCCCTGTTTTCCACCTGAACGCGCGAACAAATCAGAGCAGAGCGGGCAACTTTAAAAAAAACAGAAAAAAACTGTCCCTGGTTTGTTGGTCTGAGGAGACGACCGCCCACCAGAAGTTTCCTCCTGATTGATGTGTGTTTTTCTGCCTTTTGATCAGTGATTATCTGGGATAAATAATTTAAAGTACTAAAAAGTTAATAAAGACTCAAGAAAATCTTTTTTTTTTTTCAATTTGGACTTCTGAGACGGGGGAAATAGATTTGATAGACATGAAGGATGGACGGATGGATGGACGGATGGATGGATGAGAGGGGACGGGCTGCAGCTGGGGAATCACTTAAAAAATAAATAAAATAAAAATGACAAGAAAACGGACAGAGGAGGGGGGGAACAGAGGCGAGAGAGGAAGAGCGGTGTTGTAAGGGGAGGAGGAGAGGTGTGGCAGAACGGGCCGAGGGGAACCCGCCCCCCTAATTGGTACTTAAACACCCGCGCCGAGCAGAACTGTTGCTATCATAAGAAATTGATGAATTAACCGAGTGAGAGAGATCGGCAGAGAGAGAGCAGGAGTCTGTGGGACGGCGGAGAGAGAGAGAGAGGGTTCTGAATCTTTTAAGAGGATAACTTACTTGGGCAAAACAGCTGTTTATGCATTATTTGTGCGGCGAGCCATTTACCACCGTTTAGGATGAAAACCTTGGTTCCCCGGGCTGCAGGAGTTGCCCGCGGGGGACACGGCGAGTTTTTTTTGGGAGGGACCCGGCGGCCCATCAGTCACTGATAAAGAAAGGATGAAAAATTAATTTGCTGGTAGTTTCGTTTTAAAGACTCAGATATTGGCCTGTCAGTCTGCGAGCTTTCGTTTAAAGTGACAAACAAGGCGAGCGGGGATTCGGACGAAAGGAGGAAGAAACGGGCGGGCGAGGCGGGCGTGGAGAGGTTGAGAGGCTCATCACCGCCTAATCCAAGAGACTTTTTACCCACTTTTATTTAGTTTTTATTCTTCTGATACTACCACAGATACCACCAGCTCAGATGATTTACACTGACACCTGAAATAAGCTCCAAACAAAGTGATAAAGATGCTAAATGTCATTAAAAAAGCTGCTTTTGTGAACTTTTGACAGCGTATACAGGTGTTTTAATGTTCTTAACATGTTCGTTTTTGCATAATTTGTTAATAAAGATTTATGATCTCTGCATCTCCATCTGAACACATGATTTTTTTTTTTTGCAGTGAGGAGGAAGATAACACGCACACAAGGATCCTGGTTATGATTTTGTGCGAGGCAAATGTGGGTTGAAGAAGCTTTGATGAGCTCTTCCTTTGGTTTGGAAAAGAGTGAGTGATTAATGCAGCAGGTAGAAAGAAGTCAGTCAAAGTTCATTCTCGACTGCTGAAGGAACAGAAGTGCCGGATGAGCAGGAGGATGAGCAGAAATCTCGATTAAGCCTCCAGTTTCTCTCTGTTTACATCCAGGATTTCTCAGATATGATGAAAACTAAGAAGACACAAGTTTGCATTAAACACACTGAGCTAACATGTCAGAGAGTCGGGAAAAAGTTGGATCTAACGATGTAAACAGAAGGATTTTGGATTGTTGTTTAAGTTTTTGGATGAAGTTTAAGTGGAGGTGGAGCTGACGGATGAACGATGGCCCCCTCAAACTCCGTCCAGCAGGACGAGTTGACATCATCACTGTTTCACTTTGATCACTTCAAAGATGGCCTTGAAGTCGACGTTGGAGATTCACACGACGAGCGGCCGTCGCGGTGCAAACGGATGCTCGTCACGCATCTTCAAATACCGCCGCCTGTCACTCAAATCTGAAACAAACTGTGAGAGCTTCGGCCCTGCGTGGAGCGAACGTGTGAAAAACTTTCGAGAGTTTGAGGAGGTTTGGGAGGTTGTCTGCTGTCTGTGCTGCAGCGTGGACGTGTTGAAGTGGGCGATACGATATGTTCACACTCTTCATCATGTATGCAAACATGATGACCCTGAAACGCCGCTATTATCTGGATGGAAAGCCTGAAAATAAATCCAGCTATCTGCAGTTTTTTCTGGGTTTAGTTTACACAAACTTCCTTTGAGTATGTGCTTATTTTTATTTTCAATTTGATGGAGAAAAATCCATTGAAGTGACACTTGATGCTCTCAGATGAGAGTAAAAGTTAAGAGATTTTGGGGATTTTTTTTTGTACATGGAGGACGTTCAGGTGTGTGTTTTCCCTGCGTCTGTCACCTGCCCTCTCCTCTCATCCTCTCATCCCCTCCTGCCATCCCATCCCGTTGCCATGGCGCCTGCCTCGGGGCGACAGGCACATCCATGTCGTGTCGGGCGGCTCTGATGCTGATCGGTCCTGATGGAGGGAGCTTTGTTCCTGTTTGTTCACCTAAAGCACCAACATGTCACATCTCCACCTGGGAAGAGAGCTGCCTCACACACTGCTGTCACACACACACTGTCACACACACAGTCACACACACACTGACATGTAACAGTTGAACACGTCTGACCATCCCTTGACATTTTGGCAGCTCTTGTTTTTGCACATGTTCCCTCTGTGTGCAGAATTACAACATCAGTAGAAGCAAGAAAAAATTGGGACCATTGTCGAAATGATTGACAGCCTTTCAATTTTTCTTTTTTTTTCATTAAATCTTCACTTCATTTATGTTAAATCACGTTCTGAATAACGCTGTTCAAAATGTCTGTCTGTGGATTATTATCTATAAGTCTGTGTAATAGTGTCATAATGCAGCTGTAAAAGATCATTGCATTGCATTTTTCACATTTTAACATCCAGTACAGCAGAAAATAATCACATTTCTTTGTTTTTTGGCAAAAAACGGACTAAAGAACCCTTCATACAAGAAATTTAATCGAAGCCAGAAGAAAAGACGACGAAGGAGAAGGTCAACGTTTTATAACTTTATGATTCGTGGCCAACTTAAGTGTTGTTTGAACCCATTTATTTTGTATTTGCATGATGCAGATTAGAGATTTTTAGCGTTCAAATAACTGTAATAGCTAGATAAATGATAGATAAATGATAGATAGATGATAGATAAATGGATTGATAGATCCATCAAGTCCTCTCACACACTCGTTGACTCACATAATGACAGTCGGGGATCCTAATGGAGGAGGGGTGGACTCCCTCCGCCTGGTGAAAATCATCATTCAGGCCGGGCGCGCGGGGCGAGTCGTGATTAGCCGGCAATTTATTCTGGCGGGCGCGATTGAGAGGAAGGGCCCCTGAAATGGTAATGTGTTTAAATGTCAGAGGAAAGGTACGGTTCTCATCAACCTTTGGTCACCCGTCCGCTTTGAATATTCTTATTGCCGTCATGTATTAGTAATGAGAGTTGAAAAGTAAGTAAAATTTAACCTTCGCTGTACCTGAGGAAACTATGAATATTAACGAGGCCTATTATGTGTACCTGATCTGAAAGAATTTTAACCCTGGCTGCCTCCCTCCCTCCACAATTTCCCTGCATCCATCTCTCGTCTTCTTCCTTTCCTTGACTCCTGATTTCTCTCCCTTTTCCCATTTTCATCTGTCTTTCTGTCTTTGTCTCCATCATCTCGTTCTTTTACACTTTTCCATCCGTCTTTTTCGTTCTCTTGTTCACTCTTTCTCTCTCTCATCCGTTCATTTTCTTCGTTTCTGTTCTGCACTTCTTTTTCTTTCTGCCTCTCGCTCATTTCTCTTTGAATCTGTCTGTGGTTTTTCATAATGGCTTTATGGAAGTAATGTGAGGACAAAACTACAAAATGTTTGGCATGTGAAGGAGAGAGGCAGCGTTTTTTTAACTCTTAGTGTTTGTTAATGACAGTAATGAACATTGTGATCTCTCTAGTCTGACTAACGCTGTAGACTTACAAACAAATCTCCTTTGTAAGTTACTGTACCAGAGAAAATACTGAATTTATAGCAGGAAAAGGAAGTGTGTAGTTGTTAACATTTCAACAACTGATGGAGCTGAGTCGTTGTTATTCTCCTCCTTTAAGACCACCAGGACATTTCTTGTTAATCTGGACCGAGCTGAAGGACATCGAGCTCTCGAACCGAAGTTTCTGGTTCACAGGTCACATTTCTAAATATGACATCTGTTCACAGCACAAACCATCCGTCTACCTGCTTCTCTACAGACAATGTTTGAGACAAACTGACCAGCGAAATGGACGGTCAGGAGAAAAGGAAAAGTGGAGCAGAGAGGAAGAGTATTAAAAGAGAAAGACCACACAAGCTCTGTTAAATAAACGACATTTAAGTGAAATAAATAACATTTAGGTGAAATAAACGACATTAAGTGAAATAAATGATATTAAGTGGTCTAAAACACACACACAGAGTAATTAGAGTAATTATTTACTGGTTTTCTCCAGCAGCTCTGCAGTGGCTCCTAACTGATGAGACTGAGAGAACATTTGCTTTGAATCTTAACTTTTCTACAGTGGAAACGTTTGTTTTTTATGTTTTTATCATACAAAGTTATGAAGTTCTTTGAGTTCTTGTTTCAGGCCTCCTCTGTTTCCTGCCATGAAAAGTCTGCAATGAAAATATTTATGGTATAGTGATTTATAGTGGACATTTGTGTGTTAATGTGGATTAAATGCCCATAATCTATACCAGTAATCTACAGAGAACAGACATTTACCTAGAAAAAGACACTCTGCTCACATTTACTGCACAGAACAAATCAACACTAACCCTGTGTCTTTGGACAACAAAACATCAGTTCACAGTCAAAATAAGAGTCGCACCTCTGTTTGGTTTAATTTTGGTGAGAAAAATCATATTTCATAATGATTTTATTCCTCATTGAGTGCAGAAATGTCGCTTTAAGTAACGACTCTTAGCTAAATTTCTCTTTATTAACAGATTCAAACAGGATGTGATTCTTCTATTTTCCTCCCTCTTTCTGTGTCTGTCATCCCTTCCTGTCTCCTCATTTCTCTCCGTCATGTCGGGCGGGGGGGGGGGGGCTGTTTACCATGCAAAGATGGTGTTTGCATAGATCAGTGAGTGTGTGTTGGATGGATGGATGGGGGGGGGGCGGGGCGGTTACTCCCTGGATTAAGGCTTGATCAAGGCACCATCAACACACACACACACCTCCCATGAGGCCTTGGGGTTTTTTTTGGAGGTGGGGGGGCGACACATCTCTCTGCAATGGACAACAAAGACAGAGGAGACGTTTGCTGAAAAAAAGCAAAGCGTCTCTCTTCCTCCGTCTCCATTAGTGTCAGTTATCATCATCTGACATCTGTGTGTGTGTGTGTGTCCTTGCAGAGATGTCGCATTGTGTGAGTTTGTGTGAGATTAATTAAAATAGAGGGCACGTGTGTGTTGTCATGCTCTGTGTGTGAGTATTTACAGTCATGGCCCCCGGTGATGTTTAAATGCTGCAGAGATTTTCAATGAAATCGTGGACTCTGTTAGATGTGAGGCCTGAAAAGAGCAAAGGTTTATTTTTTAATAAGTTCTTTTGATCCACCACAGGCGTGTGAGAAACATTTGGATAAAGCACAACATTTATATGAAGGTACTCGTGTGTGAATGAGGGTTTTTATCCCAAAATGACAGAAGCATCTTCATCTCAGAGAAAATATTAAACCTGCATCACTCAGTTTATCAGTGACATTTACATAAACAGCAATGTATGTTTTATACATAAAATAAAGACAGAAATGTATGTTAATTATCTAGAAAGAGTTTGAGAATTGATATTGACAATGTAGAGTCAATTAAAAATAAAGTTTTAAAAGCAGAAACACTGCGTAGTTAAACCATTTTTTTGTAAACCCACTATCAGCAGCTTATTTGCACTGCAGAAAACATAAAAACTATAGGTTGCATGGAGAAAATCGATCCTCTCCTTTTAAAAGAAATGAGTATTTGGTGACAAAAACAAAAACTGGTATAACGCAAAACACACAGAGGATGAGGCTGTTTGTGCTCTACATGTTCATCATCATATAGAATAAAAGTTGCCTTTTTACATACAAACAAATAAACAGGTTTTAATGTTCATATATTTTCTTTTACATGTTTTCTCGTATGTGACATATTCATGCATTTAAATGACATGCACACTCTCCTCCCAGGGGCTTCCTCTCTCTCTTATCCCACATAACGTCCACCATCTTGGGCCCGCTGTGATCTCTGTGTAAGCCGCTAACAGCCCGGCTTTTATTAGCTCTTTTTATTGATTTGGAGAGGGGATTCGGGGCTGAGCCACTCTCATTAGCGGTGGATAAAGTCATAATCCACCGTCCTGCAAGGTCGGACTCATGCCTTCACACTTTCTGCCTCAGATTCACCCTTAACGAGTTGATTCCAATATGATTCGCTTGTTAAATGATAATGAGGCTTTTTCACAAAAACAATGATGAAACGAGGAGTATTCTTTGAGACACTCTGACTGTTTAAAGTTGCATAAGTTATGTAAACTGTCCTTTTTCTATAAGTAAGATCATAAATCCACAAAAAGTTTCTGTTTTTTCTTTAATTATTCGGCCGGTAAAAGGCCCTTTTTGTGGCGTATTAAACGCATGTGAAGAAAGCAAGGTAGGTTTAATAAACTATCAATCAAAGTATTTTCTGACGACACTCTTCACAATGTTCATGAGGAGACGAGGACGATGGTGACAGAAACTCAGGATGCAAATCAAGGACACACAACACATGCACAGTGTGGCCTGAGGCTAAATTCAAGACTTAATTCCCCTTCATGCTGTTTTTCCATCGAATTATGTTTTTTGTTCGGTCCTTGTTCATGATGCCACTTTGATTCACAAGCATCAGCTGAAGGTCTACGAGTGAGCTGGAGGAACTTAATGCATTTCCAAAACACGTCTTACACAGTAGTTTTTGATCACTATTAGCACTTTTAAGCTAATGTTTGCAGGTCATTGTTTTGTGAGTCTTTCGGACACATGCACGAGGATGCCCGTGGATGCAAACAAGAACACGAGTGACGCCGTGAACGTGCGATGGGAGAGGGGTTTCAGCCTGTTACGCTCAGTGACGACAGGTGGCAGTAACACAGAAAAAGAAACAGCAAAGTACGAGCAAAGGCAAGGAACGAAGAACATCAGCGTGAACGATGCAGGTTTAAAAACCTTCAGATATGTGGTTAACTTTAAGCTTAACTCAGCACAGTTTTTGGCTCCAAAGATGCACAGAAACGTTTCAGGTTTTCTCAACAGGAGACGTTTAAGGGTCCACAACAAAATCTTCTCAAAGCAGCCTCATTTGATCGAACATTTGGAGACGCTATACTAAAACATGCAATCCAGTTATTCATTATCTGGTTATATAATAAGCTAGCTAACATGAATTTAAGCACTGTGATTCATAAGTGTATGGATGTATGATCTATGTTCTGTTTATCTACGAGTACTGTGACGTTACATGATGCAGCATCTTGGAGCCAAAGAAACATTTACCTGCAGGACAAGAAAGTATATCTTATCTTATCTTATCTTATCTTATTTTATCTTATCTTATCTTATTCTTATCTTATCATCTTATCTTATCTTATCTTATCTTATCTTATCTTATCTTATCTTATCTTATCTTATTTTATCTTATCTTATCTTATCTTATTTTATCTTATTTTATCTTCATCTTATCTTATCTTATTTTATCTATCTTATCTTATCTTATCTTATCTTATCTTATCTTATCTTATCTTATCTTATCTTATCTTATCTTATCTTATCTTATTTTATCTTATCTTATCTTATCTTATTTTATCTTATCTTATCTTATCTTATCTTATCTTATCTTTACTTTACTTTACTTATCTTATCTTAGTATTCTTGAACAAATCTGCCAGTATGTAAAATGTGTTTATTCACGGCCTTTCTTACATCCTTACAGTTATTTTGCCACCAAATCTATACAGTCCCCTTTTTTTGGGTTTCTTGGTTTTTTTTAGTGTTTGTGTGCTTAAACATTTTCCATCCACTGTGTGTGTTTTTCCACAGCAGAACAAATGTTTGTGTTTTTAAAGAAATGCGGCTCTAAAGTAGCGTGAACGGGAAAACCAGATCCTCCGTCTCAGCTGTCTGATCGCCAAGTTGTCCATTTTTGAGAAACCTGAAGTTGTTTCCACGAACAGAAAACAACATTTTGTTGGAGTTGACTGAAAGCTACAGCCTCGTGGCTTTTTTCTTTTTTTTTTTTTTTGGCACAGATGACTTCAAAATTTTCCATGACGTGTTTCTATACATTCAATTTTTTAAAAAGCGATTCCTCTTTTATTTTTGCTCTCCAGTAAGTTTCATGTAGTTTTTTTTTGGAAACTGTTTTATGTCGGCCTGTCAGTCACTCTCTCAGTCATTCTGCTCATCACTCCTCCTTCCTCAGAAGGGATGGTGTTAACCTCCCTCACCCTCTCCTCTCTCTCCTCCTCCTCCTCCTCCTCGAGCCCCGCTCTCGAATTCACCCCCGGCCCTCTCTGAGCCGGGTTATCGATTCGCCTTGGTGTGATAGAGGTGGGAGGTGCGTTCACAATGCTGGCGGGGAAGTCTGGCTGCTGCTCGGGCTGCATCTTTCAGAGGGCCAATCGATACCGACTCCTTTTCTCCCCTTCAAAGCTTTTCATTCACACAGACAAACAGCGAGAGAAAGGAGACGTGAGGAGCAGGGGAAGGAGGAGGAGGAGGAGGAGGAGAAGAGTGAGTGACATGAGAGTTATTTTTTCTTTTCTTTCTTCGCTCCCTCGTCTCTTCTCCTCTCGATCCTCTCCGGACTCGTTGCCTGGCCTCAGGGTCAAACAGGAGGAGAAGGAGGGAGGAGGCGAGGAGGAGGGTGGAAGAGAGGGAAAACCACACGGGAGGGAGGGAAGAAGAAGAAAGATTGATGGAGGAAAATATGCAAAAAGCAGCAAAAAGATGGGAAAATCATGAATTACACCACGAAAACTGAACCAAGAAGCTGCATCATTTTCTGCTAAATTTCAGATTTCACTTCATTTGCCTGTTAAACACCTGAAAACAGACGTGTAGGAGGCCGACAGGAGGTGAAGGATGAAGGTGATGCTGCTGATGAAGATTTGGATGAAGGTTTACGGTGGGAGGAGCGAGAATAAAAAGGATGTAAAGTGATGCAGCTCAGGCCGAAGGATGTCTAAACACACTCTGACAGCGTGGAGATTCGCTCTCAGCAGGTCTTAGCGAGAGTCCTGATCCCGTGGCGTCTGCTCGATAGCTTCAACCCCAAGGTTAACAATCAATTAAGCATCCTCTTCATCCTCATCTTCCTCATTTTTATGAGATTTTTGAGTTCTCCTCTGTCGTTTTTCATCGAAGAAGAGGACGAAAACACAACAGAGCAAACAAACATCTGCAGGTGCTTTAATTGCTCGCCAAAGATAAAAGTATTTAAATATAAAGCCACGCTCTGCGAGGTCACATGTTTCAGTCTGCAGCACTTTGATCGCGCTCTTTGAGGGGAAAGTTTGTTTGTATTCTCATATATTGATTGGACATCCTCCAGCATCTGAATACAAATTTATCGCTCTTAAATGAAGAACAGATGAAGAGTTTTAAAAATGAGAAACACACCATCTGATAAAAGCTGCATTAACCGATTCCTGGCCGCTGCGTGTTGTTGTTGTTTCGGTCTGCTTGATAAATTTAAGTCCAATATTTATTCTACGTTTTTCACCAACTCCCAAAAGGAAATATCTGACTCTTCATCAGTCTCCTCTTTAATTCATTTATTCATTCCTGGACTGGGTGTGAGGAAATTTGCACAGACTTAGACGTCATTTTGACTTTATAAAATCGTGTTTTTGTTGACCTCATTCTCATTTCTTCTCATTTTGCTGCAATGCTTATATTTCCCATTTTATACTTCCTTTTGTTTAAATTGTCCACTAGTGTATTTTTTATTGTTTTCTGAGTGTTCTTCTTACTTTTGGTCCCACTTGCTGCTGTAACACTGTAAATTTTCCCGCCATGGGACTAATAAAGGAATATCGTATCAGATGATGTAGAAGTGTACCGCAGGGCGTGTCAGTACACCGTGACATCACTGCTGGGCGTGGTTATGGGTGTGACAACCAGGAAACTTTAAACCAAAGAGGGCAGAGAAATACTGTTTGCTATCACAGTTATTAAAATCACAGTTCAATATAATCTCAAATCAAAGGTCAATGAGAACATTCAGAGATTTCAAACATGTTTAAAAATGGTTCAACAGTTTGCTTTCAATTTTAATGTTAAATGGACCTGATTTGTAAAACATGCGATAACGCTGGTAAAGAACCCTGTCTGTCACTGTCAGGGGAACATTAACATCTTAGAAACTAAAAATCTAAAACATGTTCATTTCTTTACGTTGATTGTTGATTGATTGATTGATCACAATATAATTTTTACGTATTTTCAACATTTCATTTAAACATTTAAACATTTCAAAACCTGAGCCATACCCCAAAACTAAACCTGATGTTAAACCTGATCCTAAACCTGAGCCTCACCCTGAACCTAAACCTGAAGCTAACTTGATCCTAACCTGATCTTAAACCCAATCCTAACCCTGATTGTAAACCTGATCTTAAATCTGATCCTAATCTTAATCTTGATCCCATCCTGATCCTAAACCTAATCTAAAACTTGATCCAAACCTGATCCTAAACCTAATCTTAAATTTGATTCAAACCTGATTCACAGTCTTGAATTATATTTTTGTTCGTTACCAGGATCTTTCTCTTACTTTCATATATAGAAAAACATAATATTTGCTGTAAACTAGTTGCTATAAATGTATATTTTATTGAAAGAGCGAATAAATTGCTGATATGGTAGAAACTATATTAAAATGAAAAAAAAAATTACATCTGTGTGGCGTTGTTTCTCTCAGGATGTATCTGCTGTTGTGAGATGGTGGTATATATGGTAAATAGGTATATATATCATGTATGTGTGTGTAATTAGTAGGAGACTGTGATTGAATTGGTGTATTTGACTGATGAAACTTGATCCTCTTTCATCTTGAATGATCCTCTGTTTTCTCATGATATATCAAACAACGACCTCCAGACTATCAAAAATCCCTTATTTGTTCCAGAAAGGGGTCGACGTGATGTTCAGGGAAGCGAAGGGGCCGAGATTTGTAAGGTTAAACTTTTTTCATTAACAAACAGTGAAGACAAAGCCTCGATTATTCAAACAGAGACGCAACTCGCCTCCTGTGGTACTGCGATCGAAGGCATCAAAGCTTTAACAGATGTTTTAAACTGTGACAGAGAAAGACGAGACGACGTTCAGGAGAATATCTCACCTTCTTCTTAAATCTGGATATTTCTGCTGTCTCGCTGAGGATTCGACGGGACCTTTGACAGTCTGAAGTTTTGTCCTTGTTGGAGGACATTTATTGAATCTTACATTTATTGAATCTTACAGTGGCGTCAGACGTAACCCAAAACAGCGCTGTCAGTAAGCAAACTTTCCTTGAGAGCTTTTCCCCGCGTCTCGTCTCGTAACGTTATCCGTGGCTCGAGGCGTCAGAGACAATTACATTTTGGCGATATCTCTTCCTTTCTTCACCAGAGGTTCTTGCTAATTTGATGCTCTGGTGAGGAAGATCGTTGGCTTTAATACAAATCATGTTTCAATCGTTACTTGAAGACCTTAAGCCCTGCCCCGGCTCTCTGGAGGGCCGCGGTAATGAGGCCTGCTGGGATTTCAATCATTTTTACATCTGTTGAAAAATAAGGAGAAAAGAGAAGAAGGAAAAAAAAAACAGAGAAAAAAGAAAAATCAACTGCCCCCCCCCCACCCCCTTCTTACTCTGTTGAAAAAAAATAATTTGTTTTGAGGATTGATAATGAAAAAAATATATAAAGAGCTTTTTTCTTTTTTTTTTATACTTTTGTGCTCTCGAAATTCTCCAGCCTTGAAATCTCTCCATGCTTGAAACTCCCCCAACAATTTCCAAAGCCCTCTCCTCGCCCTCCCCTCGCTGCAAAATAAATAAATCTTTCTGATATTAGATTTCAGACACCTCTTTATCACACAAACTCTCACTCTTTCTCCCCATCATCCCCTCTTGTCTCTGTGGCTCTCAGAAAACAGCAGCTCCCCCACTGAACAGAAACATTGCTCCATCCCTCCTCCATCTTTTCCACTTTAACTCGCTCTAAATATGGTGCCCAAGGTCCACACAGGTGGGAGACAATAAAACACAAAAAGTACCTACAGCTCTGAAAAAATAACACAACTCTGGATTAATAAAAAGCAGCAACGATTGATTCGGGTGGAAAAGTGTCCTCAATCTGAGACGTGATGTTAAAGGTGATGATGCCCAATCGGACTAAAATAATTTAATTTAATTTAACCACAACGTTTCAGCAAAGTTAAGTATAATCTGTCACTCAGATTTTGCACCATCAGTCTCATGATGGTTTCTTTTTTCTCATTTCACCAAATTTTCGTCAAGCACCAGCTCTTTCTAAATGACTGTTTCTCCTACCTTCCCTCATTAACTGTTGATGCTTAAATAAATGAAATTATCGGTGATTTACAGCTGCATTAGTAGATGTTTAGGACACTTAGGGGCAGTGGAATGAGCTGAAAACACAACATTTGATATGTGATAGTAATAAACGTGTTATGATGGACATATTAGTAAACAAACTTCTACACATCCAGCCAACATGATGACCATTAGCATCTTTTTTAATCACGTTTCAGGCCGACACATGAACATTTCTTCTCCTCAGGTTGGTCTCCACCTGCTACTGTAGTTTAACAACTTTGATAAGGTTGATAAAAATGGAGTTACAGGTCAAAATCAGTTATTATTATTATGACGTGTGCATGTCTGTGTTTAAGATCTTAGTCATGCTTTAGCCGAGTTTTTGGGGTCATTTTCTGGTTTGTTTCTTCACAGTTTCCCAATTTCAGTCTCTTTCCTCCATCAGGAAGTGAAACTGATTTGGTGGGTCAGACTGTCCCAGGTGATGAGAAACTTCTTAGAAATCTACATCGCTAAGCAGCTGTGAAAAGTCTTGCAGTACTGATGTAACGCTTACAGAGCCCGTCGTGGTCCGCGCTGTCGTTTCAGCTCTTTTCACAAATTTTCTGACAAAAATGCCTGAATAAATATAAAACTAAAAAAAATAAAACTCTGTCCGGAGACGTTAAGCTTAGAAACTCAGAAACACAGAGTCCACGTTAGAAACACTAAAAGACAGTTCTTTACTTTGATTTTTGTACATAATATAAATATAAACATTTCAAAACCTGACCCATACCCTGAACCTAAACCTGATCTTAAACCTGAACCTTAAAATCGAGTCTGAACCTTCCAGCAGTCCTTTGAATTTGAACTCTGATGTTTTCCCACATTTTCATCTTTATTTTTGATAACAATCAATAAAAACAGTATGGTCACTCACTTTGGCTTCATACACAGTCAGTGTTCAAACCGTGTGGACTGAGTGGTTTGGGATCCGTCTCTTTCCTGAATCACAGCTTGTGCTCATTTTGCATCCCCATCACATTTTTATAATCACAGAGAAAGAGAGAATTTCCTTTTTGCTGTTTTTGCCACAAATATCCAAACAGCTCCATTTGCATACAAACAGGATCTGAGGCATTTTTCTAAAAATGTTTCAACACTGGAGGCAACATCTGATCAGTGGATTTTCCTTTCAGAGCTGTAAAGCAGAATCAAACACATATTTGAATATCAAACCTTCAGGCGGACACATCACTGAAGACTGCCTGCCGAAGCTGCCTTTGAAGCCTCCTGGCGGAGCTGCGTCAGGAGGCCCACGGCCGGCTGCAGCGGCGTGTTAACACTCCACCTCGACGGCGGATCAGAGGCGCCCGGTAGCGAGACGCCTCACCTCGACGCCACAACATCAGAGGTGCAGCCTGCCTCCACGTTGCCTCCCACATCAACACACCGCCGTGTTTGTGTACGAGTCGGCCTAACTGATGCATCTTTGGTGTGTTTTGTTGTTGTCTCCTCGCTCTGCCTGTCACTTTGACTTCCCAGCTGTGCAATTGCTCCGCCGTCCGTCTCGTTGCCTCTCTGCTCACCTGACAGACTGGTTGTGTTTCCACCTGCATGCCGAGCTGTCAGTTTGTGTGACAGTTGTTCCTCTTCACTCCCCTCGCTAAATATTTCTGTTTCTTTGTTTGAAAAGTCAACGTTACACCAGGAGGCTGACAGGAAGGATAATAACAGACGCGTGTGTGTGCAGAATAGTATGTTTTTCTGCTAGCTTGTCTTCAGAACATGCTAACTCCACCACATGTGCAGGGTCCATGTGCCACACTGCAGCGTGCATGTAAGCATGATTGCACAGCGTGTTTGGGCGGCCTCTGTATGCGACATGCCTGACCCACTTTCTGTCTTCAGTGTGCAGATATAACATTTATTCCTCTGGCCTGCCACGTCCACTCCATCAGATGGTTCTGTGTTAACGGCCACGCTGCAGCAGAGACGATGATGTTTGACTCTTCACGTGGAAAAGCTTGTCTTATGTTTGTCTGAAAATTTCATTTAAAACCTGAGAAATTCAGTTTCTGCAACAAAATTTTCTTATTAACAGCAGCAAGTGTTTGATCCAAAGGAATCTGGATGAATGTGCAGCTGATTGGACGATGCAGTCCTTCAGTCTTCAAATTTAAGCATGTATTTTTGAAAACCCAAAAAGTTCATGACTACAGCTTTAAATCGGATTGTTTTCAGACTAATTACAGTTTTTTTGCGAATGCTTACACACAAGCCAAATAAGACACAAAACTCAATCAAAACTTGACTTTACTTTTTACAACTAAATGATTCACTCGTGCACCATCGGGATTGTTCTTTCAAAGCAGAAAGTACACTGATGTGTTTTATATTAAAAGCTTCAGAAAAAAGCTTATTTTTCTCCATTGCAACAAAACCTGATAAAAGTTAAGCAGAATTATTGTACAGTAATCAATAAAATATATTGCTTTAAACTCACAGTGACAATGACAAACAAATGAATATTATTGTGAAGGAGGGATGCTTCATAGATCTGTTAGAGTCCGGCCATGAACATCGCTGACATCTTTCTCTCGCTGCCTCCATGTTTGCAGATTTCTCACAAAAGACGTGACCTTTCCTGAGCTCTGTTTGTGGTGCTGAGACTCAGACTGCTGTGCTTTCCTGTGTGAGTGTGTGTGTGTGTGTTTTGCATTTTAAGTGCAGAAGTGCAGGAGATTTAATTAACGTCAGAAACAGGGCGCAGTGATTTGCAAGAAACGTGCTGCAGAAAGCAAAGCAGAGAATGTGTTTGTACCTTTGTTTGGTTACAAAAACTGAAGCTAGATCAAATTTGTAAGTAAAACTATAATAAAATACAGATAAAAATACCTGATCTGAAAACATCTGATTAAGCCATTTAAAGCTACGATCAGTCAGTCATACATACAGTCAGACATGTAAACAGTCAGTAAGTCCAACACAGGTCATTACAGACAGACAGACAGACTCAGCAGTCGGTGTGAGAAACAGTCGGTCGGTCGGTGGGGGGATCACAGACTCAGGCCTTCTCCTCTGCAGATGTCAGACACTGGATGAGTGACAACTAACCTCCCTGAGCGCAACTTATTGATCAGCCTGAGACTCTGCTGCTGCAACACACATGCGTGCTCTGTGTGTGTGTGTGTGTGTGAGAAAGGAGGGAGCGGGTCTCTGAGGTTATAAATACTGTTTTCATTGACCCTTATATGAACTCCATGTTCTGCTCAACACGTCAGCAGAGCAGAGCGAGACTGCTGCAGCCGAAATGAGACGACAGATTATTTCTGATCATGAGGTGCGATCAATCAGTTTTTGGTGATACGATCAGAACCTGCAGAACATCCTCTACGTGGAAGTTGTGTGAAATCAGCTGCTGTCTCCAAAGTTTTTTCTCAGTTTATTTCGATTTCGATTTTCGGTGTAACGTTGACTTTTCAAACAAAGAAACAGAAACAACAAATACTGTTTCTGGTGCACAGGAAAATAACACAGCTCTTGAAATGATGATTTATGATGATGATATGATATATAAAAAATATATATATAAAATATCTAAAAATATTTTTAAAATATCTTAACTTGAACTTTAGATATTTATCAACTGTTTACATCGAGGCCGACATCAAAACTTTATGTTACAGCAGACTGTGTCCGCCGACAGGTTTCAGCTTGTGGCTTCATCAGGTTCATCGTAAAACACATTAAAGTGCAGATTATAGTCAGAGTCATCTTGTCATGAGGATGTTAAAAGTTAAAAGCAATGCACAATGTCTGCACCATCGCTGCATCTATCCATCATCACTGTAGCTCATCTCCACTTCACGACCTTACTGCAGAGTGACATAACATAGTTTGGTCCTGTTGTTCACTTTAAGTAAGTCCAAAATGTCCCGGCTTGTAAAAAACAGAAATTTAAGGACCAACCTTGTTCCAAAGTTCACAAAGTTCTGCAAACTTTACCTGTGAAATGGAAAGTTAGAGGCAGAAATTAAGAAGAAGAGGCACAGAGAGAGTTTCTGAGCATCCAAAGAGGCAGAAAATAAACCTAAATTAAACACGGCCATGGGACAAGTTAAATTTTTGAAAAGGTCTCACGTATAAATCACACCCACATGCAAACATGTCTGCTTCCTGCAGAGGTGCATTCTGGGAATTGTATGAAAACCCCTAAATTAGTAATAGTCCAGGCAGGTGGAGGGGGAGGACGGGGACGAATAAACGAAGCGAATCACGAGGCGTCTTCCCGAAATAACCGTCGGATTGTGTCAAACATGAGAAATTGATGATCGCAGTCTCCTGGTGTGACGGCGTCGGAGGCTGGATGCTCCCTGAGTTTTGAGGAAAACAGGAGCCCGAAACGTTCACCTGAGCTGCTCGATGTGTTTAACGGCGTGTAACGTGTGTGTGTGTGTGCTGACTCAGCATCTCTGTAGGACCTGCACAGGAAGCGGCTGCAGTCCCGAAAACGCTGCCAGGAAGTGCTTGTTGCAGCTGGAGGTCCCTGAAGGCAGCAGACTGTCTGAAGTTCCTCGTTTCACATCGTTTTCAGGGGCCCCAACTCCTCATGGCACCTGGGGGGGACACAAACAGAGCGAGGCCTCATCACGTCCACCAAGAGATCATTACAGCTGCAACACTGACACCGTGTGGTCAGAAACAGTACCGCATCATCCAGTCTTGTTTTTCCTTTTTTATCTCCTCTCACCTTTCCTTTCCCTCTTTTATGCCTTTTTCATGTTTATCTTCTACCTCCACCTTCCCTGTTTGTCCTCCTTTCCTTCTTTAGATCCTTTCCTCCCTCTTACTCCTCCCTCTAATATCACTGTTAATTACTTCCTCCTCCTCCTCATCTCACTCTTTTCCATCCTTCCTTTCCGTCCTTTTTGTCCTCTTCAGGCCTCCTTAAGCAGAGGATGTGTCCTTCTTCTGGTCCTTCCCCTCTTCCTCACACTCTGTGTCACCCCCCCTCCCTCCCTGAAGCTCATTGTAGAAAGTGGAACATCTATTTATTATGGATGAGGGCTCTGTGCTGAATGGAGGCAGGAAAATAAACTTTTGTGCTCTTTGCTGCTCGTTTGGTTTCACAGACGACTCCAGAGCAGTTCAACCTTTAAATAATCAGATTTAACACATTTTTCTCTCTTTATTTGTTGTGATGTGGAGTTATAGTCACTTTAAATCTCCTACATGTGTGGTCAGTGTTGTCATGTTGTTGCAGGAAAGTCAGATTCTCTAAAATATCATCACGTTTTTGCATCATCAGGACCAAAGGTGGAGGAGTTTGTGCTGCCTCTCTCCATCACGCACAAATATCCAGGTATGATTGTAAAGACTTGTATTTTCTCAAATTATTCTGCGGAAAGGTGAGCAGCAGCCTCAGGTTTGACAGATTTCTGCAGGAATTAAATTATAGTCACATTTCACCAGATTTGAAATTATTTTATTTATGAGGTAGATGAGATTTGGACTAAACAGCACAATATTCAAAATACATAAAACATAAAACACAGTGACGACTGTGAGCAAGAAGAAACAGCAGAGTTTATATTCTGCAAAAGAAATTAGTCATATGCCAGTAACTTAGAATAACTAATTTGATTGAGAAGATCTGTTTTTTACATTTTCTTTATTTAATGTTGTAAAGTAAAAAAAACATCCTCATCCACACTCCAAACCAGCTGGTGGCAGTAATGTGCCAAACAATGACTTAATCGTTGTTTGGCACATTACCACCAATAAATGTAAAAGAGGAAGAAGAAAACGATAATATCAATATCAAATAAATATGTTAATTAATTAACTAAAATAAGAATAAATAGCTAAAATCAAATAAAATAATAATTAAATTTAAATGAAGAAGAAGAAATTTCTGGCTCTGGCTCTGTGCACTGGTTGGACAGGTGTGCTCAGGTGTTGGTGGGCGGGGCTTCGTCTGTTGCGCATGCTCCGTTCTTTCTTCAGTAATGAGTCTTTTCTCTGCAGTGTTGAACTTTTGGCTGCTCTGTGAAGTTTTTCAGGACTGTTTGAAGTCAGGACACGTTTCACCGACCTGTTTACCTTCTGGACACGTGACGAAGACGTCATCAGGTAGGAACGTTTCTGTGACGTCACTGCAGCTGCTGCACACTTGTTAATACACACAAACAGTGTTTATTCAATTTACTTAAAAAGATGAATAAATGAAAAATAAAAGAAGAGATTGACCCTGACAGATTGAACTTTATAGGCTAATCGATAAGGTGATCAATAAGGTGATAAGTGATCTGCTAGATCTGCTTCAATTAATGAATTAAAAACATGATTTGCAGTTGTTGGTTCCTACATCTCAAAGGGCAGGAAAGCCTTAAATATATGTACTTAACTGAGGAAAAACAACACACAAACTCATCTTCTGTGTAGCTCGAACCAGGAGAAAGTTCTCTTATTTATTTCCGCTCTAACATTTCAGTATAAGAGCATACATGAAGCGTTAAAGTGTTTTTGCTTCATGTTGAGATACAGCCTGTCAACATGTGCTTTAATTATCTTTCATGTTATTGATAAGGTTTGAAAGGTGACAGAAAGGTTTTAAAGGTTTAATTTGTCTCAAACATTCGCCTGTGTAAACGAGAATCCTCTATGGTGCATTTTCAACATTTACTCTGCAGTGAAAATGATCCATCTTGTCTTCTTTTTTTTATTTAACACATCTAAGAGTTTATTTTAAGCATAAATAAAGAGATCAGTCTTCATCACACACACGCATACAGATTGTAGTTTTATTTCCTATCTGGTGAATTCTCAGTTGAACCACAAGAGGGAGCCACACTATCACAAACAGAGGTTTTTCTTCTTCAGCTGCACAATAAACTTACAGTAGGAACGTGAGAGCATCTCAAACATCTTCAGTTTATACTGAACTTATTCTGCACGAGGACACACACCTGCACAGCAAAGTATTTTATATTTGGTGCATGATCGCAGGTGGAAACAACCCAAAGTAAAAACAACGAGCACACACAGTTTGATCAAAACTCTCCACTGCTGTGCTCAGAATAACAGCTCTATTTGTAATTACATCACAAATGTTAGTGTGTGTGTGTGTGTGTGTGTGTGTGTGTGTGTGTGTGTGTGACTCATGTGTGTGTCATCATACATTTGGCACACACACAGAAAGATTCCTGGCACACACAGAAAAGATTCCCACACACCCCTGACCAAAGCGCTGTGGGAAGAGTGTGTGTGTGTGTGTGTGTGTGTGTGTGTGTGTGTTTCCAGTCTCCATCTTTAGACTTTTGAGACTATTTGCAGCCTTCAGAGAAAACTTCTTGTCGTTTGCTGCTGAAACAAAAAGAAAGCTGCAGCGAGATAAAAGCAGGTGACTAAAGGAGATCCAGCTCCTCTGACCCCCTTACAGAAACCAGGTTCCTTATTGTTGTTTAAGAAATCAGCTGACTGTAACTCGACTGTTTCTGAGCATGTAAACGCTCTGAAGGGATGTTCGATGGTTGGTGTTTGTGAAGTTTGGAAACTTTTGGTTATTTTGACATGAGAGAGATTTTTGTCCCCTTAAACTCTGATAATAATAGTTTCTTATTCAGCTGTGAACATTTGAAGATATGAAGAGTTTCCAGAAGTAAAACTTGAAATGAAATGGGGAATAACTTTTCCTTGTGTGATGTTAAGCTGAAAGTCATCGCTGATTTAATGAATTTCAGTGAGGTAACGTGACATTTCTTCATTTATTATCAACCTACAGGCCTTTTTTTGTCCACTCGGTTCATACAGGGGATATTTCAGCAAACAAACGCCTGTTTATGATACACATCCAGCATTCATTAAGAGTTATATTTCACCTTAATAAGTCAAGCCTTAATAACTTAAATACTACCCAAACTTAACTTTGACTCTCTGCGTTTGCACTGCGACCTTTTCTTTCCTGTGGAGGCAGCGGGCAGTCCGTTACCAGCTGTCAGGGCCTTTTCCAGCTCAGACTGTGGGAAAGTGGGAACCCCAGTTTGTCCCATAAGGCTCACTAATATCTACCAGCCGCCCCCCCCCCCGTTCTCATCCTGCTTCCTGGACCGAGCGTCTAAATATAAAGCACTCTGCCCCTTGGATTTCCCGCCCCGTCCCAAAATACAGAGCCTAAATACCGAGTTTTCTTCCCTTAACGACGGCTCGGAGCTGCAACATGCGAGTAAAAATTAGAGGCTGTGAGTGTGAAAAATGATTTGGTCGCACCAGAGATCGACTCTGTTGTGACGCCCGGGTGACAAAATACAGATTCACTGAAGTACTGCAGACGAAAATAAAAAAACTTCAGCAGCAGTCGTTGGTTGGTGTGATTGTTTATGAGCATGAAGAGTTTTAAAGGAGTCTGATCTGAGTGAAATCAACATAATTTAAAATGTTATAGGAGACGACTTTGCTTTTGTTTGTTTGCGCAGCTTTCTTAAAATCTCCTACACAGTTTGATGTTTTTTTCTCTGCAATTTCTCAGTTTTTTACACTGTAAATAAACTATGGACAAACCCGACCCAGATGGACGGACGGATGGTTGCATGGCTGGCTGAATACACACAGCACTTAACCCCATCGCCTCATCACCACCATCACACACACACACACACCATCAGCAGCAGCAGCAGCAGACCATTACTGTTCAGGAAATATGCTGAATTATTCAATCACTTCCTCTCTGCGTTCTCTACAGGATGTACAGAGTCTATTGAAAATCACAGAAAGTGTGTGTGTGTGTGTTGTAAACTCCTGGTCATGACCTACATTAAGTCGCCCGTCGCTGCCGCTCTTTCCAGATTTACACAAGAAAAAAGAAATAAAACTGCAAGAAAACTGAATTTGACTTCTAACTGAACTTGTAGTTTTTAGATGTTAACGAGTTAAAAAAATAAAATAAATTATGTTCGGTAATGTTATTTTAGGAATCAAGCCTGTCTTTTACCTTTCAGCTTATCATGGCCCATTTTTGATCTTGTAGATTTTTTTGTGTGTTTTTCACATCTTCAGTGCAGTTTTGGGTTTCTGTTTATCTTGAAACAACTTGATCAACCCTCTGAATCACATCACCAGGCCTGCTTTTATTTTGACGGTTATACTACATGGACGTGTCTTTAATGTGCCGATTTGTCGCCACTTTATCAACACATCCTGCAGGTCAGAGCTGAAACACACTTGAATCTTTCTACCAGAAAAACACTCAGTTTCACTCTCACCGTCGCAGCCTTGTTGCTAGTTTCACAATGACTAAAAAGTGATTTATTTCTTCCCAGTTCCCTTTCCAGGTATGAAATTAGTTGTGAAACATCTGTCTCCTCTTACCCACAAACTCCTTGTATTTCTCTCACTTGGCCAAATAAAACCGACTAAGTGAGTCTCAAATGTTCCTTTTTTATAAAGTGGGTGGGAACATTTTTTTGAACCGCATGGTTTATCTTAGTCCTTGAACACAGCTGCGTCTCTGACCGGACGCCAGCTCCTCATTTTGACCACTGGGTCAGCGGCAAACATCCGCAAAAACTCATCAACAGAAATACTCGAGTGTGCTGCTTTTAAGTGATGTTTTGCAAAGATGGAAACAAATAAAAGCAGCTGACACAAACCAACAATGGGGTGTACAGAGGATCAATGACTCAATCAGTAAAATCAGAACAAAAATATGTTAAAACCAAAAAGAAGATTCAATTTAAGCCTTTTTTTTTCAAAATCAAAGATATTTAAATTGAGTGTTTCCATTTCCTCTTAACGCCTAATTGCACATTTCATAATTAGCATAAAAATATGTGAAGCTTTTGTGAGAAAAGGCTGAAGAGGAGGACAGAGGACGGAAGAATGAGAGTGGGAGGGATGGATGTGAATTCCAAAGAGCCGGGAGAGGAGTTTTGTCATCCCAGCAGCAGAAACAGGAAGTGAGTTAAAACCGCTCTCCTGACCTTTTGACCCCTGCAGATAACGTTCCCACCCTCCCCCGTCCCTGCAGCTGTGTGAATCCCTCCCTCGCTCCCTGGATCTTTCTCTCCGACTCGTTTCCTGTACGTCAGTCCGGCTCCATGAATCTCCTCCGTTTCTCGTCACAAAACGACGGTTCGGTTTGAAAACCTGCGACTCACATCGCAGAGACGTTTGTGTCGTCAGTCAGCGAGTTTCCTGTTTAGCATCTTTTTAGCAGATTTGGAGTTGGTGCAGGAGTTTGAGACATCTTCCTTCATCAAACCAGGAAGCAAATATTGTAAAAGTAAAATCAAATTAAGCGACATTTTATACCTGTACCTGTGATAATTCTGATAACGTGAGGAAGAAATAATTTTTTTACCATCCTCATCTTCATTCAGTGCTAAATTGTAAATAAAACATTATTTCTGTATTATATTTAGTTATATATTTATTTAGCTGTATTATTTATATTTTAGGACTATATTTAGTTTTCTTTTTGCGGTTGTGGTCTTTCTTTCCAAATATTTCTGAGCATTGTTTAAGGGAGCCAGAGACTCGAGAGTTTCTTTGCACAGCGACTTCACCATGTGATTGTTTTGCACATGATGATAAAATCTTAAATCTTGAATGATGTTTTTTAGATGCATTATCACTTAGAGTCAAAACCTCTGAAGCACTTGCTGTGCTGACGGTGTGGAGGAGGCGGCGTGTTCGATGTTTGAAGAGCTGGATGCAAACAGGTGCTTTTAAATCAAAGTGAAGATGATGAAGAAAATATTCTCACTTCATTTCCACAAACCTTTTTACAGACATAGACAGATAAATAGACTTTACTGATTCTGTGCAGGAATTTGTTTTATTACAGCAGCAGCACAATCAACAGTACAATGAGGATAATAAATAAAAGCACAACAGATCACAGATCTGCAGAATATCAATAAAAAAAGGAATTCAAAATAAAAATAGACTTTAATTGAAGATCTGCAGAACAAACCCTGAATATAATAATATAATATTTAATAAAAGGAAATAAAAGCAGCAGGAGGTAAGAACAGGTGTGTGAAACAGAAAAATTGCCGTGAATAATATGTACAGTTTATGTTTGATATAAACAGGATGTACAGGTGAAGGTGCAGCAGCGTGTTCAGGTACGAATGAACATGTGAAACCTTATGACACCATGAGCTTCACTTCTGTGGTTTAGATTCACAAACTGCTTGCTGATGTTTTATTTTATTTTAAAATCTTATTTTTTATTCTACTTTCTGCTCTGATATCTTGAACTTTTAGTCATTTTTGAAGCGTTGGTGTTGGTGATTTTATGAGACACACAGCTCAAAGTGTTAGGGTGAGTTTGCAGTGAACGTTCATGAAGTTTATGATCAGTTTGTGAGTGTTTTACAGGTGTTGATTCAGTTGATTGATGATGTGACTGTGTGTGTGTGTGTGTGTGTGTGTGTGAGCTGTCATACAAAGAAATATCTCCAGTGTTTATTTTACCCTCGCTGGGCCAGATAACCTGTAAGAAAATGTTCTCTTACACAACTCCATCATCTCACCTCCTCTTCCTCATCTTCATCCCGTCCTCCCATCCAAACACACAAACACGCCACTTCCTGTTGCAGCGCACACACACACACACACACACACACACACACACACACACATCTTATCTTTTCCAAACACACCGATTTGATGTGCGACCAGCTACACACCCGCTGCACAACATCAGCGTACAGCTTCGGTACGATCCACTTTTCTTTGTCCGTCGTCTTTACAGTCGACAGCAGACTTAAATAATACGAGGCCGTCTTTAAAGTCGTGTTTGTCTGCTGCAGCGAGTTTTAAACATACATGATCTGCAACGACTGAATTAACAACATCCAGCGGTCCCTCCAGGTTCGAGTCCTGATCGTGCACCAGTAAGTGTACGAAGGTTTCAGATTCATGTACCTTTATTCCCTCAGTCGTTACATAAGTGAGGCTGGAAAGTCCACCCTGCTGAAGTGTCCTTGAGCAGAACATCAGATTCCTCCCACCTCCCGGGCTGCCGGTCCTGACCTTTGACCTTCTTTCCTTTTGTGTTTCTTCACAGCTATGAACCAGGGTGACGAGTGTGTGTAAGGCTGACGTCTCTTCGCTGTGAGCTTCAGTGTCGTCTGTGTAAACACTGAAGAAAAGTCTCAGCGGTGATTGACGGCTGTATGGAGCTTTGACGGACAGGCGGCTTTGTCCCCGAGAGGCTGTGAGGCTGACTCCCATGGTGCACCGGGACAGCGCCTGTTTAGAAACAACAAGGGCCACAGTGAAGATGCACAAGTTGGCGAAGGCTGTAGGGGGTCGGGCAGGGCGGGGGCCGGCTTCTCACCTCTGGACGCCCACTTCTTTAACCGCGGGGTCAGAGGTCACGGCTGTAAGTGGCATCACTCATCAGCCTGTCTCATCACCGGAGGAGAGGAAGAGAGGGCTTCTTTTTGGAAATGAAAGTACACTCGTTTGTTTCCAATCAGAGCTTCGCTCGACATCGTTCAGACACGTGGGAGAAAAAAACAGTCAGCAGTGATGGTTTGATGCTGTCATCTGTACGTTTTATTTTGAAATATAACAAAACTTCCTGACTTAATGTCGATCTTCAGTACAGGACTTTTCTCCTGGGCTTTCACTTTCAGTTTCCCTCTCCTCTTAAGTCAAGTTTCCTTCCAGAAAAATTTGCGAAAGAAAATGTTGATTAATGCACATTTCTATCCACCATTGTTATACAAAGATTTAAACACAGTGATCGTTGTTGATGTCTTCGTCTGCTGCAGCAGATTTAGTGAAGATTTTAAGATTTTGATTTTAAGTCACTAAAATTATTTTTGTTATTTTTCATTCACCTTTTTCCACTGCACTTTGTCACATCGTGTTTTTATTGATAAGTTGTGGATCAAATTTTCTGTAAAACTTTTTTGAGATATTTTGACGTTTCCCACCATGTTTTTTTTTTTTATACACAAAACTTGCATGAAACAAACAGATAAATTTGTTCCCTTTTCTTTCACCCTCTCTCTGTTAAAAGTCAACAAACTGCTGTAAATGTAAAAAAAAACACTAACTGTAATAGCAAATCAACCTTTTTTTTTTTCTAAACTTTTTCTACTTTAAAACTTTAACAGTAATCAAATAGAGCGGTTTAGGTTTTAGCAGCTGTGATGCTTTTTCAAAAAGTGCTGCAAACCCCAGTCGCAGATATCAGGCTGATAAAAGTTCATTATATATAAAATGATGTTTTACAGCTGCAGTCAGAAGTGATGCATCGTTTTCTGTAAAGGAAACATGTCGTCAGTTTATATATAATATATATATATATATATATATATATATAATTCTCATAAATTTTAGAGAAATTTCAAAATTTCAAGCCAAGAGAACATGTTGAATTTATCTCTGAGTAAAGAGGACCTCAAACAAACATTAAGGTTAAATAAAATATTTAAATTTCATGCTACAGACGCTGATTCACTCACTTCACACTCTTTTCTGATGCTAAACGTTGCCTCTTTGCAGCTAACGTTGGCTAACTCTTTCAGTTGTGTTTTTTAATTGACTGTTATTCAGACAGTCTTTGTTTCTAGGTAACGTGACCACCGGTTTACCTGCAGCAGGTAAATAAAAACACACACAAACGTTAACACATGTCGGTGGAATCGAACCAGCGACCGTCAGGACGAGCAGCTCGTTCCTCATATCAGAGCTGGTCAACGGGTTTTTTGGTAAAAGCTTGTGGAGGGAAACATCCATGAATAATTTATTTTCTCGATCACACTTTTCACACACACACACACACACACACACACACACACAGTCTACTAAGTGTTTGTGTGTTATAAATGACAGAGAAAGTATGTATGTCCATTTCCTTGAATGTGTGTGTGCACTTTTATCTGTGTGTTTGCTCATGTATGTACACAGGAGTACCTACAGTACAGTACATCTGTGTGTGTGTGTGTGTGTGTGTGTGTGTGTCCAGAGGGAAGTGTGTGTGAGGGTGGAAGATGCTAAGAGCTTTGCTTTAATGCACTTTGATTTGAGATGATGAACAGAAAGGTTTGTTTTTTTTTTCTTCCAAGGTTGCACGTGCACATAAACACACACACACACACACACACACACACACACACACACACACACTTAGGTCTGGTTTCTCCTCCTCTAATAATCCCTCTCTCGCTCTCTGTTTTGCGTGTCTCTCATATGCACACACACACACACATCTGTATCCACTGCTCTGGGAAGCCATTAGTGTGACCCAGCCTTGATTACTTATTTATGGGCCAACAGAGTAAAGTGGGGGGAGTGGACTATCAGGGGGCTTCATTTTTAAAACTGTTGTTTGACTTCACCCACATCTCACTACAGTTCATTTGATCATCTCTAAAAACTGAACACAAATGAGTTAAATCCATTCAAAACCAGCTAATTACCAGGAAGCTGCTGGTGTTTTATTTCAGTTTTGACTGATCACATAGTTGAAGGAGTTCAGGTGGTCGTCTTTCTGCGAGTAAAAGTTAATTTTATAGCTTGGATGGTCGTGAAACATCAGTGCAAAGGATGGAAACTCCGTTAGACAACGTGTGTTTTTGACAAAAGGTCGTAGGTTATCAGCCTGTGGTCTAACTAAAACTAAGCTTATGATTTAGGATTTTAACTTGCTGTATGTCATACAACAAGAAATTAGCCTCCCTTTTTTCCAAAGTGATATTATATGTTGTGTCCTCTTAGTTGGCCTGGTACCATTAGACAACCTGGAGGGTGTTTGGACGGCTGCTTGTTAAACCACAACCTGTTTCCTTTTCTACACTTTTTAGAAAATGTGCAAACTTTGGGTATTGAGTTTTTTAAGGAAACCTTTAACAGAGTAACTTTCATATGACATTACTTCAGTTGTTGAGTAATTAGTTGGGTTTTACCTCCAGCAAATACTCCGAACTAAAAGGCTTACATCGAGAGGTGGGCAAAAAATAAAGTATATTTTATTTTTATTATGTTTATTTTTATTAAGGGTGGGAACCATCAGTCACCTCATGATTTGATTATTAAATGATTCTCGATCATCTCAGTTTCAGATTTCTATCCATGGTTTATTTTTCTCCATCAGTACAAACAAAGTATGTCCAAACATCGTCTTTTAAAAAAGCCGCTGTGCACGCGGTGGTTTGATTTTTTTTTATTCTTGCAGCGGCTCCGCCATCTGGAAATGACAGTCTGTTGAAAACTGATCTGATAATCGATTATAGACTTTACTGCATCAATGAAGAATCATTCAACGAGCATCGAGATGCATCGTAGAATAAATTATTTCCTCCGCCTCTAATTTTCATGTCTTCTTCATCGATTATATTAATCCATCAGATAAATATTGTGTTGCTTTATCAATGAGATGTTACGCTTCACACACATTCGTTTTGCTTGGAAACTCCTTTTTATTGGTTCGTCTTTAGCCAGGAGGGTAGCAGCAGCCACACCACACCAAGAGGAACAAATAAACAAAACCAAAAGACAAACAACAACATTGGTGCTCTTCATCTCCCTCCACTGTAAAATAAATACTTCACTCATCGACACCATCCTCATGATTATTGTTACCGCTATTGTCGCAACCATTTAAATAAATATCCATGAAGCAATATCAGCAGTGAAATGGAAAGTGTGAAATGCATATTGTTCCATATATAATATATTCATTTTAGATAGATTTCTATATATATTTGTTCCATATACTCTCCTTAAATTCTTTTACAACATACACGATGCCAATTTGTACCAAAAGCGATGCTCGCGAAGACACAAGAGGAGAAGTTCAGTGATTACAGTGGCAGCCTGCGTACGTACAGCATCAGACGGTTTCCTGACATGAGCTCCGGTCCTGAGGGAGGAACGTCAGAAACCTTCGAAAGTGTTTGGGAAGTCTTGGATTTGAAAGATTTATATACTGGAACACTTTATTTGTACATACAGATAAACAGAGTGTCGTCGGCATAAGGGAGGTCTGGGAGATGCATCCCAGTAACGACTGCCACGTAAAGAGTGATGTTTTTGGCAATATTAAGAAATAAATCTCACAAAACAACCTGAAAATAGTTTGAAAAAGTATTAAAAACTCTTGTAATTGCCTTAGTTTCATTTCTTATGAATGCTCCTGAAAGTTTGAATAATTTGGATGTTTTTAAAATATTAAAAATTGAGCTTTTATTTTGGTAAGCAAGCAAAAAGTAGTATTTTAATAAAAAAAAATGCAGATATGTGCAGTAAAGAGTTTCGATTTGCTTGCGTCACTCTGTGTATCTGTAGTACTTATAAAACATTATGCAGAGGTTATAATTGGACGTCTGTCACTGTAAATGTTTTAAAACTACTCCGAAATAAATAAGATGAAACATAATTAGTTGGAAAATTTGCAGCAGTTACCTCAACAGCTCAGACAGAAAACAATCCGGGTACAAATAAATGTTCCTCAAGTCGTCTCCCCAAGCACCAAGATCTGAAGACATCCAGCCAATGTAGAGAAGACAGAGTGTGTGTGTGTTGGTGTGTGTGTGTGGAAGCCATCTGAGACCATGACCACAGTAATGCAGTTAAATTTAAAAAACTAAATTTCCATTTTGAAAGTTTTCTTTTCAACACCATTGTTTTCCTGAACACCACAACAACAGAACAGCCGTCGTCGTTTCTGTCAAACACTCCAGCGGCGTCCTCGTGTTTTTTTTCTGATGCTTTTGAAGCGTTGTTTTGTCATTAATTTTCAGAGCGTGCATGCAGGATAGGATGTGCCAGTGACTTATGGAAAATTGCTCCTGTGACAAGCATACATCAGCGTTTCCTAAAAGCTCCTTTTTGTTTACACGACGACTTTAAACTGGCGTTTCCCCCCACGTGTCCACTTGTACTGCTTTGGGTGTTCTTATTAGGTTTTTTAAATTCATCAGCATTAATGTGGATTTGCATTAGTAGGTGTCAGTTACATAGATATTGATTTTTTTTTTTTTTGGTAGTCAAAACTTAAAAAAAAAAAAAATTATAATGCCAAGGTAAGACTAAAGGTGGAGAAAGTTGCAACATTAAAAAAACAAACAAAAAACTGAGCGTGTCCTCCACAGTTGCCGACCCGTCTATCAAAGTGAAACCAGTGACGATCACAAGAACTTTTTGGGGCAAAACGTAAGTTTAAGTTTGATTTGTTTTATGATGCTCTGCAAAGGACAGAGAAACCATCGTGCAGGAAGTAAAAAAAACAAACAAAAAAAACATTTAGGTTGCAGCTTCAGTTGGTGAAAATTTTCCAAAAACTTTGATTTCTTTGACAATTTTTGTGACTACTCAAGACTCACAGATTTTCATATATGGAGAAATTAAATAACTTATAAAAGACCTTGAGAGAGAAAAGAGCAGTGCAGACCTCGTCTGCTTTCACATTTTTGCTCCACGTGACTGTTGGATTGTCCTTTTTTAAAAAAAAAAAATTACACAGCCTCTAAACTCTGCTGTCAGAAAAAGTTTATAAGACGCTGCTAGATGAACCAACAAGCACTAACTTATAAGCATACTGCTGCACAGACACCTGGGAAGAATTGTCCAAATTTTGTTCACTTCCGGGCAAAACGTTTGAAGCTATAATACTGAGATTTACTAAAGGATGTGGTAATGAATTGATGCTGCAGCATCTCCTCAAGTTGTTCAGTTCAGTTTGCCCCAAAAGTTCCTGAATTGCTCACAAGTGGACAGTAAATAAGTAAAATATTCACTATAATGGAAAAACAGCTGTAATAATATCAATCTCATACAAACAAAATAAAGCAGAATAAAAATAGTTATACAGTTAATAGCCCATATTTACATATAAAAATATAGCAAAGTAACATTTAACAAATCAGGTCAGAGTGTGTGTGTGTCAGTGCTTAGGCGATGCATCTTGACACACATACACACACACAAACACACTCACACACACAGAAAAGCCCATATGCATCCAAACATGAACACACACACACACATAAAAACATGTACATACACACACACAAGTGTACACACACCTGACGCTGTGAGTGTGTTGTTGTTTTTCATCAGCTTTTAAAAGTTCAGTAAAATGATAAAAGTCAAAGAAAAATAAAAGTCACGCTGCTCGTTTGTTGAGCAGGTTTAATCTCTGTCTGACTTAATGGTGACATCAACATCCTCTTTCTCTTCCCTCCCAGCATCCCTCTCCTCCCCATCAGCTGTCCATCCGCCAAACACCACAAACCCACTCATCCTGTCCCCTCACTTCCCTCCCCACCCACGCTCCATTCTTCTCCGGCCCATTAAGAGCTATCATGAAGGTAATTGCCTGTTTGATCAACTCTCCACGGACCAGGAACTGGAGGCTTTTAGCCCTCTGAGCGTAAGAGGAGAGACGGACGAGGCAGGAGGGATGTATGGATGTGTGGGAAAAATACGCCTCGTGTCGGCTGGCTTTCGCCGGTCGGGTTAGGCTGTAATTGTCTTTTTGTGCTGTGGTCATTTCGAAAGAGTAGAACGAGAGGAGGGAAAACATAAATTGAATTGGACCTCATTAAGCGGACAAAGGTCTTGGGTCGTATTCTCGAAGCATCCTTCGCTCTTGGGCTTCTGAGAAGAGGCAGGGTGAACCCTGCTCACTGCTGGGATGTTCAGAGGTCGTCAGAGCTGCAGAGTGTTGTGCAAACCTCGATCTCCGGGGTAATGTGATTGTTTCGATTTGTTGGTGAACCAACTGTAAAACTCCCCCACCATCAAAATACCCGGACAATTGTGTCAGAGCCTTTTTTTTTTTATAAAGGCTGTTATGAAGTTGTTTTCTTAATTCTGCACAGCTACTGATTTATTTATGTAAGGTTTTAGTGGTTTACAGGCCTCTTGATTATCCTTTACACCTGAGATTTAGCTTTTGAATAAGAAAAAGCTTTGCAAATGACATTTAAGGTCAAAAACAATGGCTGGCATGCCCATTATTTTATGTTTTTCTTTTCAGCTTCATGTAAGTCATTGTGGGTAAACTGACTGCCTGAATGAAAGTGAGAAATAAAGACGGTTCAGCGAAAAGAGCCTTTTTGATTTGAGGATAGGAGGAGAGTGGTTTAAGTGTGATGGAGGAGGAGGGAAGGATGGAGGTGGTAGTAGAGGGGGGGGTCGGTCAGAGGGAGGATGTTGGCGACAGACTGACTTCAGATGGAAACTCGAGCAGACCCTCAGAGCTCCACCGAAGCAGCGCTGCTAAAAATAAGACGAGGGAGGATTCTTCTGCTGACACAACAACATACACACAGGCTCTACATACACAGGTTGTAGTACAGTAGGAGGACACACACACACACACACACACACACACACACACACACACACACGCTGCCTGGTCACAATGGATGCACCCTCCCTCTGGTTAAATAACCCCCCCCATTCAGCTGGAGGCTGTGGGGGGAAACAGTCCATCTACCTCACAGTGCTTTTCCTTTATAAATGAGCTTAAAAGCATTGAAGGTCACTCAGTTCGAACAGTGCATGGTCCCTTTTTGGTGTCAAACTGTTGTTACAGGTGTGTTTCGAGTGTCTTTGTTCTGAGTGCTTTGCCCAGTCTCATATTCACCACGGCACAACGTTGGTTTCTTCATTCATTCATCTTGAGTCTTTTGTGGAGTTTTCTGAACGTCCCTGTGGTCGAAGTCCTTAATCTCCCATGTTTCTCCTGATTCTCTCGTTCCAGGGGACAGAGACTCTGTCGGCAGAGATACATGTGTCTTTCCTTCCTGATTTGGCCCGTTGCTCATCTCTGTGCGATCTCTCTCTGCAAAGCTCGGGAAGAAAGAAGGGTCAACAATAAATAAATAGATTTTAACCCGTTCAGATTACACCACAGACGGTGCAGAGAGGAGATTTCTGTCTGGAAGTTAAGGTTGAAGGGCAGTCCAGCAAAGCACGACAGCTTCTTCATCTTCAGAGTTTTTGTTTTATAGGCATGAAGTCTCCAACATGAACAGGCACAGTAAAGCTTTGGTCCCTCCTGAGCTGGAGAAGTAAATTCAAGGTACATTAGGTGAACACTTCACGGTTGGTTGGTTTGTTGGTTGGCTTGTCGTATGTAGGTAGTGGGTCACAATGGCATTGTCGTCACAATGTCAGCTGTGGCACTGTTGGCGACAGCGCTGCTTTGGCGACGGCTGAGGGTAAATGGAGTTACCTGCCCCCCGTCCAGGCCTGTCATAACGGCTTCTCCAAGGCCTTGCTACGGAGCGAGGGGTGACCGGGGTTTGGGTTGGAGGCCGAAATCTTGCGGCTGCACACAGTGTTGGTGTTGCACCTGCACCTGCAGCCTTGGTGGCGCGTAATGCGGATCGTGGGCACACTGGCTGTACAGGGCAAGGCACAGCCGGGCGGGGGGGTAGCAGCAGAGGCAGGGCAGGCAAAGGGCCAGCAGCCCCATGGTGCCCCAGCGGGCGCAGGCGTGGGCTGGACCGCCGCAGGAGCAAGGCCGGTCAGCACAGTTATCCTCGTCGTCCTGGGCGGAAGCAGTGGTAGAAGAGGCCTTTAACGCAGCACAAGCAGGTGCCGTACTCCACCGCGCTCTCGGCCGAGCACAGGCAGCGCTGACCGCAGGCCCAACAGGAAGGCAGCCGGCGGGGGGCGCAGCACTCTTGGCACTTACAGCGACCGCACCGCTCGCAGATGAACAAATGAAGGCCCAGCTCGGCCTCGTCCTCTGTCAGACCTTTACCGAAGGAGACGTCGGACTTGAGCTCTCCTTTGGGCTGAGAGCGAACCACAGAGGCAAGGCCGGAGTGTGATGGCGTCAAACCTGCCAGGAGCCGCTGGTCGGAGGTGGCACTGGTCCGAGACATGGAAGAGCTTATAGTACTGGAACGGCTCAGGCGGGACAGGTGAGCATGCTGCTGACTTTGGCTGCGGGGCATGGCTGAGTGGAAGGGAGGCTGGGCGTGGTGGGGGTATACTCCATGATTGTAACGGTCATCGTGGGCACAGAAAAATCCGGACTGGGATGCCGGTTCCAGTGCCACGGGCCTCTCCACATAGTCATTGTTGGCCCGGATGGCACGAATCTGCTCAAGCGACAGCACTGGGACCTGCTGGAGGTCCAGCCCGTCCAGGTCCATCCTGAAGGAGTGAGGAGGGTCCATCCCGGTGATCCAGGCTGGGTGGCACCGGGACTGCAGGCCGGAGGTGGGGCAAGGTGCTCCCAACGCTCACGGCACATCAGATAAACCTGCAGACGGACAGAGAGAGGAAGCGGCTGCCGTTAGTGAAGTTAATTCAACTTTCATTGATCCAGATTGTCATTTATTCAATTTGTTTTTGCAACTTTCACAAGTAAGACTGAGTGTTGGTGGATTTTATTGTTTGTTTACATCATTATGAGGTTACAGCAGTAAGGAAATTTACCCCAAACTCCCTCAAACTGATGTTGTTAACCACAAATATCATTATGATGACGGAAAATTATATTATAATTTCTCAAATATTATAAAATTGTGAAAGATTGCAGAACCTAAATTTAAATATATTATATTTAAATAACAACAAAATGAAACACAGAAAAGCAGAATATTCTTGTCATTTTAGAAGCTGGATCCAGAAAAAGTTTGGCATTTTAGATTTTAAAATGATAAATCGATTATTTTCAAAATAGTTTATTTTATGTTCAGCAAATTGTTTCAGTATGAATACGAGGACATCTGCATTTATGTCTTTAAACGAATCCTCTGGTGCACAGGATCTGATGTGTTTTCTTTCTGGTCTGTTTTAAAATAAATCAAAAATGATTTGCCCAGTTAGCTTGTGAACCAAACCCACAATGACCAGACATCGAGAAAGACCACATGCAGAAAGTCCAACTGCAAAGAAATCATCGTACTGCCGAGAGTTTGACTGACAGATGAGCCCTGAGAATAAAACACAACGGTTTACTTTCAAACTGAACTTTTCTTCAGACAAGTGGAGAAAAAACATCCGACCGAACAATCACTGACTCGTTGATTTATCGTGACAAAGACCTCTGTTATGACGGGACAATAATGCTTATTGTGCCCTGCTGAGTAAGAAAACACCTGCAGCTCCCAGAGAAGATCTGAATGGAGTAACTAAAGTGTAATAAACATCACGTAATTATTAAAAATCAAACAAAATATAAGATTAAGATTATTTTCAGATAGAGGACACCACATTACACACAGCAAACAGTAGCCTGCATGTTAATGTCCGAATATTTAAGCAGCACTTGATCAAAGATGACTTTTAGCAGCACAGCCTCTAAACAACTATCAGCCATGTCATCATGACCGCGGAGGTCCTCCACCGCTGAGTCTAACGCTATTATTAGCCTGCCAGAGGCGGAGAGATGCGACCAACGAGGTCCACACTGTAATTTAGCATCTGTTGAACACAGCTGCAGCCGCCACGGAGGAAAAGCCACCTGCAGACGGAGAGGCTGGCAGCATCGTCGAACAGCAAGAAAGACGGGAGAGGAGCCAGATTCACATACAAATCAACATTTACTTTCTTAGTTGACCTGCTAAGCTTTACAAGAGGACTCATATATATCTGGATCAGCCCTAAAATGTTACTGAAAAGATGTTTTTAGAGAAATAGTTGGTGAATATAAAGTACACTGAGTTTTGGTCTGTGGCTCCGACCACACAGCAACCGCTACTAATGCTGAAGTCGGTACAGAGATGCTTTAAGACGTGGTTTCTTTTTAATGGGCACCAAACTCTGCCTGGTAAAGTAAAAAAAAAAAATCAACTCTAGGAATATTTCTTTGTGAACTGTTTGTATTGGAAGGTGTGTGCAACCAAAACCAAACGTATCTGGTTACACTGCTGAGGGTAAAGAGGAAAAATGCATCTTTTTGGAAACTGGTTGAGCAGATCCTGTAAGAGAGATTTGTTTCACAGTTGATGTGGTGGATTTTGGAGCCTCTGTGACACCCAGATTTCCTGCTTTTTGACCAGATTTGGATTTTCTCATGTCAGAAAGTGAAAGAAATCTCCAGGCCTCCAAACAGTCATTTCAGAAAATAACTGGAGCAATTGTTTTTCTGCCGTTTCTACAGATTTTGCACATTTCTTTATTAAAGTGAAATATTTTCACATGGTTCATCCTCTGATATAATAGTGCATTATGTACTCATTGTTATGCAGGGTAAGACCATCAGTAAGTAAATCATAAAAGGTAAATATAAATTAACAGTACAGTAAAGTGTAGTGAGCCAAAAGGAGTAAATTTAATAAAAGGCCAAAGTTTAGTTGAATATGCAGCTGATTTGATTTCCTCTTTAGACATTAGAGGAGTCCTGAATGAACTGAGATCTGTGGATCTCCTCAGAAGGGAAAATGTGTGTTTCTTTGTGTTTGTGTGTTTGATAAAGATAGTACAAACCCTCCACAGCCAACATGTAGAAATACTGAACCTCACACACACACACACACACACACACACACACAAATACAGGCTCAGCTATACATACACACAAAGAAACGTCGGTCCTGCCAAGTGGCCGAAGGGGAGAAGAGCTCCTCACATGGTGCCAGTCCTCTCGCAGAGTAATGAGGCCAAATGGAAATGCATTTAAAGCAGCTCAGATCAGAAGATTAGATGGAGGAGGGAGGTAACAGGGAGCAAATCATCATCTTAAGCCACGAGAACACAGACGCGTTCACAAAACACCGTTAATGTCCACATTCATGTTGCTCAGGTCGTTTTCTGACAGGTCACATTGAAGAAGAGAAACAGATCAACTCGTCTTTGATGGCCGTCATCTGATCAGTAAAGTGTGTATCACCGCCACCCTCTGCTGAGCAGCGTGCTTGATGTGGGTCAGCATCGTCAAACAGCATCGTGTACAAGAACAGACAAACTCCATTTTAAAGATCAATAAACTAACAACATTATGAGTTATACTGATGATGCGTCCTACAGTTTTCGTGGTTTTCTGAAAGACACGCAGCGTCATTTAAACTTCGGCCTCAAGCTGACCTTCAAACCGCCGTGTTTCTCTGCTTGGTCTTAGCAGGTTAATTCACTTTTCTTGCTTCTGTTAGAGAGATGGGTGTGATGGATAACCAAAGATCACAGAGAACAGGTCAACATGCACGTTTAAATCAGACTGAGCGGTTCATCTTTCACATAAAGAAAGAAAAAGAAACTGTGCAGATGTCTCTCAGTGACACCAACATTTTCTCACTTGCAGCCCAGAGAAGCTGGTTAATCGTGGCTCGTCCTGTAGTGTTGAACTGAGACGCTTCATTAGTTCACTTTGTGATCTTGCTGTTAATCACTCCTGCTCACGACTCTGTATCCTGCATCGTCAACCCAAAACCAAAGACGACTTATAATCAGAGCAAGTTTGTTTTGTTTTGCTGTGCATGCTGGGACGCCACAACATCTGCAGCAACAACACTGAAGTTTACTAAACTGCAGTTACTATCATTTCCACAGTTTAGTGTTTTTTTCCAATATGTGTCATGGCAGAACAAATGTATGCAAAAACACTGATAAAATAATCAAATTGATGTTTGTTACAGTGAAAAAGGCTGCAAACGATTATTTTTATTATCTGATGGTGAAAATTGACAATTTCCCAAAGTGCAAGTTCAAATTAGTTAGCTTTTGTCAAACCAACAGTCCCAAATATAGTTTGTCATAGAATTAAAAAGGCAGCAAACACTCATGTCTTTTTAAAGATGAATTTTCTTTCCATAAACTTTGTTCTTTCTAATTGTTGCTGCCATTCAGTTAACTGTTATCTCTTGTTAAACATCAAAACAAACTCTTCACATGTGTAAATTAAGAACAACAAAGATTTTTTTAAAAATTGAGAGTCTTTCTGCTCACAGATTTGTGTAAAATGCATCATATTGTCATCAGATTATTTCCCTGAAGGTCCATTAATGATCACATCTCGTTATCGGCCTCAACAGTTAAATACAAAAAGCAGACAGACGAGCGGCTTCAGGAAAATGCAGCGTAAAAGCAATAAGAGAGGAGATGTGAGGGGCACGTGGATGAAACCCAAGAAGGGCAATCCATCACCGGGAAGGAAGGAAAGGTGATTAGCAAGCCGGGCTGTAAAAACAAAAATAAAACAACAAAAAAATCTCGTCCTGTCCTCCAGGCTTTCCCAGGGGAGTTTTTTTTTTTTTTTTTACAAAGTGTAGGTGCTCTCTCCTCCAGCTTATTTCTGTATCTACCCTCCTTCCAGAGGTTCGGCTATAAAGGAGCAGATAAGAAGGCCCAGGTTGGTCAGACGAGGATGCATTTTCAAATTAGTCAGAGGAGAGAGGAGAAGTCCTGGTGACTAATCTCATCAGGCCGAGCTGTGGCCGCGGCTCGCTCGTACTCTGCCCGCCTATCAGCCCATCTAATTGTTAAAAAGATGAGGCCTGCCGTCCATTTCCATGACCTCATTTTTACTTACTGGTTGAGCCAAACGCTGCCGACCCCCCCCGACGCGGCACAAATACTGCAAGTCATGTCAAAAGTTAGAGAGCGTCTCTTCAAACTCAGACCGAACTTCGGCAGAACAAACTTTTAGTCAAGTTATCGACAAGCAAGTTGATCAACGGATCAACGATTATTACACGGTTAAATCATCTGTTTCGCTTCATGTGATAGCTCACTGTAAACTGAACATCTTTGGGTTTTGTTCTGTTGTTTGGACAGAGCGTAACTGTGGTATTAAAAATATATTTTTGCAGCAGCATCCATCCAAATGTGTGTGTGTGTGTGTGTTGGTGGAGGCCGGGGCAGGCGGTATGTGTGTTAAAGGTTTCCTGTGGACTTTCAGACTTTCCGTAGCACCGCAGAGTTGTTTTTTTTCTCTGAGCAGGTACCTGATTTTTTTTTGTTGGTTTTTTTTTGTGCATGACGACACGTGCACGCTAGTAACTCCACACACTGTCCTTCCAGCTTTGTCACGTAATGTACCTGTAATCAACAGGTGGCGGTAAGACAACTGTTAACGAATAAACGAGGATGTAAACAATCTTTTGTTCTTGCAAACCACAGCAATTACTGATTTGGTTAACTCTGATTATAAACTAACCAACTGTGAAATTCAGAAACTGTGACACTTACTGAAAAACTTTTAATTATTGGAATTAATTATTTAGATTCATATTGTGAGGATGGGAGGCCGATATGCTTTGCTGTATTCCTGTAATGTATTAGCCTGTATTTATTTAAGGTGTTTATTCAGTGCCACACCTTTGCAGAGATTATCCTCTCTAATGAAAGTTAACTCTTTAAAATGAGTCCACATTTATTTCCTGCTGTTAGCCACAGGGCAGAGGACTGTGCCAGTAATCAGAGTCTCAGTATGAACATCATCAACTTTCTTTCAGTCATAGTTTGAATAAAAATTTTTTTTTCTTCAAAGCTTTTTTTGTATTTTCTAAAATAAGCCAAACTTCTAAATCCATCACGATGTAAACTGCACACAAACTCTTCCTGGCTAAAGTTTGAGTTAAAATTAGAAATGTCGGCTCATTGATCAGACATTTCTAACTGTAAAACTATTTAATTTTTCTAAAAACTCTCATGGTCACTGAGACTCGAAAAACTGATTAATGGGTAGAAATAACTGAAAATATTTTTTTTACTCATAAAAGCACATTGATATGCATTGTTATAGATTATATACAGTATATTATACAGTATTTTGCTCTGATTGCCAAATGTTCCCGATCAGCTATTGATTTGTCTGCCTACCTTATTTGCACACTTCATAAAATAAAACTCAACACTTTCTCATCGAATAAAGATTGGTGACAAATTAAATGAAAACCTGAACCCTTGACCTTGAACAGAGGGGGGGTCTGGAGGCTCTGTTTTGTTGTGGGGGGGCGTTTTTCTGGCATGGTTTGGGTTAGTCGAACAGACTGAACAGCTGTGGGAGGTTTTGGAGCGACGTGATAGACAGCGCTCTCCACCACCATCATGCAAACACCAAATGAGGGAATATCTTTGGAAGAATGTGTTCATCTCTGCAGGAGAGTTCACACACTCAGAGAATCAATGATAAGGAGCCAAAGAACATCTTACTGAAATTTGTCTCCCATCGTTCATGCAAAGGTGGTTCAGGGTAAAACTGAACCAACAAACATGGCCGGCAGGACAGTGAGTGTTTTATTTAGTAGATAATCCATCTGGTTCAGAGGAGAGAGGACGAGAGAGGCATCATCGAAGAGGATTCGTGGCACAAATGTAGACTTTTTGTTTTTCCCGCATCTTTCTCCCTTTTTCTGTGATGAACCAAACCAAACAGAAAGGGAGCTGCTGTTTCAGGAGGCGGTCGGAGGAAACCTGAGGATGGAGCTGTGAGCTGGGGGAGTATCAGTGATGACACACACACACACACACTCCCGCTTCATCACTTTGTTCCTCAAACACACACACTGTGTTCACTCTATCTGACCACCATCACCATAACTGTTCACATTGCTTCATGATAAAAACAAAGAATTCATTTCCCTCAAAATGAACCTTAGAACGTGTTTAAATTTAATTTATAAAATGTTTAAATATGTCAGTGTGTATTAATGTTGGTTATGAGATTAACCAACAACTCTTTCACTCTGTCTGTCACCAAGGTTATATCTTATAAGTGCAGTATAGCATTTATACTATGAAAATACTATTAAAAAATACATTGTACTGCATATTTATCCAAAACCTTCAAGTACATGCAAAACTTTCTTCCATGTTGTTGTTGTAGTTTAAGATTAATTCAATTTCTATCAGAAATGTACGTTTACTGTCTCTACTGTTAGCTCATCGTCTCAGAATGGGAAAGGGTTGCTTATAGCAAAAAACCTAAATTTACTTAATCCCTCCATATATTTTTTTTCATTTATGTCTCTTAACTGGGTCCAGAGCACATTAATTCAATTAAATATATATTAGAAATCGTTGTTATATACTTGTGAGAAGCACTGTAAGATGTGATACAGTGATAAAAAAATTTTAAATCTCTTATCATCCTTTCTGGTTTTCCATCTCACATTTGGCCTTCATGACCGGGAAAAATGTTTAAATTTTATTTTATGTGATATTAAAAAGTTCTTTGAAAGTCTTAAAGTGAACCTGATGAACCCTGCAGATGCATATAAAGATGGATGACCCGGCTCCTCTTCCACCTACTGTACAAAAGTAAAGCCAACAGATCTAGTAGTGATCAGGGGAGGAGTCTTTGCGCAGTCCCGCCCACACACCTGCCTGACTCAATCAGTAATCAATAATTAGTGACTATTAGTTGTTAACCTGCTAAAGTTAAAGTTACGTCTCCTTTCTATACAGTGTAGTAGAAATCAGAAGATTATCTGTATAGAAAAATTGATGTAATTAATCACTGTTCAGACATAAAGTTTAAATTAAAATCAACAGTAAACTTGTTGATGTAGATGTCAGTCGTAAACAGAAACCTTTAAACTCTCGACTCTCTCGTCGCTCGCTGACTCTCAAACTTCCGCCGAGTCTCGACCTGTCGATGGTCGATGGAGTTTAATGGACGGAGCGTCGCTGCATCCCTCAAAGATGACATCATGTTTTCAGGCTATTTTAAACCCGACTGCAGTGACCCTTCGCCAGGAATGAGGAGGGGTTGCCCTCTCCTCTCCTCTCCTTTCCTTTCCTGTCGTCTTCTCATCTCTCCTCCCTTCCTCTTATCGTTTCTCTCCCTGCATCCTCTCCTCTCCTCCCCTCACATCACCTTCGCTCTCCCCTTTCATTTCCCTCTCTGCCGTCCCATCCTTTACTCACTTTACTCTCCAAATCTCTTTTCTACTGTTTGGCCCTTTTTAAAAACTTCTTTAGAAGAAATAATATTCGAAAAGTGTAGCCGAACACAGTGAATTAAATAAATGACCCAATTAGTCAGTAAAGCAACACATTTTGGAGAATCTGAGGAGATCGATATTAACCAATATTAATCTAATCTCACTGCGTCTACAGAGTCTCATCATTTTTAAAAATAAGAAAATCCAGCTGTTCAACAACTGTGGAGCCAGGAGGTCACCAAAACTCCCCCGAACAAATGCTTAACAAGACCTCAGTATTTCCTCACATTAGTTTTATTAATGTACTATTCAGTGAAATATTTAGAAAGTCTCATCTTCTTCCATTATCTAAGTCCAGTTTCAGAGCCGCCTCCACAGAGGGAGGATTTTTATTCTGGCAAAGAATCTCTAAAGCTGTTTTATTTAAAATGAACTAAAACAGCCACGTCAGTTGTAATGACTGGACTTTATTAACAAAGGAAACAAGCCTGGAAGAGCGTCCACCTCGGTCATATTAAATCATGATTATAATAACAGTTTATCGTCTGCAAATGTTGAGTATTTTAACATTTAGTGTAACTGTTGTACAGATTACCGTCTGTCTTCATGTATACTGTATAAAACACTGTGTAATCCTGTCTGAAAGTAAAGTTACTGATTCTTTAAATGGTCTTATTAAGTGTAAAATGAAAAAACGTCAGTATCGACCGCTTTTGAGTTTGTAAACATTTTGCAAGTTTTGTTCGCTTGTTGTTTAATAAAAAAATAACTGTTTATTATCCTGTAACCAAAAACCTTAACCGAGTGTTTTAGCTGCTTCACAATAAATATTGCTTATTTATTTGTAACTTCACAGATTTTGTCAAAAGCTAGATTTGTTAACATCGGCACAGGACGTGAAAAATGTCACTGCTGAGCGCCATTTTTGTTTTGTTTTTTTACAATCGTCTGATGTCAGGTGATGTGTTTGAGTACAAATACTGAATACAAAAAAAAACCTTCTAAATGTCCAGTACTAGGTCCCAAATTTGTGACCCGACTGAAGCCGGGGTGTCGCTACTGTGCGAAGTCAACATAGATTTAAAATAGTGTAATAATGAATAATGAAATCACTTAAATCCAATCAGTCAAAGAAAAATAAATATTGTGAATGACAAGCAGATTTTAACCAGCAGATTCAAAAGGTCATAACATCTGACAACACACCAGTCTGTGTGTATGTGTGTGTGTGTGTGTGAGTGTTTTAGGCCCGTCAGGCACTAAGACCCAGGGGCCTTCCTCCTGATGCCCTCCGGGAGCACAGCAGGATTGAATGTCAATAAACTGGATGAGATACCGGATGTGCCGAATCTGACCCCAACGGAAAGACTGAAATAGACACTGCAGACCAGCACGGGGGGGCGGAGGGGGAGGAAAAAAAGAGGAAGGAAAGAGGCAGTGAATGAGTGAGGGATGGCGATACCAGTGACAGTAAAAAATGAAAGTGCTGCTGGAGCCAGATGCAGTGAAAGAGAGAGATAAGAAAGATGGGAAAGTCTAAACGAGCTTCAGAGAAGTGATGGAGCGAGAGAGCTGGACAGGAAGTGGACGTTTTGGGGCGTTATTTGATGACACATTGAATAAAGTGTCGGATTTTGTTGCAGGTTTTTGTCTTTAAGGGCTTTTCTTCAGGCGAACAAACCAGATTTAGTTTTCTCTTTGATATAATCGTGTTTTTTGCTGACTTCCAGAGGTTAAACTTCACAGTTTACGGCTGTGATGAACAGGTGAATCACAGGATGTTGTGATATCACTGATGGGTGTGGCTAACCACAGCTAACCTGGATTAAGATAAGAGAGAAGATAAAACTTTGTTGATCCCACTTTGGGGAAACTCACTTGTTACAGCAGCTCAATAGAAAGACAAATATGACAAAAATAGATATATTTATCTTTGTTATGTCAGTTAAATGTGATCCAGGTTGCTAAAGTCATCAGCAGGTTGGTGTTTTCATGTTATTTTCTGTTAAATTCCTTTAAAATGATCCACAATCTGATTTTTGACAGCAGCACAGAGTTTTTGACATTCAGGCAAGTTTAAGTATGTTTAAGGTTCAGTTTTTATCTTCATGTCTGTTAAAAGTTTTCATTGAGGTCAGAACTTGAAAAACAGTAACTGATTCCCATAATTGTGAACTAAAACTAAGGGAGGTTTAAAGTTTTCTGCAGGGTCGGACTTTGGCAGCAGCGGGAATGTGATGCAAGTCCCTGAAACTTCAGACGAGGACGATCTCGGTTACTCGTCGAGTGTTTGGCCAAGGCTCGTTGTGTTTTCCATGAACGAGTAACTACTGACAAAAACTTTTCTCTTCTTAAATACTGAAGCTTCTTCAGCGGCAGCTGGTTCATTATGTTTATTTTGAAGGAGAGACGACATCCGTTTGAATCCTGCTGGCAATGAACACAAAAAACAAAAAGTGCTTCAGACGTTGTATGAAAGTTCAACATAAAGTCTGTAAGTTATTATTTAAAACCAAAGAGTTTGTTATCACCGCCAACAGGCCGAAGGTAACGGAGCGTTTAATCAGAGTTGGGTTCATCATCACTTCTGTTCATCAAACACTGTCCACAGATTTACTCCCTATTTAGCATTATACAATATTTCATCAGAAAACTCATCTGCCTGCAGGTTTGAGCATGAAAGTTTCACTTTGGACTCTTTAATCAGACTTTTATAGGTTCTTACAAAGAAATTCCTACAGGAAATCAAAACCAAGAGACTCATTATAAGCACTAAAATGAGCACTAAAAGATTTGTTGGGTTGCTGATAATCTGTCAGATATATTTTTCAGTTAATCATATAGTCAGTTAAATGTCCAGTTACAGTCTCCTGTAATGTCTGACCAAAGTCCAAAATCTATGAATGTTCAGTTTACAGTCGTATAAAACAAACAGCAACAAATCCTCTCATTTGAGAAGCTGGAACCAGCAGATGTTTTAAACTTTCAGCTTCTTAATGACGTTCAGTCCAGAAAACATGTCAGCACGAGTTAGAACAAACTTCGAAAGACAAAACATCTCTTCAGTGCTCAACGGTTTTCTTGAGACATCTGGTGGCCTTTGGAGGAACTACATGCTAAGACGTCTGCTCAAGTTAACAATCTGATGTTTGTTTCCTGTCAGGATGATTCATCACTTTGTCATCTTATTTCTGAGAATTTGCTCTGAGTTTAGATTTTGTAGGTGTCGCTCAGTCTTTTCTCTGACTGTTCTGCTTGTCCTGCGAATCATTCAGCACATTTTTGTGCCATCATTCTGATGGAAAACAACAGTTAACAAAAGCAAAGTATATCATTATGTATATACTTTTACACAACTATTTCTGGTATGCATGATCACTTTTAGCGAGTCTTACTTTCTATTCTAAATTAATGTAAAAGTCTTTTCTTTTTTACAAAATATTTCTCCCGTGAATCTTTTCTCTCTCTTTCCACAAGTTTGTGGTTCTTCGGTGCATTAGCTCCTCTGCTGTGGCATAAAAAAATCCCCTCCATTCATCTCCTCCCTCCCTCCATCCTTCCAACCATCCATCCATTTCATCATTCATTCATCTCTCCGCCATATTCTCCACTCCACATACTGTCCCCTCCCTTTCATCCATCCGTCCATCCATCTATCCATCCGTCCAACTCGACCGCTCCTCTCATCCCATTCACTTTCCCCTCCCCTCCATCAGTCCATCCCATCATTTGCTCATCCACCCGCCCCTCCAGTCCCACCCCAGCGGAGATGGGTATTGACATTCTGCATCCGACCTTGAGGACAATCAATCCCAACCCCACATGTCCCCATCACACACACACACACACACACACATACACACACACACACACGATAACACACACACACACACGATCTGCTAAAACACACTCGGACTAACATGCAGTCAAACATTTGGTTCGTTTTCACTTTGTTCATGTGGGAGGATGCTTCTCAGATTTGTCACGTCTCCAACTGATTCAGAAAGTTTGCTTAAATGTCCGAACTTCCTCAGGACGTAAAAAGACAAACTGTGTTTTACTGTGAACGTGGCTGATTCATAAAATAATAACTTGGATCAATCTTTCCAAGAGGGGCGAAGGAGGGTCCAGTTAACATGCTCGCACATTTTTAATAGCATGAGAAGTAATTTATATTTATAAAGCAGTGATATAAATGGTGTTTAAAAATGACGGAACATGAAATAAAAACCTCCCGTTGTTATTTCCTCACCAAACAGCCGAGACAAGACCTTCAGTCTATCTGAATAAGATTTGATCTGTTTGATTAAATCAGCAGCCACAAAAACTGAACATCAATCAAACAGTGACGAGATATTTAAGAGATCCTTCCTGCTGCTGATTTTGATTATTATTATTATTATTATCGCGCAACACGAGAAAACCGACCGAGCAGGTAAAATAGGGAGATAAAGCTCAAGTTCTGCACACGTTTCTGTTTTTCTGTTAAAAAAAAAGAACTAAAACCAAAAAAAGTGAAAAGTTTGTATTGATTAATGCAAAATACAAAGCAGTGCTGCAGAAAGGAAAAGAAACTGTGGATGAAAAACTTTGTGGATTCCAAAATTTTACAAATATTCATCTTGTTCATCTGCATCAGTTTCACTGTTATCCCACAGATGTTTCATTGTGAGATTTCTTTGAATTTCAGGAATATTATTCATGTCCTGCATCACTGCTAACGCGTTCACATTTCTGAAAAAAAAAAACCAAAACAACAACTTTGAATAAAATCTTAATCCAAGATGCAATTTCTAAACGACTCTCTTGCATAATTCCTTATTTCATCAAAAATTCCCGGTAGAACTTTTTCTTTGCTCCAAGGTCACACAAATCATCAATAGTTCATCAGCAGATCAGATGGCGACAGGATGAATTTATGCTTACCTCTGATTGGAGGGAGATCCATCCTGCTGCGGCGTGCTGGGCGTCCCGGGTGTCCGTGTGTGTTTTTAGACAAATAAACTACAGCTCTCCTATAATACTCCTATAATGTCTCTTTAAAGGCTGGTAGTTTGTCTGTGGAGCCCGGAGATGAGTTTATCTGCACTTCTGAGATATTTTTAAAGTCTTAATCTGACTTTCTGGTTCTGCAGGGTTTTATTTTGCTCAAATACTTGATGATATCCGTCTGCTGTGATTTTATCAGATTACAGCAGCCCTGCTGTCACTGGGTGTGTGTTTGTAGGGAGTGAGAAGGATGGGAGGATGCTCTTTCTCAGCGTGACGCGCCCTCCTCCTCCTCCTCCTCTTCCTGGAGCTCTTCCAGGAGCGCTCTGATCCCGAGCGTCCACCTGAAGTCACCTCCCCCCCCCCAAAAAAAAGAAAGGAAATTGGTCCCTTCAGTCTTCACGCTGCATCGACGGGCTCAGAGATTTTCAGCTTTCAGGAGATGCTACTGATGCAGCGATCAGAGAAAAGTGTCCTCAGTTTGCAGGAGGAGAAGAAGTGGACGTTTTCTCCACCCGGAGCGAGCGATGTGAGACACTTGCAGTATTTTTGGGGTTGTTAAAAAGAAAATGATGATGAAAAGGAAAGGTGCTGCTGGAGGAGGCTTCTAAAGTCAGAGATTGACTGCAGAAGTTTTTAAAAATATCTTCTTCTTTTTTAAAAGAAAAAACTGTTTCTTTTCCCGTCCTGCTGTAGTTCCCTCTCCTCTCCCCAACAGATGAATGACTGAGAGCTGGATGCTCTCTCTCTCTCTCTCTCTCACACACACACACACACACACTCCTCCTCCTCCCCTCCTCTCTCTCCTCCTCCTCCCTCTCCCATCATTCACTGCTCTTCTCTTCTACTCGGTGAACATGACGGGGCAGAAGACGAACACGGTTTCAACACGAGACTCAAACATGAAGCACTTCAGTTTCTTTGAAGCTCGACCAGCTTTGATTTCAGTCTGCAGTGATTCCTCAGATTATACTGGAAGACACGGAGGACTTTAAAGATCCGAATTATTTTCACTTTAATCAGATCAGAATGAGCAGTTTCTCTTTTATCCTTTCTGATCCAGAACGTGACAGAATAGGTTTGTTTACACTTGGTTTAAATCATATTACAAGTAGGCAGCGTGAAATACAAACGTAGAAAACTGAGATGCGTCGTCATCAGATGTTTTGCCAATTAGGTCGCTCTTCGGCCCTTTTACTTCGTATCTTTTTTAGCAAAAACGTAACAGGAAATCACGCAAATAATTTTGTCCCCGTCATCTTAACAGACCATATTTCTACGTTAGTCCTTCAAACATTTAACTTTTCTTATCTCGCTCGTGCAAACAAATCTGGTGATGTAATAACACGTGGGGCTGTCTGACTTTTTTACAGAAGTGACGTAGCTGTTAATGTGAACACAAGATGTCAGCCGGACACTTTGGAGACACGTGATGGAGACGAGTGTGAACGGTGTTTTAAAACAAAAAAAGTGTAAACGGGGATGATTAACAAGCTAACCAATAAGATGCTGCTGCTAGTTAGCCACAGTCTGACGCTAACTGAACAAGTGAGGATGTTTTTGTTCTCGCACAGCTGACCGACTTCCTGCTCATGTGAACAACATGAAAAATATATTCATCATTTTACAGTCGGTTCTTCTGCGATGACTGATCGTAGTGAAGCGATTTCAAACACGACACCAGTTAATCAGGAGAAAACCATCAACTTCATTCATTCATTCATTCATTCATTCACTCGATTCACTTGTTCCATAAGGACGAGTGACATCACTGAATATATGCTGCATGACTGTAATATGAATCTCTTCCTTTGTCTGTGTGTGTGTGTTAATGCTCATGCATGTGCGAGAGTGTGTGTGTGTGTGTGAGCTTTTGTCTCTTTTAGTCTGTGCCCTTACTCAGCAACTTGCAACCATCCGGACTGCTGCAAGACACACCAGAGTGCGGGCATACAAATGCACACACACACACACACACACACACATTAAAGTAACCGGACACTGGTCCCTAATGGGAGGGGGGGGGTCTATTTCCTGTTGAGGAAAATATCTGAGATGAAACAAACTGCTGATAGAGACACACTGAGGGGGGAATAAAGACAAAGAAAGAAAAGAAATCAGTGTGTTCTCCTGTTGAACCTCAAAAAGCATCCAGATCCCAAAATAGGATTAATAGGTATTAAACAGGCTTTTTCATCTGGCTTTATTCACTTTACTCTTCTGTTTGTCTGATTCGATGGGATGTCCCATTTTCAAATGAAACCTACAAATGTTAAACATCTTTGTCCTCCATCATCAGAGCATTCAGGGATCCTCGTCAGTTTGCGGTCAAGAAATGTCACTAACGAGCCTTAAAAAATTTAATAATAAACTCTACGATGCGTGTCGATGTTTTGTTGAATGATTCCTCATCAAACAGTAAAGTCTATAATCGATTATCAGATCAGTTTTCTGGAGTTTGGTGCTGCAGCTACATAGAACGTGTCACCGTGTTTCCATTTTAAAACCATGACAAGATGTCAGAGCAGCTGCAAGAGACAAAAGAAATCAAACCAAAACCAAAAAGACGATGTTTGGACACACTGATGGAGAAAAATAAACCATGGAGAGAAATCTGAAACTGAGATGAACAAGAATCGATTAATAATCAAATCATGAGGTGACTGATGATTTACAGAGTTTATATGTTAATCCTCCTGTGAAACAAACATGCATGCAGCTAAATGGAGGTGTGTGTGTGTGTGTGTGTGTGTGTGTGTGAGAGAGAGAGAGAGAGTGAGATATGGAGAGATGTTCTGGGTCAGGCAGGGATCAATGTCAAATGGCCTGGTTAACAGCATACAGCTGACAAAGTCATTCATTTCTGCCTGGCACTCCACTGTGGACATGCTCTTTCTTTCTGTGTGTGTGTGTGTGTGTGTGATCTGGTTGTGTGTCATTGTGCTGCAGTAACAAACGCCTGCTGGACGGGGAGGAGGCGTCCCACCCATGAAGCACATGGGTGTCAACTTACACAACACATTACAGTATGTTTCTCACGTGAGCGCACACACACACACACACACACACACACACTTTCACTGGAGGCTTTTATCTGAAGTGCCCGACTGAACAATCAGACAGAAAATGAGGGGAAATTTCTTTGAATGTGCATCGGTTCATCTTCACGCTGACAAAACGTTTGATGGTTTGAATTTCAGCTGCAGAGAAACTGTTGTGGTTTTTATTGATAAAAGATGAGAAATGATGAAAGTTTGTCAACTACTTGAACCTCAGACTGCAGAAAAACATTGCCATGTGGTTTATATTGAGACGTTTGAAGGCCGAAGTTTGGGAGGAAATGAGGACGAGCCGAGGTGGGACGAGGTAGTAACACTTTAATAAAATCATCTTATGAAGAGGTGTGAAATAAAGCAGAAATAAAACATAATGAGGTGAAATAAAGAAAGATAGCCAAAGAGATTAATGGAGATTAAAGAGATTTTGGAGCTGCGTTATATAATATTCACAGCTTTATCAGAAATATCTCAGCAGCTGCTCGATGGATTGATGGATGAAGCCTTTGATTTCAGGGATTTCCTCACTTTTCCTCTAAAGTGTTCGACTTTTAGTCAAATCAAATCAAAAAATCAAATTTATTTATTTAGAGCCCAAAATCACAAACATTGTTTGCCTCGGAGGGCTTTACAATCTGCACAGTTGTGACACCCTCTGTCCTTAGACCCTCGAACCGAGTCAGGAAAAACTTCAAAAAACCCTTTATGGGAAAAAGAAGAAACCTGAGGAAGAGCCACAGATGAGGGATCCCTCTCCCTGGGACGGACAGACGTGCAATAGATGCCACATGTACAGAGAACATCATCAATCATATTATGGAATTATACATGAGTCGTAATAAACTGTAGATAAACTGAGTTCATTGGGTTTAGTCCATGTATGAAGGTATCACAGGTAATGGAAATGAGTCTGTGAGTCCAGGTGCATCTCTAGATGTCCTCATATGGAGCTCATATGGAGCTCTGGGCCACTCGACCTTCTCTCCACAACACAGACACAGATCATGTCCCCACCAGGCCAGTGAACCTCAGACAGATGGACCACAACCAGAATCAGTGAGGAACCTGCAAGACTGGAGAGAACAAAGAGGACCGGGGCTCCGGCAGTAACATGCACTTTACAGGACATAAGAGTATTCACATTAACCGCTTTTGACACTTTAACCAATTTAACTACTTTAACCAGTTTAGCCACTTTAACCAGTTTCTAAAAGTGACTCCAGTTTGCACTACTACCATAATATGAGTAAGAGGAAGCAGAAGGAAGAGGAAGCAGAGAACAGAGGAAGAGGGAGAGGTGCCCGATGCATCATGGGAGCCCCCCGGCAGTCTAAACCTATAGCAGCATAACTAAGGGCGAGCCTGTGCCCACCCTAACTATAAGCTTTATCAAAAAGGAAGGTTTTAAGTCTATTCTTAAACACTGACACTGTGTCTGCCTCTCGGACCCAGACTGGGAGCTGGTTCCAGAGAGAACAGGGGCCTGATAGCTGAAGGCTCTGCCCCCTAGACTACTTCTGGAAACCCTGGGAACTACAAGTAAGCCTGCGTTTTGGGAGCGCAGCGCTCTAGTCGGTTGATAAGGAGTTATCAATTCATTAAGATATGATGGTGCCAGACCATGTAGAGCCTTATATGTGAGGAGAAGGATTTTAAAATCCACTCTAAATTTTAGAGGGAGCCAATGCAGAGAAGCCAATACTGGAGTAATATGGTCTCTTTTCCTGGTTTTAGTCAGCACCCGAGCAGCGGCATTCTGGACCAGCTGTAGAGTCTTTAACGACTTGTTTGGGCAGCCTGATAAAAGTGAATTACAATAATCCAGCCTGGAAGAGACAAATGCATGGACTAATTTTTCAGCATCGCTTTGGGACAAAAAGTGCGTCGAATTTTTGCGATTGCGATGTTGCGCAGGTGGTAAAAAGCAGACCTTGAAATATGCTTAATATGGGTGTCAAAGGACATATCCTGATCAAATAAAACCCCGAGGTTCCTTACAGTGGTGCCTGGAGGCCCAGTTAATGCCATCCAAGCAAGGCTATCTTAGGAGAAAGCGTGTTCCTCAGGTGTTTTCGGACCTAATAGGATCACTTCAGTTTTATCTGAGTTCAACAACAGGAAATTTCTGGTCATCCAAGCCTTTATATCTTTAAGGCAGGCATGGAGTTTCAGGAGCTGATCAGTTTTGTGTGGCTCCACTGATAAATATAATTGGGTGTCATCAGCATAACAATGGAAATCTATGGAGTGCCTCCTGATGATATTGCCAAGGGGCAGCATATACAAAATAAACAGAATTGGACCTAGCACTGAACCTTGTGGAACTCCATGACAGACTTTAGTATGCACAGAGGATTCATTCATTATTAATATGGACAAACTGAGACCGATCTGATAAGTATGATCTGAACCAGTTTAATGCAGACCCTTTAATACCAAGCAGTTTTTCCATTCTCAGCAACAGGATGTGATGGTCAACTGTATCAAAGGCAGCACTGAGGTCTAACAGGACAAGTACAGACAGAAGCCCTCTATCTGATGCTGTCAACAGGTCATTGGTGACTTTCACAAGTGCTGTTTCTGTGCTATGGTGAGCTCTAAATCCTGACTGAAAAACTTCAAAAAGACTATTACTGTGGAGATAATTACATAACTGGCTGGCAACGGCTTTCTCTAGAATCTTAGACAAAAAGGGGAGGTTGGATATTGGTCTATAATTGGCTAACACATCTGCATCAAGTGTAGGTTTTTTGATCAATGGTTTAATTACAGCTACTTTAAAAGACTTGGGTACAAAGCCTGACACCAGAGACAGATTAATAATATGCAGCAGTGATGTGCCAATAAATGGGAAAACTTCCTTAAGCAGCGTAGTTGGGATGGGGTCTAGGAGACAAGTTGTTGCTTTCGATGATGAAACTAACGAGGATAATTCGGGAAGGCCAATTGGAATAAAACTGTCTAAGCAATTGTCAGGTTTTAATGTATCTGCTCCTAAATTTCCTGAGTGAGTCTGAAGGATCGGAGTCTAACGAGGGCAGATCCTGACAAATTTTGTCCCTAATATTCAAAATCTTGTCATTAAAGAAGCTCATGAAATCATTACTACTTAAACTTAAGGGTTCAATGCAGGAGATAGAGCTATGGCTATGGCTCTGTCTGTCAGCCTGGCTACAGTGCTGAAAAGAAACCTAGGGCAGTTCTTATTTTTCTCATTAATTGAATAGTAGGCTGCTCTGGCATTAAAGGGCTTTCCTATATGTTTTGAGACGTTTTGAGACTGAGACTTTTCCAGGCGAGAGTCCTCCTTTCCAATTGTCGCGTTGTTTGTTTTAACTTGCGAGTTGCAGAGTTAAACCATGGTGCCAGTCTCTTCTGTTTTATGATCTTTCTTTTTAGGGGCGCAACAGAGTCCAGAGTGCCTCTGAGTGAGTCCATGGTGTTTCTAACAAGTTGGTCAATTTGGGGGGAGCTCAAAAAATTCATGAGAGTCAGTCAGAGATACTAGGAAATCTTACTGACTTTAATGCTGTCGGAATTGCTTCCTTAAATTTAGTCCTAGTACAATCGGGTAACCATCTAGTGAACACTAATTTTTCTAGAGGTGCATAGTCCTGTAATAGGAATTCAAATGATACTAAGTAGTGGTCTGATAACACAGGATTTTGGGGGGAGACTATTAAGTGCTCAATATCAATACCATAGGTGAGGACCAAATCAAGGGTGTGATTGTGACAGTGAGTTGGAGAATTTACTCTCTGAGAAAACCCAATGGAGTCCAATAATGAGATGAATGCTGTGCTAAGACTGTCACTATCCATGTCCACATGAATATTAAAATCACCTACAATAATTACCTTGTCATTTTCAAGGACTAAATTTGACAAGAACTCTGAAAATTCAGATAAGAATTCAGAGTATGGGCCTGGGGGGCGGTACACTACAGCAACTAGTATTGGCTTTGTGCTCCTCCAGGCTGGAGATGAAAGAGTAATAATAAGGCTTTCTTTCAAATGAGCTGTAGCCCTCTTTAGGCCGAGAATTTATTAATAGGGCTGAATTAAAAATGGCTGCAACTCCACCTCCTCGTCCAGTGTCTCGAGGAACATGAACGTTAGAATGACTCGGTGGAGTGGATTCATTTAGGCTAACAAATTCTTCCTGACCTAGCCAGGTCTCAGTAAGGCAGAACAGGTCTATATCAGAGTCAGATATCAAATCATTTATCAGAACAGCCTTAGAGGCCAGAGATCTGATGTTTAAGAGGCCACACTTAATTTTCTTATTATGCTGTTGCTGAGTTGCTACAGCAGTTGTGTTAATTTTTATTAGATTTTTATGAATAACTCCCCTTTTTGGTTTTAAGAGTTTAAATGGTCGCTGGGCAGACACAGTTTCTATTCTATATTGGGTGTGCAGCTGCTCTAATGGAGGCGCAGAGAAGCGTGTAAGACTGCAGCTCTGCTTACTGGTCCCTAGTCACATATAAATAACTAGAGGATCGAGGATGAATCTTCCGGTGTTGCTGAACTTCTGATTTTTCCTTTGGTGCCACCTACAGGTCGAACTTTTCGTTATCCTGACAAATATCTCGACATCTACTGGACCAACTGGTACAGAAGTTTGTTGTTCCCAGAAGATGAATCCTGAACACTTTCTAAGACTTACTAAGATTTCGTATTACACCTTTGCAGGTAAGTAGTTTGATGTTTCTGAAGACCAATCAGGGGACTGCAGTGTTTCTAGCTCCTCCTTTAAGTAGTTTAAGTAGTTTAAGGTGTAATGAAGTGAAAGTGTAATGAAAACACAGGCTGGTATGGAGTGCTTGTATTGGTACCATCCACAACTTTTGATAAATGTGAAAATAACCTTCCAGTGTTTAACAAATTGAACTAAACTGAATCCAACTGCTTGGTAGAAAGAAAGATTTTTTTTCAACCTCTTATTTTTGTCATTTGTCCAAAACTTTGGCTCATAATCAGGTCATGACATTCCCGCCATGCTAAATGGTGAATATGAACATTATAGCGGCTTAGCATTAGCCTGTTACCGCTGTCACGTTTTCAAATCTTTCACACAAGAACTTAAATCAGTCAAGAAGCTCCGATGGATATAAATCTCAATCTACAACTGCACAAGTTGTAAAAAAAAAAAAATGTGTCACTTGCATGTTTATCGTCCGAGTCTCAGGTCATGCTCACTTTCCTCCTGCAAACACCCCACCCTGACCACACACACACACACACACACACCTTCTAATTGTTGCTGATATTTGGGTGTAGGGAAGCGCAGAGCCACCGATCCATTAACTGACCACCAGGCCCAGCTTGATTGGCTCCGGACGAACCCCTGAAATAGCAGGATTGGCTGTCGGCCAAGCGCCCATTTCCTGTGTGTCTGAGAGGAGCTCCAGCCACCGGGGCTCAAATGCATTTCCTGACTGTGTATAAAACTTTTATTAATGACCAGGAGTGCATCAGCGGCTATGCCCCGCTCGCCCACACTCACTCGCTCACCACACTCATTCACTCTCTCATCAGGGGAGGGAAGGAAGAAAGGGAAAAGGATGATGGAGGGGGGGTGAAAATGAGCTGCAAAGAGACAATGTGAGACAAGCCGAGGATGAGAGAGGAAGAGTGTGTGTGTTAGTGTGTGTGAGACACTGATGGATGGATCAGGAGATGAGGAGATAGAATTAAGTGAAACAAACCAGAGCCCAGACATTAAAAGAGAAAGAGAAAGAGAGAGAGATAGGGAGGAGCTTTTCTATAGGCTCACAACCTACAGTATCTCTTACAGTGTAACTCCATTACGCACCAATACAGCAGGTCACTCAGTGCACTCTCTACCTGAGACAGGATTAACACGAAAAATGTAATGTTGATTTGAATATGTAGGAAGAGGTTCCTGAAAAATCTGATAACTGATTATTAAGCTTAAATAACTCAAATGTCTCGAGCCGCAGCATCTGAAAGTGTTTTTATAATGTGAAAACGTACCAATATAAGGGACTTTAAGTGTTCATCACCTTGGAAGTGAATTTCAGATTTTGTTAGTTCGTTAGCTGCACAGGAATGAAACATTCATCCAAAACTTTGGTTTATGACCTTGTTATATACCTAATATAATGACATCCCCATTAGGCTTTGTGCTAATTTATGAAATTAAGATGGTGAACATTGCGTGGAGTTTTTTGCAAATAACACAAATTTTCTTTACATCTTCAACAAAAACATTTAACATCCGGCTTTGTTTACATCTGTTTTTACTTTCTATCAGTCTCCTTCATTCCTGCCTTTGTTGGTGCGTTTCAGTATATTTTGGGGTTTTATCGCCACCTATAGACCAACAGAAACATCACCAGCACCAGTAAAGGTTAACGCCTGATAGTTAGCATCGTTATACTGAGCACGCGACCAGCTACTCTCAGCGTTGCTCGATCTAATTTTTTCTTCTTCTGTTTACTTATCTTTCATGTAGACTGTTGATTTCTTGTCTCTTGGTCTTTCAGTTGTTATTTGTCCTTCGTTGCGTTCGCTCTGAGTTTGCACATGCTCAGTGGAGGTCTGTCAGATACTCTGCCCTGATTGGTTAATTGATTCTTGCCAAATGATCCTAAAGGCAGCAGGAGGAGTCTGAATTTATTCACAGATTATCTGTTTCATGTACCACTGACAGTTTTAGCAAATCTGACTAAAAGTCCATTTTAAATACATTTCTTACTTCCTCTTTAATCGAGACTGTTGATGTGCTTTCCTTTCTCATCATGATTCCTCCTTTCCGCTGTTATCGAGGATGAAACAATCCTTTAAATGTGTTTTGAAGGAACGAGGAATCATGGGTGTATCATGCAAAAATGTTTTATTCGGACAGCACCCGATCAATCAGAAAATGTTTAGTGATCGATCAGCTGATCTCACAGGACAAGTCAAACAGGAAATGACAGCACTAATGATGGCTCTAATTTTATTTGTTTATTTATAATATATAAGTGTAAAATTGTCATTCATTTATGACGATTTTATACTTATATATCATGAAAACACTGGTTGCAACCACAGTACGTCTACTTGTTTTATAAGCTTTCTTTTATTTTCTGTTCCAAATGCATCTCGACTCTTTCGGGAAAAACTCAACAGAACACTTCAACAACTTCCTCTGTTTTGTTGCTTACTCATGTCTGTTGTGTTGTTTTAGCACTAAAAACCTTCTAATTGTCCAATTGTTTTATTTCCATCACTCACATTTTATGACGCCACAGTACACCTGTAATCATCGGAGCTGTGACACGTTTTATTTTCTACACTTTGACGTTGAGATGTCAGAAGCTGCCGTCTCTTCAGAGTGACACTGGAGGAAGTGAGCGTCTGCCGTTTGGTAAACACATTTCCTCCATCCTCTCATCTTTCTCCAAGACCACAAGAAAGACAAATAGTGAGGGAATCGAGGAGTCACGTTAGCCAAATAATTTCGATTTTGTATAATTATTTATTTAATGGTAATCTGTGATTGGTGGAGTCTACTATCAGAAATTGTTTTAAAGATAATCAGTGACTGATCAAATCATTGGTGAAGGGAAAGTGTTGAAGTCTCAGTAAAAGTGCATTTACCTTCCTTCCAGGGAAGGTGACAAAAGATTTAATATTCACTGCGACCAACCTCGTCCCTGAAGTTTTTGCATGAAGCGAACAGCACTATGTGGCCTTTTGTTTCGTCACACCGTGAAATGTGAATGGGGAGGTTGAAATGTGTATAGAGGAGGATAATTACATCAAACGGATGAAAGATGAGAGCTGTCAACGCTTTCCTGGCAGGGTGGAGAGACAGAGGAAGAGAAAGAGAGAGAGAGTGATGACTGTCAGGACCGGTGGAAAACTGAAGACATCCAGACTGATTAGATACAACCTGGAGAGTTTACAGGACACATCTATATATATTAAACTTCAATTAGTCAGTGGTGGTGGTTTATTTATTTGAAATACTCTCCATGAAATCCAGGTTTGGAGCTGTTCTGAGGTCAGGTTTATTTGTTGTTTATTAGTGATGCTATTTTTACGTGAAAAGTTTAAGCAAAAATACATTATTAGGGTAGGAGTAAAGACAGCAGAAACATTTTAAAATGCTGGACTGGACACTTGTTTGGTCTCTGCTTCACTTTGCTGCTCATGCTAACTCAAAATGGGCCAAAAAGCCCACTGCCTGCCGGCTGTCATCTTTAGTCATTATTAAGACTAAAACGTCACACAAAACTCTGGTTTTGTTTTTTTTCCTCGTCCCACACTCAGGTGATGCTGTTTAAAATGAGTTAGCATGTTCAATGTGCTACCAGCAATGTACCCGACTGCAGGCGTACAGGTTTGGTACGATACACATCATTATTATCAGTTGACTGTGAAACTTAAGTGAGACATTGACAAATAACATAATTTGCTGACCATGTGCTTTAATCATTTAAGACTTGTCCCTGGCACAAGGTGGTCTCAGTTACTTCAGAGGATGCTTCAAGTTTTTACTGTTTAGCAGAGAATGAGGCTCTGAGAGCAGCGTAAACATTTCTAAAAAGCCGATGTACACAACCTGTTCATCAGCAAACAGCAGACAGACTCAGTCAGAGAGCATCTGGTGAACAAAGCGGAGCATTTAGCAGCTAAAGAGACAGAGATTTCCCTCAGGAGTTGGTGGAGGAGACCAAACACGGAGCTAAAAGAGAGACAATAATGGACTCAGATTCATCAGCTGACCAAACGTGACTACAATTGAAAGATAATGTTGTTGTTTAACTGCTGGATGTACACTGAAGCAACTGAACTGAAAAGGCGATGACGAAGTGATGAAGTCTGTCTCAAGTTGTTTTGGCCGTCAGTCCCATTTCAGTAAAAAGAAATCACAGCAGTCCAACAATAATACAGATTTTTAAGTACCAGCCAAAGTTATTCAGTCATTATCTAAACAGGTGACACTTCCTGATTATTTGACCTGTTGTACATATTGTGTTTTTTTCTGAAATCAGAAATCTTTTCAGGTGTGATCAAACCTCCAAATGAAGTTGAGATAATCTTTCTGAACTTCTGACTCAGTGTTTGGGTTTCTTGCCCAGTCGACTCCGTTGTAGTGATGCCACCGAGCACTCAGATAGAGGTAATTGCCTTTTTAGGACAATAAAATGTCCCCATTTTTATTGTTTCCATATCAAAACTACTAAAACAGTACAAGCTGTCATAAACCAGAATTTTGTTCCTCCAACATCAGCGGTCAGGCTTCTAGAAACTGTGACTGCTGACTCATTATAACCACCAGATTTTTAGACTGAGAAAATCACATTACATTCATTTGGCTGATGCTTTTATCCAAAGCAGCTTCCAATAAGTGCATTTCACCGCGGTGAGACGAAAGAGAAGAGAAACACGAAAGAGCGAACTGAAACACAAACAAATGTTGAAATTTATCGTGTTTTGCTTTTTGCCTCCTGCCTACTGTACTGACATTGGTTTGAGTCTTTGCAGCCCCACAAATGGCGGCTGTGGAGGTCGGGTGGGGGGGGGACCCCACAGCCGGTAGGTGAGGGGGAGCGGGGGACCCCACAGCCGGCGGGGGGCTTCAGAGGGTCGCTGACCCGGAGCGTGGGGCCTGGTTACTGCGAGAGAGGGGTCGATAGGCCTGACTGTGTGTGGGAGGGGGTCAATAAGGACCAAAGAGGGATAAAATGTCACTTTCATTTGGCTTATTGTTGGATTTTATCTTTTCTCTGTGAGCGCACTGAAGACTTTCTACTTTTTTTCACAGTTTAATTACTGCATATTTTGTGTTTATCATTTAAATTTTTTTGCAAGAATAGCTTCATCACTTCATGCAAATTTTATTTTGGAGCCATGATTTACTTAAATTATCTGTATTAGTGACGTCTGCAGTCTGTGTTAGCTTTGCAGACTCCACTTACTATAACAGTATGATCCAAAATAAACAGATTTTAATGTGACTGAATTAAAATAAACTGAAATGATGCTGAAATACCTACATGATGATGCAGATTTGTAAAAATACTGAATTCATTCTTTGTCAGGTTTGTCTGCAAGACGATAAGCAAACAACTGTCATTATATTACTATTAACATGTAGTCAAATCAAAATCAAATTTATTTATTTAGAGCCCAAAATCACAAACATTGTTTGCCTCGGAGGGCTTTACAATCTGCACAGTTGTGACACCCTCTGTCCTTAGACCCTCGAACCGAGTCAGGAAAAACTTCAAAAAACCCTTTATGGGAAAAAGAAGAAACCTGAGGAAGAGCCACAGATGAGGGATCCCTCTCCCTGGGACGGACAGACGTGCAATAGATGCCACATGTACAGAGAACATCATCAATCATATTATGGAATTATACATGAGTCGTAATAAGCTGTAGCTATACTGAGTTCATTGGTTTAGTCCATGTATGAAGGTATCACAGGTAATGGAAATGAGTCCGTGAGTCCAGGTGCATCTCTAGAGATGTCCTCATATGGAGCTCTGGGCCACTCGACCTTCTCTCCACAGCACAGACACAGATCATGTCCCCACCAGGCCAGTGAACCTCAGACAGATGGACCACAACCAGAATCAGTGAGGAACCTGCAAGACTGGAGAGAACAAAGAGGACCGGGGCTCCGGCAGTAACATGCACTTTACAGGACATAAGAGTATTCACATTAACCGACACTTTAACCACTTTAACCACTTTAACCAATTTAACCAATTTAACCAATTTAACCAGTTTAACTACTTTAACCAGTTTATAAGCTGACTCCAGTTTGCACTACTATCATAATAAGAGGTAGAGGAAGCAGAGACAGAGGAAGAGGGAGAGGTGCCCTGGTGCATCATGGGAGCCCCCTGGCAGTCTAAGCCTATAGCAGCATAACTAAGGGCGAGCCTGTGCCCACCCTAACTATAAGCTTTATCAAAAAGGAAGGTTTTAAGTCTATTCTTAAACACTGACACTGTGTCTGCCTCTCGGACCCAGACTGGGAGCTGGTTCCAGAGAACAGGGGCCTGATAGCTGAAGGCTCTGCCCCCTAGACTACTTCTGGAAACCCTGGGAACTACAAGTAAGCCTTCCTCATGCGTTTTGGGAGCGCAGCACTCTAGTCGGTTGATAAGGAGTTATCAATTCATTAAGATATGATGGTGCCAGACCATGTAGAGCCTTATATGTGAGGAGTAGGATTTTAAAATCCACTCTAAATTTTAGAGGGAGCCAATGCAGAGAAGCCAATACTGGAGTAATATGGTCTCTTTTCCTGGTTTTAGTCAGCACCCGAGCAGCGGCATTCTGGACCAGCTGTAGAGTCTTTAACGACTTGTTTGGGCAGCCTGATAAAAGTGAATTACAATAATCCAGCCTGGAAGAGACAAATGCATGGACTAATTTTTCAGCATCGCTTTGGGACAAAAAGTGCCGAATTTTTGCAATGTTGGCGCAGGTGGTAAAAGGCAGACCTTGAAATATGCTTAATATGGGTGTCAAAGGACATATCCTGATCAAATAAAACCACAGAGGTTCCTTACAGTGGTGCTGGAGGCCCAGTTAATGCCATCCAACAAGGCTATCTTAGGAGAAAACGTGTTCCTCAGGTGTTTTTCGGACCTAATAGGATCACTTCAGTTTTATCTGAGTTCAACAGCAGGAAATTTCTTGGTCATCCAAGCCTTTATATCTTTAAGGCAGGCCTGGAGTTTCAGGAGCTGATCAGTTTTGTCTGGCTCCATTGATAAATATAATTGGGTGTCATCAGCATAACAATGGAAATCTATGGAGTGCCTCCTGATGATATTGCCAAGGGGCAGCATATACAAAATAAACAGAATTGGACCTAGCACTGAACCTTGTGGAACTCCATGACAGACTTTAGTATGCACAGAGGATTCATTATTAATATGGACAAACTGAGACCGATCTGATAAGTATGATCTGAACCAGTTTAATGCAGACCCTTTAATACCAAGCAGTTTTTCCATTCTCAGCAACAGAATGTGATGGTCAACTGTATCAAAGGCAGGCAGCACTGAGGTCTAACAGGACAAGTACAGACAGAAGCCCTCTATCTGATGATGCTGTCAACAGGTCATTAGTGACTTTCACAAGTGCTGTTTCTGTGCTATGGTGAGCTCTAAATCCTGACTGAAAAACTTCAAAAAGACTATTACTGTGGAGATAATTACATAACTGGCTGGCAACGGCTTTCTCTAGGATCTTAGACAAAAATGGGAGGTTGGATATTGGTCTATAATTGGCTAACACATCTGCATCAAGTGTAGGTTTTTTGATCAATGGTTTAATTACAGCTACTTTAAAAGACTTGGGTACAAAGCCTGACACCAGAGACAGATTAATAATATGCAGCAGTGATGTGCCAATAAATGGGAAAACTTCCTTAAGCAGCGTAGTTGGGATCGGGTCTAGGAGACAAGTTGTTGCTTTCGATGCTGAAACTAACGAGGATAATTCGGGAAGGCCAATTGGAATAAAACTGTCTAAGCAATTGTCAGGTTTTAATGTATCTGCTCCTAAATTTCCTGAGTCTGAAGGATCGGAGTCTAACGAGGGCAGATCCTGACAAATTTTGTCCCTAATATTCAAAATCTTGTCATTAAAGAAGCTCATGAAATCATTACTACTTAAACTTAAGGGAATGCAGGGTTCAATAGAGCTATGGCTCTGTGTCAGCCTGGCTACAGTGCTGAAAAGAAACCTAGGGCAGTTCTTATTTTTCTCTATTAATTCTGAATAGTAGGCTGCTCTGGCATTACACAGGGCTTTCCTATATGTTTTGAGACTCTCTTTCCAGGCTAGGCGAGAGTCCTCCTCTTTGGTGGAGCGCCATATCCTTTCCAATTGTCGCGTTGTTTGTTTTAACTTGCGAGTTGCAGAGTTAAACCATGGTGCCAAGTCTCTTCTGTTTTATGATCTTTCTTTTTAGGGGCGCAACAGAGTCCAGAGTGCCTCTGAGTGAGTCCATGGTGTTTCTAACAAGTTGGTCAATTTGGGGGGAGCTCAAAAAATTATGAGAGTCGTCAGAGATACTAGGAAATCTTACTGACTTTAATGCTGTCGGAATTGCTTCCTTAAATTTAGTCCTAGTACAATCGGGTAACCATCTAGTGAACACTAATTTTTCTAGAGGTGCATAGTCCTGTAATAGGAATTCAAATGATACTAAGTAGTGGTCTGATAACACAGGATTTTGGGGGGAGACTATTAAGTGCTCAATATCAATACCATAGGTGAGGACCAAATCAAGGGTGTGATTGTGACAGTGAGTTGGAGAATTTACCCTCTGAGAAAACCCAATGGAGTCCAATAATGAGATGAATGCTGTGCTAAGACTGTCACTATCCATGTCCACATGAATATTAAAATCACCTACAATAATTACCTTGTCATTTTCAAGGACTAAATTTGACAAGAACTCTGAAAATTCAGATAAGAATTCAGAGTATGGGCCTGGGGGCGGTACACTACAGCAACTAGTATTGGCTTTGTGCTCCTTCCAGGCTGGAGATGAAAGAGTAATAGTAAGGTTTTCAAATGAGCTGTAGCCCTCTTTAGGCCGAGAATTTATTAATAGGGCTGAATTAAAAATGGCTGCAACTCCACCTCCTCGTCCAGTGTCTCGAGGAACATGAACGTTAGAATGACTCGGTGGAGTGGATTCATTTAGGCTAACAAATTCTTCCTGACCTAGCCAGGTCTCAGTAAGGCAGAACAGGTCTATATCAGAGTCAGATATCAAATCATTTATCAGAACAGCCTTAGAGGCCAGAGATCTGATGTTTAAGAGGCCACACTTAATTTTCTTATTATGCTGTTGCTGAGTTGCTACAGCAGTTGTGTTAATTTTTATTAGATTTTTATGAATAACTCCCCTTTTTGGTTTTAAGAGTTTAAATGGTCGCTGGGCAGACACAGTTTCTATTCTATATTGGGTGTGCAGCTGCTCTAATGGAGGCGCAGAGAAGCGTGTAAGACTGCAGCTCTGCTTACTGGTCCAACTCTGGTATGTCATGAATTAGGACTAATAAAACTTTCTATATTTCTAGACAGGAGAGCGGCTCCAGCCAAAGTGGGATGGATACCATCTCTCCTAATCAGGCCAGATCTCCCCCAAGAAAGGCTGCCAATTATTAATAAAGCCCACGCCCGTTTGCCGGACACCACCTCGTTAACCACCGGTGGAATGACGTCATCACTGGTCAGATTAGGAAGGGGTCCAGAGAAAACTACGGAGTCCGACATCGTTTTTGCAAACTTACACACCGACTCCACATTAATTCTGGTGACTGATTGGCGTAATCGGGCGCTTCATTAATGCCGACATGAATTACAAGTTTTATCATATTTACGTTTATCCTTTGCAGCAGCAGTTTTAAATTTGACTCGATGTCGCCCCCTCTGGCCGCAGGAAGGCATCTGACTGTTCCCCCGGTGCTGCTAACTTCACGCGTGTCGGACTGTGGAGCTGCCAATGACCAGAGGCTGGTTTGTCAGCGGGTGGTCGCTGAGGGGGGAGAATTTATTAGACACGTGAAGTGTGCTTGGTGGTGAACCTTGGTGGGCTTTTTTGAGCTCTGCCTCCTTCGAACAGTCACCCAGCCGCCCGGCTGCTCGGGGTCTCTGCGGGGAGTGCTAGCTGATGCTACTAACCCTGCAGCGGCTACTGGGACTGGACTGGCTAACTACGCTAGCATAACTGCTAACATTGGTGCCGAGCCGCTTCTCTAACTCTGTCAGCCTCGCCTCCAAAACTACATATAAACTACATTTATTACAGGTACCATTTACACTAAAGGAGGCAGAGGAGTAAGCTGAACATCTGACACACCGAGCAGGAGAGAGGAGAGGAGGAGGGAGAGGAGCCATTGCTAATAAGAGATAGCAAAGGAGCTAACCACTGGAACCAAATTAATTAAAGAGTTTTACGCAAAAGTTAAGCTTTTGGACAGCTAAAAAGTCGCTAGCGGTGGTTAGTCACAGTTGTACACAATTTAGAGAGTATTTAAGAAAATTATGCTCTGGAGTCTGAAGACTATTCACACAGCTCTAGCGCAAGGAGAACAGGAAATGACGCAATACGCTCACCGTAGCACGTAGAACGTCAGGTGTCCACAGCCTCTTCTGCAAAGAGAGGAAGACTACTTTATAGTAGTAATTTAGTCATAGTAGCAGTAGTAGTGATGGTAACTCATTTTTAGTTTTCATCAGAGATACACTTTAGGGCTCCACTCATTAAATAATCAAAAATCAAACGTGTGTTTTCTGAATGGAGTTTGGTTTGATCGGAGCTATGCTAACATTGTAGCTGCTCCATCAACATTCAACATAACGTTATTTAACTTCATGAATGTTAAGCAGTGTAGAGAGAAATGACAAGTGCTGCTTACTCGAGCTGAAAAAAGGAAGGAAACTCGAGTAAAATAAAACATGAAAATGTTACAGTCAACAGATAAAGTCATTTTAAGTTAGTTACAGTCTATTTACACAAAACAAAAATATGATCTGCATCCAAAATACAAATAAAACAGGAAGCTGCTTGTAGAGATTTTGACCACTAGTGGTGCTATAGAGCCTCGTTTTTATGTAGCACCTTCAAGTATGTAAATGCACCACGTTTGCATGCATCTATTTTGTGTATGGGCATAGTTGGTCGAGCCCTAAAGTATATCTCTATTAACAAATGACCAAGCATTCATGGTAATAGTGATAAAATGTCAATAATAATCAGCTGTTTGTTCTGACCTTCATTTTTCTAGTAATAATTGAGTTCTTTGGAGGATTTTCAGACATCATAGCTCCTGTTTCGATGCATTGCCACCTTTTGTTGATGAATTTCCCCCTATTTTTCTTTTTGCCAATATTAATATTATACTTCCATTCATGCCAATAAAGCATATTGATCTGATTAGAGAGAGAGAGAGAGAGAGAGAGAGAGAGGGCAGACTGGAGTGCGTAATGGGGAAGCATTGATTATGGCTGTTAACTCTGGCTCTTTGATGTGGATAATGCAGTCTCTCTCTTCCTGCCTCTGCACTGCCTTTACACTCTAAAACCCCCGGGCCTCAGAGGATATTGGGTTTACAGAGAGGGAGAGAGAGAGAGTGTATATACATCAGACGTGGTGCATAAGCTTGAATGTGACAGAAAAAAGTTGTGTATGATGGAAATAAAGAGGAACTGTGATTGTGTTCAATTGAAAAAGAGATTGTGTTTGAAAAGGTTCATTTGTGGGAAAGAAAGTTGGAGTTAGTCCATTCAAGAAAAAATAACATCAGCCTTTTTAATAAATCCTTTAAAATTAGACATCAACGTTCATGAGACAAACACGTCACTTCGGCAGGACGGAGGATTTCTGTCTGTTGGGAACAAAAGAAGAAGAGTTGTGACGTTATTATTGAACCACAAAGTTCAGAGGTCAGAGTGGATGGATCAGAAGAAACAGCCATTGTTTATTAACCATAATCATAATTAACCTCTAACCTTATTAAATTATTAGGAATTACTACTATGTATTAACAATGGATTGATGACTGTATGTGAAAGATGTTGGTTATTGTACCGCACATGTAATATGAGTGGTGGGGAAAAAATAAACTCTACGATTGACAGAAAAATTAAGTGTTATACATTTACAATTTAAGCTCTATGAATGACCTTATTTGACCTCATGTGACCTGTGTAGTTAATCTCATAGTAGACTGCACTAATGAACAGCTCTCTGATGATAAAGTGAGCACACACCTGCTTTGCTTCCAGATAACGACCACAAATTGTCTCAGTGTCCTTAGAAGCACGAGAAACTGAAACTTTGAAGATTATGTGCAACACCCTCTGTAATGTAATAAAAAGCTCGTGGGAGGCTGCCTCCCCGAGCATTTCCCATTTTGATGTAGACGATGTATCTGTGTCGATTGCTGCCTTGCGAGTATTAAAATCTTTTGCCATTTATTACGGCCTCGGTGAACTCAGTCTTGTTCTAGAGAATAACCATCAACGATGCATGTCGATGTTTTGTTGCACATCTGTTTTTCCTCAATCAGTCAATAATTGATTATCAGCTCAGTTTTAAACAGATGTTCAATTCTGGAGTTTGGTGCTGCTGCTGCGTTCAAGCTCTATGAAGCGTTTCTCAGTTTTTAACCTTTAACCATTGATTCACTCTCAGCGCTCTCATCAGTGTTGGTTTGCAGACGCAGCAGTTTAAAGTGATATTTTTCTGATTTTTCTGACCAAACTGATGTGATGTGATGTCTGAATTAATAAACAGCTGGTGAATATAACGCACCTGAAACCAGATATTTCCCTCAGATGTTGGTTGAGAGCAAACGAGAACGAAAAGGAGACTGAAATCATCTAAATAACTGCTCCTGTCACTCCGTAACTGTTGGATAACAAGTTAAAACTTAAAAGATTTAAATGATGGCGCAAGTTCATCTCAGCTATCTCCACATCAGATCATAAAATCCTTTTTCTTGATTTTAGCTGAGCACTTCAGGTGTTTTAAATCCACCTTGCTACCACTGCTCGCCTCCTTTCCAGTGTATATTCAAAGATTTTGCAAAGAGAAAATGATGTTCGACAGCAGCACGACTTGAATATGTCTGTCTCTTTACAGTGTCATCGTTGTCTGCATTAACGCCACCTACTGGGCTGGATTGGAACAATTTGTTGCATTCTCAAATGTCAGCAGACATAATTTTCTTAATGAGTCTTTTTAGTCATTTGAAAAATATTCCTGTGACTAAAAGTTCAGAGACTTTGGGTCAAAATGCAGCTGATGTACTAATGCTGTTTACATCTTGATTCTGCTGCCCTCAAGTAGACAAAAAGTGATTACAGTTATTAACCAAACTTTGTTATTAACCAAAGTCTTTGTGCCCAATTTTTTATTTGTTTTGGTAGACATCGACCAAATGAATTCATTATTTTGTAATTAAGGGGAAAGCCGATATAAAGGTGGACTGTATGTTATGTTTCTCACTTTAGGATTTGGGCGGACTGACCCTTTAAATCCCCGTGTATTATGAAAACGTACAAGAATATTTTCTCTTGATACCTCACATCTCTTCAAACTGTTCAGCGAGTTTTTGTGGCATTTCTGCCTCCCAGTCTGTTCCTCTAGAGGAGCACTTTGCCTTTAAATCACCCTTTAATAACATCACTAAAGAGCACTGAGAGCATGTCGGGGTTTGAAGCAGGTTTGAATAACTTAAAACATGTTTTTTTGTTTGTTTTTGTGGCTTTTCTTCAGTGTAAGTCCTCATATTTAATTCATGAGGCCTACATAGATCGGGCTGCATAATCGATTCAGTCAAGAAATGTGTCAGCGAGGAGAGAGAGCGAACATGGAGAACGAATTTAGCCACACCATAAACTTCGCTCCAGTAACGGCCACAACAATGAAACACTGTCAGTCCGAGCTGTGGCCTTTTTTAAAGCATGAAAACTGATGGACACGAACTGGAAACAGAATATAGTAAAATAAAATCACAACAAATGGAGCGAGAGAAAGTCATTTTTGAATCACAATCTTTAGGAAGGAATTTCGTTAAACTATCAGCAGTTATGATGCTGAACTTTTTCTTTTCCAATTTGTGGAACAACACTTTAAATGACCCTTACATTCGTATTCCACCGTTCACCAACCATAATCTCAAAATGCATGAAAGTAGTTTTATTTCTTGGAGGACCGATATGATATTTTTCTTTTTAAATCCACTTTTGTTCAGAGCCTCTAAGTTACAAACAAAAATAAAATTAACAGAAGTATTTCAGGGTATTTCACCAAAACTCTTGTATTTCTTTTTCCAGAAGGTCAAATAAGATTATCTCACTATACCTAATCACTTATAGCAACTAATTACTGGTAGTCTGTAATCCCTCTGTATGTAATCTATTACTCCCCGGGCCTGGTTCTTTGTGATGGTTTGTGCTTTCTCTGTGGCCATGTGGGCTTCGAGCAGCGACTGGAGTCAAAATGGTTGACAATCAGCCAACTGAGCCAAGCCCTACAGAGCTGCGATGACCTCATTCCCCGTCTCTCTGCTCCATCAGCTCCACTCGTTGACCCCGACAGAGAGGAGAGCTGCTGAGGGGGGCCACCCTCTGCTGGACAACCCGGGAACTGCAGCTTCATCCCAGACAAGGGAAATATTATCAGTGTTTGATGGGCTGGTGATGTAGTATATGGAAGTTAAAAACAGCCGTGCTGGCAATTATTAATGCTGTTATCCCAGAATACGAGTTAATGATGTCGTTATCTCGAGATATCAGATCTGTTTTTCTGGCTGATAACTGGATAATTGTGTTGAACTCCAAAATGAGTGTGTGGTTCATTTGAGCACAGCTGATTTCAACCTTCAAGATCACTGTGATGACTGTCAGGGAGGATCCATAACTGATCAATAATTAAGGCCTAAATGTGGAGTTTGCTTTGCTGCAGTTTCTTCATTGGAGCAGACAATCTGGTTTTATAGTCTCCAAAGATGAGAGGTTGACCCATCTCTCTGCTTCAGCCAGCAGCTGCTCAAATAAAGCCGTTATATATATTATATAGAAATAATGAAGACATTATTAAGCTCATCCACTGTACATAATGACCCCCACAGCATCTCCACAGAGCCTACAGACACCTGCTGATGGAAACTAACTGGAAATAAACACACAAACATCACAAGGAACAAGAGGAAAACACTTATTATCTTCAGATAACGACATTAAAAAAAAATGCAAGTATGGCTGTTCTCGGCTTCTATAGAAGTAGGACTCTCTTTGCTCTTTCACCACCTGCATACTATGATAGAGTGAAGAATTTAAAGGAAAAACAAGTTTTTTTTGGCCACTTGGGGGCAGCAGAAAACAAGTTGTGAACACAACATTGACAATCACCATCTTTTAAATTGGTGATTGTTCATTTGGAGTCCTGTTTGTGTCACCTGATGAATGTGAGTCCATTATCGTCTCTCTTTTAGCTCTGTGTTTGGTCTGCACCACCTCCTCAGGAAAATATATCTTTAGCTGCTAAACGCTCCACTTTGTTCACCAGCTGCTCTCGACTGAGTCTGTTGTTTGGTGTTTTGCAGCTTTAGCAAAATTTTTGGGCGTTTTTCATTGAAAACAGCCACCAACACCAACGAGCTGAAACAACAATGCTGGAAAAGCCGAGGGGAGCTGATTGAAATCCAAGTGATATCCCTCTGTAAGGTCATTACTGTGAGCGACACCTTTTCACATCATCGTTTGATACCTTGTTGACGGATAAACTTTGTGAATGGAAGCAAAACACAAAACAAGGTCACTTCTGCAAAGATACATCACTGATTTTAATCACAATCTATCACAGCTGAAACATTATCGCAGAGGAGTCGGACTCGCAGCCCAAATCCTCTTCAACGAGAAAATAAAAGGAAATAGTTTTGCATACGAAAATATATTTAGACAGATCTATTTGCAGATTAGCTACAACCAGTTAATTTAGCTCAGCATAGAGTTTCTTCTGTGCTGGCAAAGCAAGGCAGGATTTGATCTCCTCAGATCACCCAGATAGAAAACTAATGACGGCCTTTCTCCAGACAATCAAAGAGCCAAGGAGCTGTTTGAAAATGATCAGAGCGGCCACAATTTGACCAGATGATGTTTTCTCTAACAAACATTAGCCTGCTAACAAGCTAAGACAATAAGGCACTCGTGATAAGAGACATATTTTTACAGTCGTCCTGCAGAAACTCGGCTCGGCGTCCACTGGGCTGCTTTCCTGTCTGTTCATCAGATGTTTAGTGTGTTTAGTGAATGTTGCTCATAAATTAGGCTTTTCATGTGTTCTGAAATATTTAACAAGCTAGAATCTGATGCTGGGGCCTGTTAAACCAACTAAAGTACATTTGAGTGTTCAAAAATTCAGTTATTTCCCTGTAAAATAAAGAGACAATTTAAAACTCATCCTGATCCCCAACCAGCAGTAAAGTCATGCAAGAGCTTTTTAGCAAAACAAATCCAGTGAGACAGACAAAACCCTCCAGGTAGATCCTGTAAAAACCAAAAACAGCACAGCCTGCATCCCCACAAAGCCGACACACTACTGAACCAGTAACGTTTCTGTGACTCTGACGTCCCTGAATAAAAGTGATGAGAGTTTGTTCAGCCTCTGATCTCAAAGACTCTGCAGCAGGTCGACTAAAACACCTGAACAATCGTTCTTTTAACACATACAGGAGCTCAGTCGGCTTTATGAAATATAGACAGGAAAAAGGAGTTAGTGTAATGAATTAGTGGTTTATTTTTATATTTATCTGTCCCTGTTCTAATGCTTTAGATGCTCATAGTAAAACTGTGTTAGCATAACAGAAAGTAAAAGATTTCTTTAATTTTAACTGCTGTTTAAAGTAAAAGTCATCTCTCAGCGATCAAGAGGAAATAAACAGACCAACTGGGCTTTAACATCTAATGCTCCTTTTAATAACAAAGTGTGAGCTGTTCCAAGAGAGATTATATCAGAAAATGCTGCTTAAATTTGTGGTTTGACCACATGATGTAACTTCTACTGAAAGAAAACGCTTCATCTTTTCATCACTGTTAATACATGTCCTGTACAATGAAACTACAACATCTTTATGTTAATAATTTGCATGTAGCACAAATAACTGTTATACTGGCAGCAGGAGTGAGTGCCGTCAATAAATAAAGTAAATTCAGCTCATTTCAGTGTGACGGTTTCTGTAAACGTTGAACTGTAATCACATCAGTGAAACAGGCCGCGGCTCCTTTCATACATTTTAAAGATGGGCACCCAGTGGACACGAAGCCGTCAAAACGCTTCCTTTGGTACAAATGCCTCAAAAGAAACAACCAGGAAAACTCAGAGAGAAACTTAATAAACAGTTTACAGAATATTGTGCTTTAAATTTTTTCTTCCACCATCCTAAAACCCATAAAATCATGCTCCAGTTCCACCGACATCCCCCCCACGTCAATGCAACACACTCAGAGTCAAACTTGCATTTCCTTTAAAATTTGAGACATCACGCAGCCCTGATCCACAATCCCGCCGTTGTGTTCAAACACGTTGTAACAACGTTACATGTGAACAGCAGACAGATAAAAAAAAATAATTAGCACAAATAATTAGCATTTAGCACAAAACAAAAGCAAAGAAAACTTCCCGATCAGAACATTTTTCAAATAAATGTTCAACACTGTATTGCAGGAGGGCTGCTCTACAGTCACACACAGAAAACATTCACTGAGCCTGCCCATCTTACAAATCTATAATTATACATGCAGAGTAGCAATCATAGTAACACGTCCACTTCCTCGTCCCCGGGGCTAACATGGCTGTGGTGGCTTTGAGGAGGATTTCATGCTACAGACGGCAGCAGGAGTGTCTGAACGTGCTTCAGTGACAACTGGAAGCTGAGACAGCGCTCTTATTTTGGAAAACTTTGGCAGCATTTGGTTCCACATTAGCGCGTTGTCTTTCCTTCAGAGATCCCCGTATGAGGAAGTGTGTGACATACAAAACGTGAAACCTCAGCAAGAGATCGGCTGATGAACAGTCCTGAAAATTAATCTGTGGAAACAAATGCTGTTTTTTGTCTTTTTACCACGACTTCTTCACAGTGTGGCATTGTGATTGATTGGACAATGACAAATTCACCAACTCTAACATCTTAAACTTTGAGAAAAGTACAGTTTTGGTATTTCTACCAAAACAAGTAGTTCACAACTAGTATTGATTCAATTCAAGTTGCTGTGATTTTTTTTTTTAATACTTTCATGCTGAAAGGGAGGAAAACTGAAGGAAGTAGGGATGATATTGCTTCCTTTGTTCCACATGAAATTCATGCTCTGTCCCAAATTCATAGACGGACATCATACTGATCACCACAGTGTACTTCTTTAGCAGTTAGTTAAACAAAAGAAAACATTTTTAACATTATTAACAGGAAACGATTTAGTGATGTCTACCTGTGGCTCTGGTGTATCATCACCAATTAAACTTCACAAAAGGAAAAAAAAATTTTTAGTAACTACCTTTTTTTGTTTGTTTTTCAAGATCTGGAGCCGTCTCACCATTGTCCACACTGATTTCCTTTTTTCTGCTTGTGAGCAGGTCCTTCATTTCTATTCCACACTCAACAACGGACTGTATTTAGTATGCATATTGTACTTTAATTTCTGTGTGAAACATGTATAAATACTGAAGCATGGATCGGGGACAGAGCATCAATTTCTCTCTATCAGATGAGGCTTTTGAGGATTCCTCTCCGGTTTGATTTTGGGGAATGCGAAATCCACGTGGAGCTGAATGAGCCACCTTACTGTCATTTATAAGCTTCACTGCCAAGTAGGGATGGGAACAATGGATACAGTGATATATCACAATACAACCTCCTGTGATGCATAATTGTGACTTTCTTTTCAGCACTGTCACAAAGTGCCAGGTCAAACAACATCCAAAACGAGACCAATCGTCTAAAAAATTCTGTGAAACTAAAAGCTCATCTAATGCAGGAAAGTTGCTTCATACATAGTTTTCACTTCAGTTACATTTAGTAATATATCACAGGTGATCATCTTGCAGTATATCACAGAATCACAGGATTAGTGATTCGACTGTGGATAACGTATCATTGTTTCCCAACCCTACTGCAGAGTGCTTACAATTCATTTAATATATTTTGTCAACATAGAACATATAGTCATCAGCGAAATATATGATATGCTTCGTGTCAGATTGAAAGAGTAAATGTGAGTATGTTAGATTAGCATGAACTTTTTTTTAATAAAAAAGAATCTACGTTCTAGTTCAGACATTTTCAATCTTAAAACTTTTAATCAAACAGAATTTAGTTATGAAGGTAAGAAAGAAAAGGAAGCGATTTTTCATGCCAAATAATTCATGATCATCAGCATCTCAGCTCTGATTTTTCACACCCAGTTCCCAGTTGTCATGATTGCGTCTTTACTGCCACCTTAATCCATCGCTCAGCCGTCTGGGGGTGCAGTGTACTCTGAAAATATTTTGGTGTCTGATTATTGGATCATTTGTTCCCTCGTCATAAAAAAGCCCAAATAAAAACACCCCAAACAAGCTCAATTTGGTCAAACCAAAGATTTGAACCAGCGATACCAAATTTAGGGGGGGGATTTCAACCACCACCAACCCTGGGGGGCCCGGAGGATGAGGGAGGGGAGGGTAGGGACATGCAGGGGAGGGGGGCAGGTGACGTCTTGGTCTTCTTGTCGTTCAATCATTCCTGTCGGAGAGAAGCAGTGTGTCTTTAAGGGGTTGTAATGATTTCCTGTTTCAAAATAAGCAAAACACAGGTACAGTTGTTACACAGATGTTTAGTTTTAACATCCTTCAGTCTTCTTCTTTTGAAAAGCTGCTGAATAAACAACAGACAGACGAGTTTCAAGAGTTTCAAAAATTCTGACAATAAGAAAATGAGATTTTATTTACCCTTCTTTAATTTTTTTTGGCCATCATTCCATGTTCTTCCTGATTCAACTCAGAGTACTCACCGTACATTTGTGCTGTTTTATGACGTAAATGTTGATCAGACATATACGTCAGTTATCTTGGTTAGATGGTTTTCATAACTTGTTTTAATGACACGTTCACATCATATTGGATAGGTGGTAGAAACAGGAAGGATTCCCATGTTAACAGGTTTTTATATGTTATCAAGACAGAACGCAGCATGAGCCCCAATGTTAGTTTTCTTTTAAATATTACTTTGGTGGCTTAGAGAGGTTTTTAAATAAAAAAAAATAAATTAAAATAATTTGAAAGATGGTGTAATTAAAGCACAACAAGTCACACATGCATGACGTCAGACTAGTGATGGGAATGATGGCCACATATAAACTAATAAAGAAGCAGTGGGTACACTTTTAAGTAGAACAGATTGGCAAAATGACTTAAATGCACCTTACATTTATTCATCTACAACAGATTTGTTCCTTTAGCGATGAATAAATGCGAAGCCTCCGTGCTGCATGTGTGACTCGATGAAAATGGCAAAACTTTAAACTCAAGTGGAGTTCAAAGAGTTGTGTTTGGAGGTTACAAACAAGATAAAAATGCCGTGGATGTTTCCCATAAAATCACCATTTCACACTCGCCATAAATGCAGCACAAATATCCATAAAAAATAATAATAGCAATACAGTAATCCCTCACTATATCGTGCTTCGATTTTCGCGGCTTCACTATATCGTAGATTTTATATGAAAACATATATCGCATGCGGATGTTTCGCTGGTTCGCGGATTTCTGCGGAGGATATTGACGCGTCATGTATCCTGGGCGCTGACTGGCTCAGCGCAGCATTAGATTCTGCTTTGCGTTACTCAGCATCTCGTCTCGTCAGCATCAGGTGTTACAGTAAATATAAAATTATTTTTGTTAAAATATGTATTATTACAATGCGTTTAAAACTGTATTACGTATTAAATAAAACTCCTCAATGATATACAATACATATATTTGTGCGTAGTACATAAACAGTGTGTTTACAAACATAATTTCAACTAATCTTACCTAATATCTAAGAGATTATAAAGGATTTATTTTGTATAACTGTGTGGGAAATGTTTATAAGAGTGTGGGAGGGTTTATAAGGGCTTAAAATATAAAATAAAAATAAAAATAACCATATAAACATATGGTTCCTACTTCGCAGATTTTCACCTTTTTTCACCCCCCCGCGGAGGGATCACTGTAAAGAGCACAGGTGCATTTATCTCATATTATACAGCTTATTAATCATGTGACACTAAAGGAATTGAATTAGTGTTTACAGTAACACCTTTTTACCACAAGGTGGCAGTGGTTCACCTGATGACACATCAGATCATTTCCTTTTACTTACCAATAAACAACAGCTCGGTCAGAGCTGTGTGATTGTAAAACATATCAAATACTAAGTACTGAATTAATACTGGATATTCAGCTACAACGAAATAAAACCCAGATCAACAATAATGACCATGAGACATTTTGATTTATGAGATTTATGAAACATTTTCCACTCAGATTATTGAAAGATTCAGATCAGGAGTTTTTAAACGAGAGTGTGTGTGGTTAATGTGGTCAAAAAGGGACCCAATACTGCATTAAATATGACTTCAACTCGAGCTCTTCAAAAACTGTAAAGCCGATACTCCTGTATAAAACATTTACTACCCCAGTTTTACTTACTGAGTCTTACTGAACAATGTCAGAAAGCTCTTTGGAAATTAGATGCAGTTAAATTAAAATGACAGGTAAATGTTATTCCTGCTAAATGCTGCGACCTCTGACCTCTGGGTCCCTCCCTTCATTATGTCAGTGTTGAATGTGGTGCGACTCGGAGAAGTTCGTCTGTTGGATCAGTCGGCAGGAACAGAATTTAGCACAAAGCCTCAGCAGGTTTCTCAGAATCGGTCAGCTGATCATCGTATGACGAACGCAAACTTTAAAGGTCTCATCTCTTTTATATTCCCCTCTGCTGTGTTTACCTGTTTGATCATCTCGCCCGTCCTCTCGATGACGATGGTTTTGGCTTCTTTGACGGGCGAGGTCACCTGGTAGTCGTCGCTCAGCAGGCCGAGGATCGGGTACTGGTTCCTGTACCTGCGAACGCAAACATTTCAACACAGCAGGGTAAGTTAATCATTTGGTTTTCCAACATATTACAACCTACAAATATTTTTGTCCTTTCTTTGGTTCGTCTCTTATAAACAAATGTGACATTTCTTCCTTCAAACAGCTTCATTAAACTCTGACTCGCTCCAATTCAAGTTCAATGAAGAATTCAAGAAGTTCAATGAACTGACAGTAATGATGAAAAAATGTGTTGACATATCAACTCATGTTGCATAATCCCCTGTTATTCTTCCACTCAGTTGTTGCTTCGCCAGTTTTTTACTAAATATGCGGCTTTCAGCTGAGGAGATGAACTGTTTGAAACATACTGAGCATAAACACACATTAAGTCCAAGGCCAAAATCTACGTACTTTTACGAGTGTAGACCTTAAGTCTACCCAGTAAAAAATTGAAACGTCACAGAATGATCAGAAATTCTGAAGTAATATTTTAATAAATGTAAATGATTGACTTATAACGAACAAATAAAGGATCTCACCTTTACTCAAATTAAACCAAAAGCCTCTAATGTTACGATCGGTGTGTCGTTGTACCTTTTGGTGATGATGGTCTTGGTGACGTTCTTGGAGCTGTCGTTCCTCTCCTGCATCAGCTTCCTGATCTCCTGAGGGCCACAAGAGGTCAAAGGTCAGCAGTGTGACAGTGTGCTTACGAGTGTGTTTCACTAAAGATGAAACTGTAGTATTAAGGTCTCTAAAGCTGATTTTCTGCTTCTACTTACTCTTTTGTAAGTGTGTGTGTGTGAGAAAGAGTGTGTGTGAGAAACTCAAACAAAAAATACGTCATAGCAGCAGCCCAGAGGTGACACACACATTCCTGAAGTTACACCAACCGACAACCTGCCGCACGGAAACAAATCAAAGAGGCGAGAATGTGGTCGGACCTGCAGACTAATCGAAGAAATAAAGAAACAATTCAGCTCACAGGCCTGGAGGGAAAGTTTGTGTGTGAGAAAGTGTGTGTGTAAGTGTGTGTGTGCTTGAGAGTGTGTGTGTCTATGTAAACAGATCAGTGTGTTTTTTCAGATAGCAACCTGCTGGCTTGGTTTCCGTAATTTGTAGCTTTTCTGCACGACTGAACACACTCACACACACACACACACACACACACACACACACACCTTTTGTTCGTTTACCGTCGTTCTGCAGTCGTTCTGACTTATTACAACTTTTTGCAGTGTTTGTGCATTATGGGTTTCTATCTGGGACTCAAATCTCCAGTTCACTCACTCGCATCAGGAAGAGGAAATGAAAATATTTTAAGTACATGACCCGTCAGAACGACCGAGGAAGCTGATTTCCTCGTTAGCAGCAGTGAAATAAGATGAAAATGAGGCCGTGTTGTGTCTTGCAGACCTCTTCCTGTCGGGTGATGGTGGTCTGCCGCTGGTCCAACATGGCGAGCAGCTCGGAGATTTTCAGCTGGAGGCTTTTATCCGAGGACGACTTCTCGGTAGTGACCTCCGTCTGGATCCTCGTTATCTGAGTCTGAAGGGAGGATGGATTAAAAAATAAAAAAGAGACAGTTTCAGTATGTCAATGAAAAACATCTTATTAACAAGACGTGTTCTGCAGGGTTGAGTTAATCCTGAGAGCGTTTTCAGCAGAAGTTTTTTTTGTGATCAACCATCAAAACATGTCACACAGCTCTCCTCTAAAACATCATCCATTATTCTCTGCTTCTGCTTCATCAGGGTGTTAACAAAAAAAAAAACAGTCTGAAGGTTTTCAGCTATCCTGCTGAAATCTTCAAACATCTTCTTTCATCAGGCTTGTGCCAACTCGATTCAGGCGGGAATAAAGAAAATCAGGGTGGAGTCATGTTTTTCAGGCCCTGACAAAGGCGAGGTCGACAAAAAACATCCACAGGAGACGTGACTTTAACTTTAGCTAACAGTTACTAATTATTGATTACTATTCCAGTCAGGCAGGTGTGTGGGCGGGACTTTGACAGTGAGGCTCCTCCCCCGATCACTTTTGTACAGGAGGAAATGAAAACGTGTCGTCCATCTTTATAAACAGTCAGCAGCTAACAATGACAATGCTAACGAGCAGGTTGTTTTCCATCTTCAGTGTGTTAGCATGCTGATACGCTAAGAGGAATGTCATCACTGTGGCAGGTATTTGACAATAAACTAAAGTCTTGCACAAACTAGAAGCGATGTTAAAATCTGAAAGTATTTCCATCCTGGAGGAGATGTGCATGTCTGAACCTCCATCGGTCTGGTTCTCACCCGCAGCCTCTGGATCTCCTGGTCCTTCTCCTGTCTCATGGAGTCCAGCTGCTCTTTGTACTGCCGGGACAGCTCCTCGGTCCTGATGTGCAGAGTGGAGCTGCTGCCCTGACCTGCGAGCTGAAACACATGAAAAGACGAAAAAGACCAACAAGAGCGTTAACACTGCCTGCCTCCTCATTTATATCTCATTTATTTTAATCTCTTCATCAAGACTGAAGTGCCTCGAATGATCTTTGTTCACGGCAGAAACAACAAAAGTATTTATCACTTTGTTTTTCTTTGCTTCTTAAAGACAGTCATCACAAATTATCACCTCAAGACATCATCTAATGTCACATTAGCCACATTTATATACATACATATTCCTCTTAAAGGAATTTTACAACATGCTCAGACTTTGTGATGATGAAGATGAAAAATCTCGAGGTTGCAGCCTGGAGTTAAAACTTTTCGGCTTTTTGATCAGCAGCTGCGGTTACACCTCGGTTTACAAGCCAGATTTTTTTCCTCTACAACAAAAATCAACTGAAATGATTCCAACAAAAGCTCTTAAAGATAAAATCATTAAGGTTTTCATGTCCCGACGTCAAAAAACTGTTGAGCCAACTAAAACTTTTCCACAAAGTTGGAGATGTTTGAAGCTCTCACGATCTGTGATTTGGAAACTCTCAGATTATCAGTCAATATAACAATATATTTTAAAGCACATACAAGTGTTTAAATAAAACCTTTAAAAATGATAAGTGCTGCTGATGCATCTTGCAAACTATTCAAATGTTGTAAAATCCCTTTAAAAGCAGGAGTTTTATTCTGATTGAGGTCTTATTTGATCATATTTTATTACAGAGGAATATATAAAATATATCTATGTGTGCATATAAATGTGGTGACGTTAGATGATAATAATCTCCATTATCAACAAACAGCTCAATATGTCAAAGAGATTCCTAACAAGAGAACTGTTTGATTAAATTAATATCTTCTAATGTATTTTCTTCGCATTTTCATACTTTCTGTCGGAGCATCTCGTTTTCCTTCTCCAGCGCTCTCATCCGTCCCTCCAGCTCTTTGACCTTGAACTCGCGGCTCGAGTCGGTGTTTCGGCTGCTCATCAGCTGCATCTCCAGGGAGCGCTGGGCGGTGCTGGTTTCTTTCAGAGACAGCTGGAGGACGAAAATCACGCAGTTAATAACGATTAATACCACAGCATCAAGCTCAGATTATTCAATATACTTAGAAATTTAAACTTAGATTTAATTTTTTTATTTTACAGGAGAAATAACTTCCATTAGATCATTATAATGAATTACATAAAGCACAATTACAGTTTTTTATTTTTATAGCTCTGCACTTCTTTTTTCATCAGTAATAAAACATGTTGTGCCTTTTTAAAGTTAACGTACAGAAGAAACACTGGAAAGATTTCAAACAAACTCAAACTGTCTCTTGTCGTTCGTCACAGTTTTCACTCAGACTTCTGCCTAAATGAGGGATTATTACGAACATTTCAGATGCTCGTGCTTCACATAAAGTGGTTCAGATAATCTGTATTAACTGTTTACTGTTGTCCATTTAGATTAGTCGGAGCGAAGCCGCCCTATTGTCAGATCTTTGTCAGCACAATGTTTTCAGAACTGGTAGAAACAATGGAAAAAACATATAAAATAAACATTTTCTGTCCGTTTTCTACAATAAAATGAATCTTCTACAGACACAGTGCCAGCTAGCGGGCCTAATGCATAAACATTAAATATGTTTTCAGTGACAATAACACCTTTAACCTTACAGAAAACACACACACACACACAGGTGTACTTACCTGCAGCTGTCTGTTGTTTTCTCGGACGGCCTCCAGGAGGGAGTCGTACTGTCGAGCCTGGTCGGCTTTGAAGCTCAGATCTCTCTCCAAAGCCTCCTTCTCCCCCTCCAGACGCTGCGACCACAGAAAGAAACATGAGACACAATCACATATTTTTATCAGATATTTGTAATAATTTCTTGTGTTTTTATTGATGATTGTTGCTCTTTGTATTGGATTAATCGTGATCAAAAGTTTTTACGTTTCTGTTTCTGTTTCCTGTTTGATTAAAAGAAAATGTGTGTTTCCATTTGCTCCGTCCAGTCAGTTTAATGCTGATTGTTTCTGTTGAGGAATTCGAGCACACAAACAAAGCGACTCCACCGCGCTGGCAGCAATCTGCTGTTATTATCTGGCCTGAAGCTTCTGAACATCTGCTGTAATTTAAAGAATTGAATTAGCTGCACAGCTGTGATGTTTTTATGCAGAGACAAACTGTTCAGACCTGAAAGGCCGTAAAGATCTGTATGTACACGTTTTATTTATGTATGTGCGAAGCTGTCTTTGTTCAGAGATTAACATGCTGTGAGAATATCACGCCTGTTTTCCATCTCAATATGCAAAATATGGACACAAACACATCAATCATCAGAAGCAAAAAGCTTTTAAAAATGGAAATAAATGAGCCCTGTTACTCAAAGTCAGTACAGAAAAAGTTTTAATTTTTACTTTACTTTTAAACTCAGACCACTGATAAATACTCTGACCAGACTGAACACTGTTTCCCATAAGCCCTTGAGCTTTGAGTCTGTGGTTAGTTCACTGTCTGTAATAACAGTGGGACAGTCCAGCGCTGAGGTGTTGAGGGTTTTTTTTCTCCCATCAGAGCTGCAAACTGATCATCCAGATTCACATTTCCACCTCATGTTGGAGGCTGCAGAGTCAACTAAACTCTGTCTGCATCTTTTAGTGAACAGAAATGTTTTGTTTTTTTTCCCGAGGCGGCGGCAGGTCTTACCCGCAGGTCCTCGGACATGTGGAGGAGCTCCTCTCTCAGACTGCTGAAGGTGGACAGCAGCAGACGCATGCTTTTATCCGCAGTGAGACGAGTCTAACGCAGAAACACACACACAAATCAACACATTAATGCTTCTTCACAACATTTATAAGGGAAGATAATCAATTATTTAATGCTTCATAACATTTTATATCATTATGTGTGATTACAGCTATGTCATACTGTGTCTTCAAGCATCCAGTGATGTTTGTAAAACACTTTAAAACGTTGTATTTGCTTAAAAGGAAATCACACTTTTTAAAGGAAATTCAAAGCCTTCGTCTGTCTCACCTGCAGCAGGTAGCGGATCTGTTGTTTGGTCAGTTCAGTGGCTCCTTTGGGAAGCAAAGCTTCCACCTCCTCCCTCTCCACCTGAAACACACACACACACACACACACAAAATTCACCCCATGAAAAACTAAAGATGAAGAAAATCCTTTCACTTTGAATATTTCCTCAGATTTGTCCAAATTACTTCTTGTAATTTTATGTGTTTGTTCCCAAAAAATGAAATGCAAACACACAAAAACACACACTGGCTGCATCAATGTGTATGTAATGTTTTTATAAATATATAACATGATAATATTTTATGTTTCATGTTAAATATCACCTCTGATTGTGTTTGAAGTTGATTTTGACTTTGTGTGTGTTCAGATTTATTTACCAGATGTGTGTGTGTGTGTGCATGCGTGCGTGTGTGTGATGGAGGTTTCTGACCTTGTAATCGTTGCTTGGATCCAGCCAATGGTGTTTCCTGAAACACACAGAGAGAGGAAACAATGAGAAAACTGACGTGTGTGTGTGTGGAGAGGAAGTGGGGAAGAAAATAAACTGTGTGTATGTGTGTGTGTGTGTGTGTTTGCCATGTATTCATCATATTAACAAAGATTAGTCACACTTTTTAGGGTAAAGGTTCTTTTAAGGTTTATTAATTAAACATAATAATAAAATATTAATAAAAACACCTGTTTAACCTTACAAATTTTCCTAAAGAAAATGTGTTGTGGTTTAAGTATTTTACTTTCTTCGCCCTCATGTATAATTTTTCTACTTCCTGTGTTTATATTTCTTATATCAAGATAAATTCCTCATGCGTGAAAACCTGCTCGGCAATAATCCTGATTCTGATTTGTTGGAAACAATTGGTTGATTTTTTATTTAATTCAGCAAATATATATATAAAAAATCTCATTAAACCTCAAAGCTTACATTATATTGTATATGTATATTTTTCACCATCCTAACTCATTCCCACTGAAGACTTTAAAACATTTCATTTTCAGAAAGCCTTTAACAAACAGCATCATGCATCTTTGTCGGGAACTATTTTCAGCTGCAGATTAATACACACTGAGTAATCTAGTGTGCAGTTATGACAGAAGGACGGTGTGTGTGGGTGTGTTTGTGTGAGTTCAGATAAACAACAGTGTGTGTGTCTGCAGGTGGCCGACAGAGAGGTGAAAGGTCGGACGGTGATAAAGATTTCATGATTAATCTCTTTCAACACTTCAAAATGACGCCACATGAATCACCTGGGTGGAAACCTGCAGGTTTATAAAAAAAACACCTGACCTGTACTTCATGTTCATTCTCCCTTTTTTTTTTATTATTCCTCCACCTAGTTGCCTCGTAACCTCCCACACCTGCTGCAGGACTTTCAGGTAACGAGCAGACGACTCAATAAAGCTGTGCTGCACGATTAAAGCCAAATCTTCTAAATCTACCTGAGGTGAGCTGACGTCGCTCTCTACCTTCATGATGTCACCTGCTGTGCGATCAAACCGCGGCAGGTAAAGAAAAGAAAAAACGGCCGAAACTCTCCTTTGACCTGTCGCAGCACGCCGCTCACAAAACTAATCCTAAACCCGGCGTCTGTCTCCATGACGACGACCCACAGACGTTGTCTAGGAATCCACAAACACGCCAAGATCATAAAACCAGACGGTGGATGACCTCATCACATTAAAGTTTTAATCCAACGCCAAAAAGCTGTGGTTGTGTTGGGAAGCTGTTTTATTAGGAGGATTAAAGCTCCTGTTTCCATTTATCAGACATGCCCGATTGAAACTAAACACATCGTGACTTAATGAGGCGTCGACTCAGCTTCATACACTGCGTCTTTAATGATTGGTCTGCTCCATCTTTATCCATCAGAGGGTGGACGAAATATCAGAAACATCACAACGCAGCTCCACAAACTGCAGAGTCGACACATCTTTAAAAAGCTTTAATAAAAACTGATTTTAGTCTTCATGAAGGAAAATGTAGACATTCATGCATTGATCTGAGCTCGATGGACCAAAGAAACGTGTGTGTGTGTAAATAAACAGAACATAAGAGTTGAATCCGTGAAGCTTTATTATTTAAACTGTCAGTGTTTTAACCGGTGTTTAAAACTAAAACTCATTTATCGTGTTTTTAGTGGATTCAAGTCGTTTTGTTCCTCATCACGCTCTTATTTAAATACTTTTATCAATTCAGGTGCGTCTTTCAGCAAAATCAAATACCTAAAGATGATATTCTATGATCACGTAACTTGATTTCTAAGTAGCACGTGGTTTGAGATTTTTGCTCTGTGGGTTTTGATTTGATGATGAAACAAAGGTAAGCCGTCCGTGTTTCTCTCACTTGAATATTTAAATAAGCAGTCTGCAGTCATCTCAACATAGATGTTATGATTGTTTTATCCACCAGCTTTGCAGTCATTTTAGAGCTCTGCAAATTTCATGGTAAGTAGGTGATAATTACAGAGTAATGTATTTGTAATTTCTTTTAAATTACCCCCAAATTACACCATTATTTGCTCTAAATTTATCTTAAAGAGGCAATAAATAACTGCTCATTTCTTTTATACATCACCAGAAAAGTAAATATGAATGAACTTAACTCAGTTTTACACTACATGGTAACTGAAAGAGTGAATGAATGAACTTTATTTATATGGCACCTTTCAGAAACTAAATGCAGCTGAAATTAGGAGGAAACTTGGAAATCCATTTAGAAAAGTTCATTCATTCACTTTGAGCTGCATCTTCGTGTTTTTTTCCATCATTGTTTTAATCGCTTCAAATTTATTCTCAGTGCAAAAAAAATGCTGCAAACTAAAGCGTTTCCTGTTGTGTTGAATCTTCAGACAATCAAACAGAATTTTATCAACATGTGAAGCCTCAGACAGAAAACCTCTGAAAACTAGCGTGAGATTTAAAAAAAGAAAAACAGAAACATAAATCAGGGAAACTGATCCAAACTAAACTCTGAAACCTAAAAGAATAATAATAATTCATCGTCTCTGGGAAACAAACTCTGACACCATAAATTTCTCTGCGATGCTGTCGAACGTCACATTCACACGTTAATGAACGATGTCACGTCTGCGAGCTCGACCTCAGTGGAAACGTCAGACTGATGCGTTCATGTGCAGGAATGTAAAGAGGAAAAATGACCTCCCTCAGCAGGAGGAAGCTGTAAATGAAACTGCGTGACGTGTAGTGACGTGTTTTTTTGTACTTACTGTCCGCGGATCTTGGACACGTGCTCGGAGATGCAGGAGTGGATGTCGCAGTTCTTCCTGTAGACGTCGGCCAGCAGCTCGCCGAAGTATCGCGTGTCGAGCTTCGTGGGTTCGGGCGCCGCCTTCAGCTCGGTCTTCACCTCCACCCTGGAGATCTTCTCGATCACCGGTGGCGGCTTCTGCTGCACGATGTTGACGATCTCCACCTCTTCGATCTCCACCACCTCCTCCTCCTCTTCTTCTTCTTCTTCCTCCTGGAACAAGGAGACAGATGTTTAAGTTTTTACAGCTTCATCTTTTGTGTGTGAAAAAGATGAGGTTCTCCTTTTATTTGTGTGTGTAAAGATAAGGTTTGAGTCATTACATGTGCAACGCTTTTAAAATCCAAAATACTTTTAAATATTTAAGGTAAAGATCTCTGTCAGGTGTCACTGTTCCCAGACTCTGTTGGAAAAGTTGGAAAAAAGGGACATAAACAAAGACAGCGGTGAAAAAGGCCATGACTGAAGGTGTGTTTATGACAGATGATCGAGGGCATTTAACAGAAAATGCAAACAGATGTGGGTGTGCTGATGTTTGATCATTAGTGACTGTGATCACTGAGTGAAATGAGAATGAGATAATGTGAGGACAGACTGCACTGAATGATCTCCTCTGAACACAAACACCTTCAGCTGCTGAACGATCGAGAAATGTTGGTCGAAAGGTTGTTTCACACTCCAAACTTTAAAATACTAAATTTACCTGAAGCCACAAACACGACACATTTAATTTTTTAATGATGTTTTTAAATGTTTTAGCACATTTACAAATGTACTTAAAAATGCTCTCTCTGTTTTAGAAAGTTTAAAAGTTCAATCTGTTCAATCATTTAACCTCCTAAAAATGTGGTTTCCGTTACAAATAGTGCTATCTTCTCAGTTGTGTATCAGATCCAGATGTAAATACCTGGAAATAAAAGCTGAAATGTTGATCTCTTGTCTCAAATTCATCTTTTGATGTCAAACTCAAATGTTTTCTGTCTACAGCAAAAATACAGGAACTGGCCTCACTGTTCAGCACTTTTGGAGGGGAGTGTTTATCTCACTAAATAAATTTAATTGTTGTCAAAGCACAGACTGAATTGTGGTTCATTAATGCAAATAAAACTTCTACTTCTGCTCATGTTGTTGTGATAAACGCATCTTTCTATATAAGCCTGTTTTAAATGTTTATGCTGCAGACAAATTAATGGTAGTTTGGACATTTTTAAAACCTGAAACATTGCGAAAACCTAACAACGTGGTCCTCACAGGAGCTGCTTTTGTGCAGAGGAGGCCTGTTGATTTGGATTATTGACATAAAGTTGTGAGCACAATGTCGCCTAAAAAAACTTTCCTTTACTGAACCTGCAAGAAAAAACAGGCCGAGAGAGAAAGTATGTGTGTGTGAGCAGCCGTCCACATGTCGAGTTACTTTGGTGGTAAATCACCTGTGAGAAGCTCACTGATAAAACCTGCATGTGTCGTGAGCCAAACACGCCCACCGCCTCGTTTTCTCAGCGTGTAGAAACAGTCGAGGCAAACAGTCGTTGCGTAACCGTCACGTGACTCCGAGCTGATCTGAGTTTTCCCTCCACAAACACACATGGATCACTTTCGCTCTCTGCAAACACTCGGCTGTCACTCAGGACCGACCACGCCGCTGCTGTCTGTCATGTTTGTCCTCACATTTTTCACATTGTTTCTTTAGACCCTGCCATGAAAAACTGGCTGTTAAAAAGCACTTTGAGTAATTTCTTCAGTTACACCCAGCAGGCCGCATGGAAGGAAGTTCAGTGTGATTAAACATGAAGCAGAACAATGAACGAAGTTAAAACTAAAATTAAAACTGAAATTTATCTGTTTGTCCTGCAGGATGTGCAGTGATGCCTCCTGCCCCTTTAAATGCTATAAATCATTGTTTTGTGAGTATGATAAAAGTTTACTGATGAGCTGATCTGAGTCCATCATTTAATAATATTTCTGTCAAATCTCCAAAAAACAAAGCAGATTTGGATTTTTTTCTTCTGCGTGAAAAAGCCGAACCTCCGTTTCCCAGCATGTAAATAAACAAAGACAGAAACTAAACTCTAATTTCATCAGTCATACTGATAAATAGTCAGAAAACTAGCTGGACTGTGAGTTTAGATTATTACTCAGAATTAAAGTGAAAAGTCAGTCAACAAGTGTTTCTACAATCAGACTTTGAATTTCTTGGACAAAATGCAAACGGAGTACTTCTATCATGTTAAATTAATGTGCTTTATTGATTTTCAGTATGTAAAGTTTGTGTTTCAATGAACTTCTTGCTCAGTTTTTCTGAAAATACGTCACCACCTGATCACCTGAAACCACTTTTAACCACCAAATCCTGGAAATCCTGCAACAAACCTGTTTTTAATGTGTTTTAATTTATCTTTCTTTATTCAGCTTATCTTCTTATTTTAGTTTCTTGGGATGAGCGTCCACTAAAAACAGTGACTCTCACATCGGATGGTTTTCAGTTAAACTCCATCTATCAGATAAACCATAAATAAATATTAACGAAACGTTTTATTTGTTTTGATCTTAGTTTCACTTGCCGAAGAGAAACAGAGCGAGTTTATTCTGATTTAAAGCCGTCTCAGATATTCAAACTGTGTCTGTGCAGAGCTCCGAGGAGGGTTTATGAGCTCGTCTCAGATGTCTCACCTCTGACAGTGCCAACAAACACTGAACATCTAATCATCATCATATTAACATCATATCACAGGATTTATTGTGGGATTGAGGGTCTGATTGTTTCGGTGTGTTTCTGAGTAACCGTGGCTCTTTGCACTTCCTGTGGCCGTCCGCATGGCAGAACCAATGGGAGAGGCGCAAAGAAATGATGTCATCACCACCAGTGATGCCAGCACAAGTGCTGGCACCGGGGTCGAGTTTTATTGTTTTCATTAAAAAAAAAAAAAAGAAAATCAGGGAAACTCCACAGACGGAAGAACACACAGCAGCACAGCGAGGAGGAGAAAAGGCCTGAAAGGATCACAGGTTTGATTTCAACAAGCTCAAATACTGTGAAAACCGAGCAAGCAGAAACCGACTAAATCCTGCAGGCAACCTGTTGTGTTGTTCTGGAATAACCTCGGACAAATATGTCAGAAAAATAAAACACGTTTTGGACTTTGTGTTGTGACGTTTTGCTGGTTCAAATGAGGCGTTCACTCCCCTAAAACCTGAATCAAAGTGGGTCAAACTTAAATAAACAAAACAGTGTGTGGATCCAAATTCAATCAAATCTGCATCATCCATCAAGAGACTAATGTCAACACCATCTGTGATGCACCATAAAAGCAAACAAACACGGTGACTAAAAGTTCGTATTTTCTACATTTTGAAGCGAGGAGACAGAGGAGTGAGGACGTGTTTGACGGCTGCGATCACGCGGAGGTGGGTGTGTGTCGGCTAACATGCTAACATGCCTGTCATTCCTGCAGCGAAAAGGAGAGTACAGACAGACTCGAACCAGCTGGGATGCAAAACAGGTCGCTGTCACCTGATGTACTCGTCGAATCAGCTCCTCACGAAGAGACGCTCCTTATCTTTCTGACTTTAACCCTCTGTTGTCTCAGAGGTTTCTTTAAAACTGTATTTAAAGTACAACTCCAAGGGTTTTTTGGCTTTTTTGCCAATTTAAACTGGGCTTTTTTATCCACAACAAACCTGAAGTAACATCCAAACAGACGAAGTTAACAGAAATGGTTCATGATGTTTTAAAAATAAAAGATTCATCCATTGGAAAGCAATACTTTGCACTAAAACCTTTCATGATAATCTGCCAGTTTTTCATTTTTATGTCTCCTCTGCTCAAGTTTGAATCAAATCCCAAAGGTGCGACTAAAGAAAGGTCGGGCAGTCTCCATGACATCTCTTGTGGTTTGTTCGTGGACTTCAGCCTCTTTTATTTTTGAAATAAAGTCAAAATAATCAGGGACTTAAATGTAATTTATATCATATTTTTCTCTGAACCTGGACAGACAAACTGAACAAAACCATGAAAAAGGTGAAACTACAAGCTTTGTTGTGCAATTTATAAGAAACCTCGGTGCAGAGAGAGAGAGAGTTTTATCCCAACAAATCCTGGTTTTAGCCTGACTGAAGGACTCTGGTTTTGTTTTCCTCGAGCTGTGATGGAGTTTAATATGCAGCCAAACCTGCAGAAGCGAAATTCCTGAGAAAGACTGCAGACGTGGAGGAGGAATGTGTGAACAATAACCGTATGACGAAAGGCCAGCGGGTCAGAGGTGTGTGTGTGTGTGTGTGTGTGTGTGTGTTCGAAGCAGACTGACCTAGAAAAGACTGAGCGCAGAGCAGCGACGGGTCAAAAGAAGCAGCATCAACACATCATATTTCTGTTTATTTATCACATTAAAGTCATTTGTGTCTAAACTTGAGCACAGAGATTAAAGTTGGTTGGTGCGATAAAATAATTAAAGTTTATTTGTGTTGAGATGAAAAGTTGAAATAATCACAGAAACTAAACTTGGAGTTCAGTTTTTATAAACCAAATATCTGAACAAACTTTCAAGACGACTTTTCTGTTTGTTCTTTATTAAATCAAATTATTCATTTTTTAAACTGCACTTTTACTTAATTCTTGTGTTTTACAAGTTTACTCTATTTTAGCGTGTTTTTATTTTTTATTCGAATGAGCCTTTCTAATTTTGTTTGTTTTTCTTTTCTTTTGCACTTTTTTATGCTCTTAGTTGATTGTTTTTATATATATATGAAAAAAATAAGAGGGGTCAAATTCTCAATCTTCACAACAGTTTTGATTGTTAATTAACTTTAAAAGATTTATGGAGCACTTCACTTTTACCACCTTCTCAGATGTGATCAATAATAATCATTAGTTTTAATGATTGTTAATATAACTAACAGTAAGTTTATTACAGGCTCCATTCGTGCTCTTTAACTTTAACTTCATCCACAGAGAGAGTGTTTCATTTTCTTCTGGAGGCCAAACCTGCTGAAACATCAGCTGTAGTTTAAGGTGGATTTTAAGGTGGATTTGATCTCGTCATATAAAAACAGCGCCTTCTTGTTTCCAACGAACAGAAATCTCAGGATCAGACGTTGATCAGGTTTCTGCGACCGGCTGTGAAAGAGCAGAAACCCAATATTCAAACCCAATACATCATCACCTCTGTGTGTGTGTGTGTGTGTGTGTGTGTGTGTGTGTGTGTGTGTGTGCAGATGTAGGTCAGTGTGTGAGGCTCTCTGTGTGATCGGGTAACATTAGAGGTTGTTATTGGAGCGAGCAGCGTCGTTTTACCACACAGGCTCTTTGTGAGTCTTTCTGTGAGTTTACTGACAAACATCTTCTTCTTCTCTTCGGCTCGTTTCTGTGAGTCTGTCTGAATATTTCATCCTTCAACCTGCTTTCAAACTAAATTTGACTTTCATTTTTCTTAATTTTCCTTTCTTATGTGAAGATACAGGTGCTCAATTCTGCAAAACGTTCTAATAAAAACAGTTTGAAATATTCCTCCTGCACTGCTGATCCACTTTGAAAAACAAAGTAATGTAGGTCTTGATTTTAGACTTTAGAAGATGCAGAGTTTTGCAGATGAAGATTTGGATTAAGAAAGTAAGGAGGAGAAACAGTTTAAATGTCAGAAATCCATTTCCTGCCAATTATTGCAGTTATTTTTATGAGATCGTCCATAGAAACCAGCTCCAAGTGAAGACTGCTTCATTCACAGATAAAGTTTCACGTCACTTTATGGACATTTTGTTCACAGAACGACATCAAAACCAGCATCAGTCCAACAACAAACACCTGAAATCCACCAGCTAATTTATTTAAACAGTTTGTAGGTCAGATGACAACAGAAAAAAGGCAAGTCCTCCAGTATTTTACTTTTCCTAAAACTGTGTTGTGTTGCACTCCCTGTCTGAAAGAAATAAAATATGTTTAATTAACTCTGATCATTGATTAGACTGATGATCATGTGAGGGCGCATCATTTTTCAACCAATGTGAAATAAGCTAATTTCACTTTTTGGTTTTTATTTTCATTTTCCTGAAGTAATTGTAGTATCAGTCGTCTGCTCGTTTGCTGTCTACGTCATCTACTCACTTAATTTAAGTTTCAGTTATAAGCATGAAGCCGTTCATCTTTATGAGACGTCCAGTAAACAAATACCATCTGAATACCAACATACCTGTAAATAATTGTGTAAAAACTCAATAAACAACTAAAAAAACTATTTCTGGATCAAAGTTTCTTCATTCTTACTGCTCACTAAGACAGCGATAACCAAAAAGCACAAACTCATCACCACAAAAGTCACTTTTACTACTGATATGATGCTTTAAACACAGAGCGGAAGCCCGTTCTCTCGCTCTAATCTTCTCATCTAATTCTCCACCAGCATCTCGATACCGAAAGCCATTTTTTCTTTGCACGGAGCAGAAATGTTACCTGAGGAGTTTGACTGTTTGACTGTTTTCATACAGCCTCAGGGTTTTTCTTTAGTTCTCGACATTTTCACACAGCAACAACAGGCAGTAGAAGATGGAGTCTGTAGTATCTGAAATTCCTTATGTTGATTGACGGTCTGGGGTTTGTTACACTCAGTTAGGGGCCCCAAGGTTGGCGCCTCCCTGTCTGAGGACCTATGACCTTTCTAAGTGACCTTTCCAAATCATATGTTCTGACATAGGCTCACGAAAACAGCTAACCTATATAAGCAGATAGTTAGAGATGATATTCAGATTGGCTTCGATCCCTCTCACAGGCAATCCGGATGTTTGTTTTGATGCTGTACTTCTTTGTAATAAACCTTTTTTACAAGAAAGACGGTGTCAGCGGAGTTTCCTTCATCACCATCAAGTCAAACTGCAAAAATAAAGCATCTAATTGTCGGGTTAAACTTTCATAACAACCAACCAAGAGCCAAAAATAGTAATCCACCAGTTGGAGTCAGAGAAATAAAAATAAAAACATCATCATGTGCGGATAGGAAGCGAACCACGAGAAATGTGAATGTTTATCAGCAGCAGGCGGCGTGCAGATGGCGTGCAGATGTGAGAAGATAAAAACAGACGGGTGACTTGAACGCTGCATGAATCTGAATGAAAACAAGCGTGTGCAGACATGGAGAGGATCCAACACGAGCAGCTTCTCATTTACTCACAATAATGTTTAGATTTAACAACATTTCTGAGGACGCTGAGAAGATAAAACCTGTAAACCAGCTGCAAAACTGAGAATTTCATTAGACTTTAAATTACTGCTGCAAAATATTCCTCTTCCTGGCAAAGTGAATCTTGAAATCCTGAACCGATGCATCAAGAACACTTTATGCACAAACAGACTGTTATTTATGGCTGTTTTAATAGGAGCTTTGGCATCGAATCTTAAGAGATGCTGAAGAGATTTCCTCAGTAAACATTAAAAACATGACGTCCTGCCTCGTTGCATCGTGACGCCTCCGCCACTGCCCTGTAATTAAACCCTGAATACTTCACATACCTCGCAGTGGTGAGAAAGGCCTCGTAAGAAGCAGCCGAGCAGAAAAGCAGAAAACTATTTCAGAGAAGAAACAAAGCTGAAGTTCAGCTGTCAGGTTTGTCACATCCCATCATCCTCCTGTTTCACCTGAGCTCAAACTCTGAAACGTCTCTCTCGCTGCGGCAACAAACGAGGTGACAGATTTCATCCTCACTCTCACTCACTCCTCGTCTTTGACCTTTGACCCGCTCAAAGCTGATTATTTTACACCCCGACGAAGAAGAAGAGGTTTATTCCTGCTGAACTAAAACATCTGTCAGCTACGAAACATTTCCTCTCTCGGTTAAACTTAAAAAACGGAGCAGACGCTGATAACGAAACTTTTCAGGAAGGTGAATCAATCAACAACCTCATTTCACAATAAAGTCACTGTTTCTTCTGTTCTTGCTTTTCCAAAGTGATGATTTCCTGCTTTTCACTTTATTGTCTCGACGTTGAATGAATTTAATTAGGCTTTTGAACGGCAAAATCATCTCATCATCAATCATCTCTGAGTTTTGTGCAGTTTAATGAGCATTTTAAAGCACAACAATAATCCTTTGATGTGAGAAAATCATCAGTAAATTCACTGATAGTGAAAATAATCTTTAAGTAACTGTGTGAAATCCATATTTTACTGCACCAGAAAGATAAATCAACCCCCTCCACCAGGTGATTCATGTCCTCTCACACAGCCTGTGCAGACCTGCAGAGCTTCACCTTACAGCTGCAGACGGCTTCAGACTTTAAGGTGACGAACATGGCGACCAATCAGCAAAGAGGCTCACTGACTTTGACAGCGTGACACTGTGATAGGACGGTTCAGAGGACCCCCCCCCACCAGGTGTGCATGAGCAGGTTAAATCTTCTTCTAATCTTTTTACTGCAGTCGACAGTTTTAAAACTCGTCCTGCAGCTTCTTCCTTTTGATCCGCCGCCTCCATGAGGGAGTTTTTTAGTGAAGAGGAACCAACACTCAGAGGCATAAAACGCACGTCGAGTTTGAGAAAAGTCAGTTTGAGTCGTTGTTAGTTCACCACACCTTCCACTCAGTCAGTCATCGCCGATCCTCATTGTTATTCATGTCGTGTTGGTTTTGGCGAAACATTTCTCAGCCGCTGTTTTCTAAAGAATGAAAAGAGACTTTATTCGACCTGAACGAAATGTGAACGAGCGTTGTCACATTGTTGGGAATCGACAGGACGACTTTAACTGTGATTCTTTTTAATAAAATGTACATGAAGACAAACTCTGACGGCACTTTGTGGACGTTCAAGTGATTTTAACAGCATTTGTTAAAGATACTCTATGTGATGTTTGATATATTATCTCCACCCTTACTGTAATCACAAGGAGGCCACAGAGCGTGTTGCATAACATGAATTATTTCCAGAGATTTACACCTTAAAGGAATGTCAAGCTTCTCCCATAAAAATGAATCGCACTTCATATTCTGACAGTTTTTATTTCCCTGAACGCTGCGTGAACTTAAAGCGCCATGAATACGAATAAAAGATGAATAAAGGTGAGCAGAAAGTCATCAGTGAGGTGTGTCTTTGCATTGCAATGTGCAATGTGCAATGTGTGTGTGTGTGTGTGTGTGTGTCATGTGTGTGTAATAATCAGGGTGAGTGTCTGTCAGCCATCATTCAGCAGAGGTCAATAAAAGTCAAAAAACAGATCATCCCTGACGCTTAACAACACGCCATACACCCTCTCTCTCACACACACACACACACACACACACACACACACACACACGCACACACACACACACACACTTTAGAGCTTCAGTCCCTCCGGCTCCACCAGCAGGTGTTTTCATTACAAACGCATGTTGTGAGATGAGAAAAAATGTTCTTCAAAAGGTCAAAGATAGAAAACACATCACACTGAACCTCCAAAAAGCTTCCAATGTCTTAAAAATGAACAAATGCTGAACTGAAATATATAAACAGTTAAAGTCTGACAGCCAAAATGATTTTCTGAAGACGAATCTGACAAAATACAATATAAGACAGACGGAGTGAAGACGCTCTGCAGGTGATGTAAGAGTTTGTAAGGGTGTGATGTAATAAAAGGTTTGAAAGGTTTGAGAAGACGGAAATACCAAATGAGTCGCTGACTTCACAGTTTCCAACAATCACATGTGCAAAAAAAATTTACTCTGCAAATGAACTCTTAGTGGATCTGCCTTTCTTTAAGAAATCTGACATCCTTCAGTTTGACCAAACAGCTTCCAAAAATCTGATTAGATTTTCATTTATTTCATACGCAGTGAATGCACTTAAGTCAAATATGGCAGAAAAAGCTCAGCCTTGCACTTACTCGTAACCTTATGCAGTTTTATTACAGATTCCTGAGTGTATGACTGAAATATGACCTGACATGGACGATAGTAAAGAGACAGACAGCTCAGATCATTAAAAGAGGTGTGAAATAATAAATTACACATTTTCATTCATTCACAGAGGAGAAACGATTAGTTGATTCATTAACTTATGATTCACCAAAAAATGAGCTGACATCACTCAGATAGGTCACTTATAAAGAAAAAACTAACTGGGAAAAGCAGCAAATTGTCACAGATGCTAGAACCAGTTTTCACAGTAAAAACTGAATATTGATCTCTTGATTGATAATTTAAGATTGATATCTGTGATATTTGGACTGCTGGTCAAGTCACTCAATATCTTACACGCTGCCAAACTGATGAATTACACCAAATTAAACCACTGTTATTAATGTCAGGCTGCAGATAAGACTGAGAATAATAATTAGGATGTCACTGAACATCACTGAGATCTTTCTCAGGTCGCGCCAAGTCGAACGGCATCAAAGCTCCATCGAGGCCGCAGTAAATCAGAGATCCTCCCCGTCCTGACAGCCGTCACATACATGACGCTGCAGGTTCGAATCGAAGGAATGCACCCACCCACAGCCGAGGCCGACACACCCGTTTAAACACCCACCCTGAGTGGTTTGTCAGAGTTGCAACGGTTGAAGGTCCTGTCATTATGAACAAAGTGTTGTAACAGTGAGGAGGCAGGGTGGAAAAAAAATCCACCCCGGGTTCTGTGCTTTCACACACCGGCGTGTTCCCATGTCGAGGTTTCAGCTGAAGGGTGTGTCTGCACAGAGCCAACAGATGGACTCCACACCCCCTGTGCATTTTTTACTGCGTCTCCTTTCTCATTTAAAGACACTGAATCACCGGGAGGCTTTGCTTTTACCAAACGGATAACTCATTTCATGATTTTATAAAATGAAAATCTAACGCTCATAAAGTTCTTCAGTTGTTCAGGTGTCACGGGAAGGACAGTTTTTATTGATTTGCAGCTCAAAAAGTCAACAAAACATCAAGATTACATCAAAATATTTGATGCACAAGAGACAGAAATCTACTTCAGTGCATATCTGCAGCTATGCATTTTAGAAAATGAAGCATTATGAACTTTATAAAAGGTAAAATTCATAGCAGACCAGCTGAATTAGGTTGCAATTAAACTGTACAGGTGTGCAAAATGTAAAATCGACAGTCTCTTAAAGTTGGTGTCACCTCTGCTCAGATTCATCTTTACTGATTTCTTCTTGTTTCTGTGCAGCTGCTCATGTTCACACTAACCTCAACATCTGAGAGGTTCATCGTCTTTAAATGAAAAAGACAAAAGTGATCTCAGAATAATATGTCAAAAAAGTAAAACATGATACTGTCAAAGGATTTCAGCCAAATGAAGCCCAGAAAAAGAGGAAAATAATTAATGATCCATCTGCCCTTTGTTTCCTAGATTTCATTCATTTGTCCAGAAAATGTCCATCAACAATGAAACAACTGACCAACAGTCCAAAACCCAAATATATTCAGTTTACTATCACCCACGACGAAGAAAAGCATCAGATCCTGACACGTGAGAATCTGAAACCAGTAAATGTTTTGGTGTTTTTGCTTCGCTGATCATCAAAAGAGCTGCTGAGTGAAGCAGAGAAGTCGTATTTGTCACGAGTATCAAAGGATTTCAAACAAATGAGCTCAGTTTCACCTGTTCAAATGTTTATGAGGTAGTTCTCGTGGTCTGATGGGTGTCGGAGGGATCTTAAATGTCTCATATCGACTCTCAAAAATAAACAGACGTGTTTTTGGGGTTTTTTTTGCTCATAGGTGCATTTAGTTATTATTTCTTCCCCTTCTGGACTAAACAGCTGTCATGCAGTTGCAGACCTCTCAGGTCCTCTTATCAGCTTGAGCGATTTCCCTTTAACTTTGACATTCAGGATTAACTCCTGTCCTAACACGCTGCACTCATTTTCTCGAGAAGAAGCCGAGATTTCCGACCTTTTATGTCTGTCAGCAGAGTTTGTCCACATATGTGCTGATCTGCATCAAATAGTTCAGCATTTGAGTTTGTTTTCGTCTGTTTTATCACCTTAAAAACCACAAACTAAGGCGGACGAGGAAAACTAAGATGAACTGAACCAAAATCAACTGAGGCGGGACATCACAGGGCTTCTTCTTCAGCGGGTTCACACAAAGTGAAGGACACATACTTGTGAGGCTGCCAGACTTCAGAGGATTTCACCAAAACTGTGTGTGTGTGTGTGTGTGTCCTTGCCTCCTCCTCAGCGCTCGGCTCGGGACTCTTGATGGGACTGGACGACTGGCTGAACACCGACGAAGACTTCCCGCTAATGCTCTTAAATAAACAACAAAAGGAGGAAAAGAAAGTTTCAAACTTTGCACGGCGTCGTCTTTTATCATTTAGTTCAAGGAGAAGTTTGAAACAGCATTAAAGCCCAAACAAATCAACACAAATGCCGCACATAAAGCACATTCAATCAAACATACAGATGTTTACTGCCGAGCGAAACAAACAGACCGAAGCTGTGTGGATTCGATAGTAAAAAAACAACTGTGGTTCTGCATGTTTGGCATCACAACGAAACCTCAAAGACCGTTACACTCGCCGCCTCCGACTCCTAAATGTTTTGGTATCTAACGTCACCTTTAACTCGTATTAAGAGTCCTAATCAGCAATGCAATTTCTGATAAAGTAAAGATATTTCTAAAAAAAACACTGCAGTTAAAGATGTTTTTTAGGTGATTAAAGTGAATCAGCACATTAAAATTTAGCTTTAGCCTTTTATTTTTGTACCAATTCTGAAGAGGATGTTTGTATATTTACATTCAGATGAGGTGGGATGTGTTTCAGCCTGCAGATTTCTCACTTCTCTTCTAAATCTTATTTTCACCATTGATTAATCTATTACTTTTTCTACCTATTGATAAAGTCAGAACATTTTTTTACAAAATGTCCATCGCAGGCTCCCGTAGTCGAAGGTGATGTCTTCAAAACTGCCCGTTTTGTTTGAAACTGATGATTAACAGACATCAAAACACTGCACGAAGCAACATTAAAGTAATATTTACAGTCCGCAGCGAGAGATTGACTGGTGCTTTGTTGGTATGGATTATTAAAAAAGTGAAGGACATCAGAATTAAGCATTTTGCAGAGTCTGGTCTCATTTCAAACTGTGAGATTAAAGTTGTTGAGGATCATGCTTTAATTCAGCAGGGGTGATCCGACCAGGTAGAACAATGTGTTTGTCTTTAAAAGTGAGGGTGTGCCGCCTTTAGCAGAGTCAGACCGGGCGTGGCACCGTTCGCTATCAAACATTTCACTCTGACATGCCGACTCAAACTGAAGAAAAGCAAATTATCAGGAAGTATAAACTCTGCTGCACTCGACACGAGAGAGACGTCACATTAAGTTTTTTAAGAGTAGGAGAAAGAAGATATTATTCCAACATCTTCAGCCTGCAGCAGAGACGTTGTGTAAACCGTCCTGAGGGCAAAGGTCGCCACATTCAG